>JALPQD010000088.1:0-402500 GCA_023101885.1 Typhlomys cinereus
TGTGTTGTGTTTTTTTTTGTTTTTTTGTTTTTTTTTTTTTGTTTTTTTGTTTGTTTTTGAATGTTTGTTTGTTGTTGTTTTGTGGTGTATGTGTCAGAGGCATGATGTGTGCCTATGGAGGTCCAAGGGTGACTTTGGGAATCATCCTTGATTGTTTTACTCATTTTTGCTTTGCTCTGGATTTTTTCCCAGGTCCCACATATTCAGAACAGAAGTGCAGGCCACTGCCATTTCTGCCTAGCATTTTTTTTTCCATTGGGATTCAGGATTTGGATTCCTTCTGCTTGTGAGGCAGTGGCTTAATCCCGAAGCCATCTCTCCAGACCATAAATCTGCTAGTCATTTTTTTAAAATCTTGACTTGACTTAGTAACTATTTAAACTGCATTACGTCACTCCAAATTATTTAGTATACTAGAAACTATGTTAAAGGAAGTCCAAAGTAGTAGATTATTTCCAAAGCAAGATTCTTTTTTTATTATTATTTATTCAATTGTGCATGTGTGTGTATGTGTTTGTGTGTGTGTGTGTGTGTGTGTGTGTGTGTGTGTGTGTATAGAACCATGGGCGAATTCGGGAACCACCATGGACTGCTTCCACCTCCTCCTTGTTTACTCTGCCCCGGGATTCACAGGCTCTGGCCTACCAGGATCAGAAGCAGCAGACCACCCCCGCTTCCGTCCGGTGTCTATATGTGGAGTGGAGGATCCGAACTCAGGACCTTCCACCTGCAAGGCAGAGGCTTAACCCCTGAGCCAACTCTTCAGCCCCCAAAGGAAGATTCTTATCCCACAGACAACATACATTCGGGGCATCACTTACAAAAATATAGCCATGTTTGGTTTAATTTTTGAAGTGTCTAACAGTCATATGTGGAGAGTTTAGATAAAAAAGAGTAGTCCCTTTCAAGAAAATTAAAAAAAAATGCTTAGACATTACTATCGAAAAGAAGCAACTTAGAAATAAGTTAATTTTTATTTAAAAGCAAATATTCTTGGTGGGTGGGGTGATAACTCAGATGATGCAGTGGTTGCTGTGTAAGGATTAGGACCTGAATTCAAACTCTACAACTCATACACAAAAGCTGGACATGATGGTGCATGTCTGAAATCCCAGCCCTGGCGACAGGCACATCCATGGGACTCTGTGGGATACCTAGTGTAGCTTGCTTGGCAAGTTCCAGGCAAGCATGAGGAAAGAATAAGACCTAAAGTTGTATTCTGGTCCCCATGCATATGTGCACACATGTACACATGCACATGCATGTACACACACACACACACACACACACACACACACACACACAGCCACACACGAACATTCACACAATTAAAAATAAATGATCTATTATATTCAAGTCATAGTGAATTTTGATTTTCATCTAATTATTGCTTTTCTTCATTTCTCTTAGGCTGAGGTTGAATTTTAGCCCTTATTTGTATTAAGAAAAGCCTTTATTCCATCATCCTAGTTTCATGTCAGGTTAAATATACAAAAGCAAACACAGTAAACCAAGTCAAGGGCTTTGCAGAGTTGCTTCATGGTTTTGTTCATGAAGACACATTTGAATGCCTGGAGAAATAATGTTCACAGATAAAAATGTGACAGAAAATACGCAGTTACCAGGGTATTTTTAACCTACTGACATTCAGCTGATCTCATACTTCAAATGTGGCAAGCTGCCTGTATTCTTCATAGCCTTCCATTTAACAGGTTCTTTTTTAAATCTTTTAAGTTGGACATTTGTTTAAGGCAAAAAATATAAATTCAGAGCTGTTGTTTGAATCCTTACAACCAAAGCAAGTTATTGAATACCACATTTACAAAGCTTGAAATGCAACTCAGCTATTGTCTATCATTGTTAGGCATTTCACTATATTTTCTACCTATATTTTATTTTCTACTTTCCATAAATACAAAGGACACCAATAGTCAACTCCCAGCTCTTCAAACCTCTGACAGCACAAATCATGCAAGATATAAATATTTTCATTGTCAAAAGTAAATGTTTCCCAAATCACAAACTCCAATGCATTTGCAAATTGATTTGGATAAGGTACAATTTACTGAACTGAAAAAAAAAACCCAAAAAATAGCTTTTCATAAAAAAGACCCAAATCAACAACAAGCATTCTAATACTTGAGAGAATTTTAATGCTACTCTATTTCTAGGCTTGTCTCTTCCTTTCCAACACATTTTAGGGAGAAGTGGTCTTGTTTCTTTCTTTGATATCAACCTCTTCCTCTCAGGTTGACCTGATGGAAGGTGTAAACTGTGAGTTTGTCAAGCTTCTTGTCTCACAACAACAATATGCATGTTACCTTAAAACATATGCTATTCTATTTTCAGCTTTAAAATTTAATATTTTTTAAATTTGTAAATAAAGGGCTTAGTTATGGCATTTTAACACAAACTTATCATTGTTATTTGTACATACTTGCTTTATTATCTTTTGATCCCCCTAATTCCCATTGACCCTCTCCTCCCACTATACTCTTCTCTGTATGTGTATATGTCTATATATGTCTTTTAGATTCCAGTTATGATTGAAGACACGAGATCTTTGTTTAGCATCCTTATTTCCCCTTCAAAGTAGGGAATATAAGACGAAGGTAAAACCAACATTGTACTATTTGAAAGAAACCTTTCCCCTAGACTGAGGTGAAGGTAGCCATTTTCTTCACTCCTGTTCAATACAGTGTTAGAAATCTTTGTTAGAGCAATGAATCTACAGAAATAAATCGAAGTGAGGCACACAGGAATAAAAGTCAAAGTATTCTGGTTTCCAAATGATAGGATCCCATACTGAAATACCCCAAAGACTTCAAATCAGAAAATTCTTAGATCTGACAAAACACATTCAAAAAGTAAGGATACCAAATCAACATGCAAATATCAGTAGATTTCCAATATATCAACAATGCATATGCTGAGAAGGAAACTGGGGAAATAATCGCAGTCACCATATACTCAAAACCAATAGAATACTGAGGAATAAACCAAACCAAGGAGATTAAAGGATTCTATGATGAAAACTGTAAAACAAGAACATTCTGTAACTTGTAGGAAAAAAGACTCAAATCCCTGCACAGCTTCAAGGGCTTAGCCTATGCTGTCTTTGCCATACTCCATTCCACCGCCAAGCACCTGTCTTTGGATTCTCTGCTTAAGAACTTCTGGCTACCTTCCAGCTGATTTCTGGAACTTAGGCACCAAACTGCATTCTCTTGGACTTTGTGTTTCATATGACTGTTTTTATGTTTTCTGGGAATGCAATCCTCATCCCATTACCCTTTCCAATAAAAAAAAGTGATCGTCTAAAGTTGATTCAGAACTCTTAACTTTTAATTGATGCTGACAGGGAAAATCACAAATTTGTGTGACTTCACTATTTTTTTCTTTTTCCTTTCCCCATTTTCATATATATGGGTGAAATGCATGAGTCTACGCATTTGTGTTCATACTTGTGTTGGGTGTATGTGTGTGTATGCATGTGAACCTGTGGGCATGTACATGTAGAGGCTGAAGGTTGGTACCAGGAAGCATCCTTGACCACTCTTCCACCTTATTCTTTTTGAGACAGCATCCATAATCAAACCCAGAGCTCACAGAAAGGACAAGCCTGGCTAGCCAACTTCTCTGTGAATTCCCCATCTCTGTTTTCCAAGGCTGAAATTACTGATAGACTGCCTCACCCTAGCAGTATTTTGTGTGGGGTTTGGGGATCCAAACTCTGACTCACTTGGCAAATGCTTTAACTTCTAAGCCATTTTCCCAGCCATGGGTGTAACTCAAATAAATTTAGAGAGAGGTGTGTGTAAGAGCTATGTAAGCTCCTCTTGTAGTTCCTAAAAATAAAGTTTTAAATAGAACATCAGAGTTCTTTAGTTTTCTATAGAATTAAAACAACCAAATGATCAACACAGGACCTTTCTACAAAAAAGCTTTTCAAGTCATATTTAAAACAGAATTCAAATACTGCATAGCTAATTGGTCTCAACCTCACATACAATGCATTTATCTAGTAAAATTGTGGTGTATGCATGCATGTAGAAATACGTTCACACCTGTGTGCAAGTGTGGGGGTCAGAGATTGATTCTGAGAGTCTTTCTTTCCTGATCTTCACCTTAAAGATTAGGACATTGTTTCTCAATGAACATGGAGGTTACTAAGCTTTAGCTAGATTGTCTGGCCAGCAAGTCTCTGAGATTTCTCTCCCTTTACATATTTCCCAAGTGCTGGGTTACATGTGCAGATTGCTACAATTGTTGATTTTTTTTAAATTTATTATTATTATTATTATTTATTCAACTGTGCACATGTGCGTGTGCGTGTGTGTGTGTGTGTGTGTGTGTGTGTGTGTGTGTGTGTGTGTGTCTGTGTATGTGTAGAACCACGGACGAATTCGCGAACCACCATGGACGCATCCACCTCCTTCTGCCCCGGGATTCACAGGCTCCGCCCTACCAGGACCAGAAGCGCAGGCCGCCCCGCTTCCGCCTGGCGTCTATACGTGGGATCTGGGATCCGAACTCAGGACCTTCCGCCTGCAAGGCGGAGGCTTAACCCCTGAGCCACCTCTCCAGCCCTGCAACTGTTGATTTTTTTACTTGATTGCTGAGGATCTGAATTCATGTCCTCACGCTTGTGTAGCAATCACTTTACTCACCAAAACATCTCTACATCCTCATGTAATGCCTTTTATATTCTAGTTCCTGTCCTGCATTAAAGTCACCTACCTCTTCTTTATTAATAATTAAGTGTGTGTGTGTGTGCGTGTGTCACTTGGCAGAAGACGATTCTAATATATAAGAAAAAGGATAATAATGTACAAACCACATAGTGAGTGAGGAAGGGGAACAGAATACATAAGAAACACGAAGGGAACCCAAACAATCCAAGCCTGGGAGAACCAGCTGCCAACAGTAACAAAAGTCCTCTGTAATTTCCTCCTAATTTTTCCCACATACATACAAGTGGCTTTTCATTTCTCTTGAAGTTACAGCAACTACATCATCTTCAAATACAATTTTCTATGTGTGTGCAGTTTCTTTTTCTTTCCCTCTAATATCCTTGTCAACAGTAAGAGTAGCCAGATAGAAACGAGCCATCAGGAGAAATGCTAGAATCCAGCGAGGAGCAGACTCTGCGGGTACTGCGTCCTTGGCAAATTAAGGAGACTCTCACAGAGGGAGGAGAGGGCAACAAGGACTCAGGTATAAGAAGCACAAAGCACAACTCAGCATTTATGGGCAGAAGGGAGGATTCTTTCTTGGCCAGCAAGATGCCCTTAGGAAGATTAATTATTGATTTTCTTATAAATCATCTCAGGTGATTGTTGTTTTGTTTGTTTTCCCTCCCAGGATGATAAACGTCTGATTTTTACTTTTGGTAAAAAAAAAAAAATCTCTCCACTTCATCGCAGCTAAATGAAGGCCCAGGAAAGAGCCACAAAGGACAGATTTTCCTAACATGATATCCGGAAGGAGATGGAGAGAGACAACTGCTTCCTGACCTTCATGAGGTACCAAGAGATAGGGCCTCAGGCAACATGCAGGGGGTTCACAGTAATTAGAAGCACAAGAGTTTGAGTTGTTAGGGAGAAAAAGCAGAATTTGAACATCATTATATTTGTTGGCAGCCGGCCTGAGGTTTGTGATATTTATGGGTGGGAAAACTAACTCATCGCAGAGACAGAGACCCCAAGGATCAGATTTGAGCGGCCACATTACTGGTTACCATGGAAACAACATGGTGGCTTACCTTCCTGCCTCCAGTGTTGATGCGCAGGGGTGTCAGAAAGGGGTCGAAGATCATGTGACTGGTCTCTATGTTGACTGGCGACTGTCGTTTTCCCACAGAGCAAAGATTCCAAGCTGAGTTCACCAATCCCCAGAAAGAAGGAACTAGAAGCAAAAAAGAAATTATAGGATTAAACTGAGTGGAATGGTGGGGAAATTTAAATTAGAAAGTGATAAAAAATTCAAAGAAAGCCACCTAATGTTCTCAGTCATAGAGATCCTAGGATGTTGCCAGGATATTTATTCTGGTCTGACTCTTGATCATTTTCTCTAAGCCCTATATTCATGAGCTGTTAAAGTCAATTTTTTTTTTGTTTCAAGCCCATTCATCCAGTAGTCTCTCTGCTGGATGTCGTTAGCACGCATGCTTTATTCTTTTAAGCCATGTCTTCTTCATACCATGCCCAAAGCACACCAAATATTTAATAATTCCAGAGTTGGTGTTCTGTTTTTCTCCTTGGTGTTACAATCAAACTTGTTCCTATCTTGAAGGTATGTGAAGCTTTTCAAAGTGTCTTTTGACATATGCAAGGTTATTTTTCTATGGGTTGTCAAGACCAAATTGAGGGAGGATGGTTATTTTTATGACCCCCCCAATCAATGCTAGACAGGAGCTTGGCAACCTGACTCTATCTTTGTTTGGTTCAGCACTGTGTCATTAACCTAATGTTCCAGCAGCTGAAGAACGTGACTGTTTGATAGGCAGACAAAATTGCATTGAGTGCTGAGTGCAGAACTGCAACGGAAAGCCGTCTGCTCACTTTCAGTGTCATATTAAAACATCTATTAGGATGCCTCTTTCTGGGATTTCTAAGCCTACTTTCTTCTGTTTAACAAAGTTATCAGCATAGAAGGGAATAGCCAAGATACGACTTTGATGTTCACAAACAAACTATACCTGTGACTTTGTAGTGCCTCATTCAGTCTTTCTATTGAAGTTGTGCCTGAGATTGGGTGCCATTCCTCTATTAATCCACCCAAAGCGTCTACTTTGTGTTCTAGCCCTAGATTAAGTTGGATTCTTAGGAAGGCAGAAAGAAGCAAGACCGGTTGCTCTACCTCCTTATTGCTTCGCTCTTGGGTTTCCCAAGCTCTGTCTTTCCAGGCAAAGGCTCATCCTCTTGGCCATCTCTCCTGCCCCCAAAAGCAATTTTTTAAACATTTTTTATTATCTCCGCTCATACAAACTTAATAGGTACACTGGTTCCCTCCCTCCCTCCTCCTCCCCCTGACCTCTCTGCTCACCCTCCCCTCACCCCTCCTTCCCCACCCCCTAATGCCTCCCCTCCCCCAATCCCCGGAGAATCTTTTAATGTGCATGCCAAACTCTCCTCTGGGTCCTCCTCTCCGATGACGTACAAGGACCCAGCGGCATTTCCCTGAACCCTTTCCTTTGTTCCTCTTAAGCATAGGAACATTATTTTGGCTGTCAATCCCTTGCCTCCAAGGATCTTGGTGCTTTTAGCAAATGCTAGACTTTGTGGGGTCAATAGTGTGTTGGACATTGCGCAGGGCATGCAAAGTCCAATTATGATTGCCAAAGCCATTTTTAAAGATATAAGATGGGAACCAAGATGAGTGAAGAGCAGACTGTTATTTTTTGGCTCTGAAGGTGGAAGTAGAGGAAGAAGGCAAGGTATATTTGTTGTTCCCAGAAGCTGGAACCAGAATCCAAGCATCTCCACCCCAGCCTCCAGGATACATTAGTGCCTCTGTCCATAGCCTCTGAGCTACAAGAACACCTTTACTTACAGTCAGTCTGAAGGGCACAATATCACCTCAACCTATAGCTTTCAGAAGACTGCAGGTTTTTCAACACTGGGTTTTTCAGTCCCATGAGAGACATTTTGTACTTCTGATGCCCAGAATGGCAAGATAACACAGTTATATTCTGATAGGCTGTTCAGTTGTATTTGCTGCAGTGGGAGTAGGGAACTAATACAGTCTCTCTTTATTAAGCTGTGAGATGAAATACCTCTCAACAATCAAAGCATAGATCTACAGATCTGTGGGGTGTGTGTGTGTGTGTGTGTGTGTGCGCGCGCGTGCGTGTGCATGTGTGGGTCTTCTCTGGGAAGGGGCCGAATGATAAACATACTTACAGCTGGTGCACATCACATTTCATCTACTCCCATGAAAATCATTAACGAAAATAATTTGAACCCCATAAATGGATTGTAAGGCTGCTACAATGTGGCCACATGGGTGGACAGATGCTGCTGTGTCTTGCTAATAAACTTCATACCCAGAAAATTCCCCCACAAAACACAAACAGCAAAAAGTTTATGTGAACATCTGCCTTTGCTTTTATTGGGCATGGGCTTCTTTATCGCAAACAGTTTGGGGGTTTTATGTCCCCACTTCACTGTGGAGGCTTAGGCCTCTCATTCTAACCACCTGCTCAGGAATCAGAGAACAATGGAGAAACTCTCCCAGGCTCAATTGTGTCCCCCACTACCTTCAGTCCTCAAGGTACTAAGTTTAGTCATTACGTGGAATGAGTCATATGCAGGGTTTTTTTTGAGAAATAAAGTCACCATGGAGATGCAGACCACAGAAGCAGAGGGTAAGGCCCTCTGCCCACAGACACAATGCCAGGCCCAGGCAATCAAGGACAAAACAAAGACCAGAACCAGTTCTCAAGAATTCCATTGGCTTTGCTGTTGTCCTGAGGAAATATTCTCCCCCAGTGGGCTCCATTCACCAGCAGATAATCACATCCGGGAACTTCCCAGTTAATTACTGGCATGATCCTTGCAAGATCTTTGCTTCTATTTCTCTTTTGCTAAATCAAGAGAAACAATAGAGTCGGTTTTATAGTTTAAACAAAATTCGAGGACAAAAGTTCAAATCAAACTACCTTGAAAGTCAACTATCTCAAGGGAAGGTGGAATTTTTCAAGAAGTCAAAGAACTTTGCAATAAAGTAGACAGGATAGGGAAAACTTCTTCCAGTCAGAATAAATAGGATGTCCTTGGGTCCTACCTGATGGGCAAGACTGTTACAAAGAACAGCTTCAGACATGATGTCCTGGGGGTGACTATATGAGATAGCTGTAGATCCTTTAGAAGGAGACGTTAATGCTGTAAGAAACAGAGCTAAGTGCTGAAGAAGAATGAAAGTGTTAAAAGTTAGTGCAGGGACCTTAAGTACCAAATGAATGAGGAATAGATCTGTGAGTATATAATGTAGACATTAAGGAAAAACTTTAAAATGAAGGCTGGGAAAACAGGGGAGTGTGGAATGTGTGCTTGTCAGGGTCTGGGAGCACCTTGGCTGGGTTTACTTGCAGACACAGAATGTGCCCATAGGCGGCAAGATTTAGAGTGAGAAACCATGCTCTGGCTTGTGCAGAGCCTGCAGTTCTTTTCAGTTTTCTGATACCTCGTCATTTCCCACAATATCATCCTTCATTTTTTTTTCAGGGGAGAAAAACCTTCTTATAGAGGTTGGTAAAATTAATTTTATTTAATTGCACACCCCAAGAACAGACAACTACAAAGGTTTTTTTTTTCATTTTTTTAATACATTCTTTATTATTTCCGCTCATACAAACTTAATAGGTAGACCAGTTCCCTCCCTCCTTCCTCCTCCCCCTGAACCCTCTGCTCCCCCTCCTCTCCCTCCCCATCCCACAGTGCCTCCCCCCCAATTCCCAGAGAGTCCTTTATTGTGTATGCCTAACTCTCCTCTGGGTCCTCCTCTCCGATGACATACAAGGACCCAGTGGCATTTCCCTGAACACTTTCTCGTGTTCCTCTTAAGCATAGGGGCTGTCAATGCCTTGCTTCCAGGGATCTTGGTGCTTTTAGCTGATGCTAGACTTTGTGAGGTCAATAGTGTGTTGGACATTGCTCAGGGCATGCAAAGTCCTATTCTGATTGCTTCGGCCCTAACTAGTGTGGAGAATCTTGCAAATCATTGCTCCTCCCATCCGAGATCGTCCTTCATTTTTAAGGACATTCTGGTCACCTGGGAACCAAAATGGAGTTATAGAATGTTGCGTCATTGCTTCTGCTTCATGTGTGTGTATGTGTGTGTGTCTAAGTGTTAAGTATAAAGAGCATTTTGAGTGTGTGTGCGCCTGTGGAAGCCCAAGAGTGACATCGGCAATCATTCTGGGTTGCTGTACCTTCTTAATGCTTTGCTCTGAGGTTTTCCTAAGTCCTGCCTTTCAGAACAAGAACTACAGGCCACTGCCGTATCCACACAGCATTTTTTTGTAGGATCTGGAGATCCAAACTCAGATCCTTCTGCTTGTGAGGCAAAAGCTTTAACTTCTGAGCCATCTCCCCAGCCTGTACTTCCAAATTTTGAGAGTCGTGGTTGAATGCTTTCTCTCTTTTTTTTCATAGTTGTTCCAATAAGTACCTTCGTTTTGTAGACATTAGTTATTGTGACTTGTCTGCTGATGCCTTTTCCAGTTTGATCAATACAAGTTATTGTGGAGAAAAATGTAAATGAAGTGAAATTGAATGCAAACCATCTTAACTACTCGACAGACAAATGGTCTGCAAATGTTTGGGTTCCATTATCCTTGGCATCTTTTTCATACAATCTTTTCATTTACATATAAACTGGAACACACTGCAGACCTAACTATCTTTGCAAATTAATTTTTGAATACTAAGCAAGGGAATTTAACTGCTGTATCCATCTATGTATTCACTTTGCCAAAATATTTCCCTTAAGGCAATGCTGCCATTCTTACCATAAACTACAAATTTCCAAAGCCAAGAGGCTTTGGGAGCCATGAGATATGAAAGATGTTGACTGGATCTGATTTTGAGTGCTTAAATCATCATCCTTGGCAGAACCAAAGCGAAACCTGTAGTAAGATCATGGTCAAACCATCAAGGCAGTGATGTTCCAGTTTAGTTTATTAATATGCCTTTGACAACTAACTTCCAGACTAAACACTGGAATTCTTACCAAAACAAGAAATAGGTGAAGACAGTCAGGGATCAGAGGAATTAACTCTGATATTGAGTGTTCATGTTGGGGTTGTGGTATCCAAAAACTCAATGGAACATTGTTTACTTCCACTACACCTCTACAATAGCTGACCTAACACTTTGCAGTGGAACAGAGATGATCAGGTAAGACATATGTTACCCTTGGACTGGTGCCAGAAAGAAGAGAGGGGGAGCCTCTATATTCTCCAGCTTACCCACTGATAGGCCGTTTGCACCCTTATGGATGCCCAAGCACTAACTAGTGCAAGCATCCTAGAAATAACCCAGTTGTACATGTAGGGAGAATTGAGAGAAGGTAGGAAGGAAAAGTGGGAAGGATGGGAAGCAGGTGGGTGTAGGTCACTGGGTGATGAAAACACATAAATTCACAGTTAATACAATTTAAAATTAAATTTTTTTTGCCTTGATGACAGTTGTATCTTGAAGATTTTCCAAATCCATGGCATGTGTTTAGGAAGTCTCCTTCTTGATGTTGGTCTGAGCCAGCTGATTTGTAGAAATGTGCTCTCAAGGGAAGGATTTTAGACATTTAAAATTAGCTTATACAGCTTATATGATTTTTCTAGGCCTTAAGAGAACAAGGTCAACTCAGTTCTAAAGTGTAGGCAGTCAGTCTGTGATGTGCCATGAGGGGACTGTCACTGAGAATTCACGAGGCAAGCATTTACCGAAGGTCTACTATGTGCTATTCTTCATCTTTCATTTCTGGTTGACAGTAATGAATGAAACAGACATGTCTACTTCTATCAGGAATCTTACAGTTTAGTTGAGGGTATGAGAGGTAAACAATGTGTCCAATGAGCTGGTGAGGTAAGGTGTCTCCTTGCAAAGCTAGTGACTTCAGTTCTGTGCAAAAGTGCACATGTTGGAAATGACTTTTGAAAGTTTCTTCTGGCCATCCATGTGCTATTGGCATGCCTATGTTTGCTTTCTTTCCCTCTCTTTCTTTCTTTCTTTCTTTCCCTCTCTTTCTTTCTTTCCCTCTCTTTCTTTCTTTCTTTCTTTCTTTTCTTTCTTTCTTTCTTTCTTTCTTTCTTTCTTTCTTTCTTTCTTTCTTTCTTTCTTTCTTTCTTTCTTTCTTTCTTTTTCTCTCTCTCTTTCTCTTTCTTTCTTTCTTTCTTTCTTTCTTTCTTTCTTTCTTTCTTTCTTTCTTTCTTTCTTTCTTTCTTTCTTTCTTTCTTCCCTTCCTTCTCTTTCCCCATCATTTAAATAAATGTATATATTAAAAATTGTATCTACTTTTATAAACAATATGAAGAGATAGTTATCAATTAATTATAGGATAAGCTAGTAATGGAAGACATAACATATCCACAAAGGCCAAAGATGATTTCTGTGGAAGTGACATCTACTAGTTCTTTGAAAGGCCAAGGTAATTGCTCCAGAAGTATTATACAGAAGAGGGTGTCAAAGGCAGAAGAGAAAGGGGCTTTTACAAAGAAGAACTTGATGCATTTTATAGGCACAAAAAGGGAGTCAATTGACTTCAGCCAAGTGATCCAGATGATGAGAAATGGGAGACGATATGGTGTTTGTGAGGTAGAGAAGAAACATGATTGGGGGACTTGTGGGTCCCTCTAAGGAGTTTACACTTTGTGTCTATGTAGTACTAGCTTACAGAAAGTGTGTCCAGTTCCATGGTCTGATTAATGACTGAAAATATGTCTTCTCTGTTTGAAATAAAGCCAAGAGTCAGTTCAATTAGTCTTGGAGGAAGTTGAAAGAGAAAAAAATTGGTTCTCAAACAACATTTGGGGACATAGAGATTTTTGTGTGTGTGCTTTTTAATTCTATTGTTCTATTGCTTAGGGCATGTATAAATTCTGTCTCAAGGCAGGGCTAATTGAATGTTTGAAAAACTATTCTCTTCAACATGGGTGTCAATAAAACACTATTTTCTTCAGATCAGCAATTACTTTACAAATCCTAATGTGAAGCATGGACTATTGTGAAGAGATTCAGCTGAGTTCATCTTTTCTTGTTTTCAAGCAATAAATGGAACCCCCAACTTTTAGTCAAAGGAAAGCAAATAAGAATTTGAAAAATGAATACCAACACAAAACATTGCAATGTTGAATTCAACCCTACAAATAAAGCTTTCTGTTTCAAAATGGCAACCTCTACCCCATGGGCTATAAAGCATGTGAACACATTTCAAATAAGAAATCATGTCTTATATTTCCAATGCTGATTTACTGTCCCTTCCCCTAGTTTCAACTGTAATAAATCTGTGCTTTAAGTTATTATTAATGTGTATGTTTAAAATACCCACTGCTGCAGGCTTTTTGTCTGATTTCAGATTTATTTTATAGGGGGTTTTGGTATTGAAACTAACCCCTTGTTTCTGACATCTTTCTCCACAGCTAGGACTCTGGTTTACAGGACATTGAAGAGCTTCTGACCAGGTTCTCTTTTTCTCTTTCATGGGACTGTCAGAGGAGCTTCATATATTTATTGAACCCATAATCATTAATTCATGCATTCATTAAAGAAATTAATGGACCATCTCTAATGAACCAGAGATAGAAAGATAAATCAGTTGCCCCTGCTATTAAGGTAGAAAGATAGGCAAGCTAGCAAATAGCTATAAGAAAACACAGAATATGTTGTAATAAAGGCTTGTACACAATAATATTTTGTGACAAAGAGGTCAGCAATCTCACCTAGACTCTTCTGCATCAGCACACACCTTTCTAGTAAGAGGGAGCTTTGGTGTAAAACATAAGAATCGCACAACTAGTTAAAATCCTGAGTCATTTCCTTCTTTTACATGCTGGTCCTAACATTGGTATCTGCTAAAGTCAGAATGCTATTAAATCATAGCATTTTAGCCACTTGATCTTCTTACTTTCTTAACTTCAGTGAGGTATAATTGTAGAAGAGAAATGAGCTGCTACATCCTTGCTATGGAATCATGAGCAGGTGACTAAAATTCTATAACCTTAGTTTCCTGGTCTGCAAAATAGGATGATAGCTACTACTCATGCTCACTGTCAAGATTAAGAAGAAGAGAGTATAATTAAATACATTTAGCAGACTCTTGGTTATTTTATGAATGTGTAATAAATGCAAAACAGGCTTAGGAAAGGACAGGAAACAGCTAGGAACACTCAACACCAACTCCTTGATTCCACTTTCATGCCTTCTTGAGACAGAAAAGAAAAATCCAGACTTAGAAGATAATAAGAAGGAGCTTTCTGATGTCTACATACTCCAGTTTCATTTCAGAGAAGGAATCACAGAAGCATGTGTGGATCATAGGATCAGTCTCTTAATTTCATAGTTTTGATGAAGTACAATTATTTATTGGGTCCATAACTCTCAATGTTTAGATGGATAGAGGTAGTAAACAATGCCATAGATCATCCTTGAAAGTTTGAATTCCAGAACCAGTCATTTTAATTCAGCATTTGGAAGTTGCTAGATTACACATTTATATAGAAGAAGCTACCATCTCCATTTGTGTGTGATTTCCATATAGTAACAGATATGTATCCTTGAAAACATCAGTTGAGGATAAAGAGAAAGGAAGGTAGGAAAAATTGCCATTTGCTGATTGAACACCACTTAGTAAGTTCTGTGTTAGGAACTTGACATATCTTGCTTAATAATTCCCCCAATTCTATGAGACAATAGTATCATTTTATATGAGGAGAGTATGATTTTAAGAGGTGAAATAACTTTCCAAGGTCACTTGGTCAGTAAGCCAAGAGATTAAAATTTGAACTCTTTGTTGCTCTTTAATTTTTTTTTTGACGTACTGAGGATCTCACTGAACTTAAATCCTTACACATACAGTGCAATTCCTCTATCACTGAGCTATAGTCTTAGGCTAAGATCAGCGTCTTTCTAAAATGATGACTCAGAAAAGGGGTTTACTTAGTGGAGAAGAAGAACTCTTACAGGAGAGGGAGTAGGAAAAGAGAGAGCAATAGGTTGTATGTGATATTGAAGCAGAAGGGAGACCAACAAGAGGAGAGGAGGGGGTACAGAGGAGGATAGCTGGGAAGAGTGATGAACAAGAACAAAGTATAATTGCATATATGTATGAAAAGTCTATCATGAAACCCATTATTTTATAAGCTAATTTAAAAAAATAAAATTTAAAAGTCAAAGTAGGGCAAGAGAGATGGCTCAATGGTCAAAGAACCTGCTGAGAAAGCTAAAGAACCAGAGTTCATATCTCTACATCATCTGTGAAATTCCACATAGATGTAGCTGCCCCACTGTAATTGAGCCCCAAAAGAACTACTGTAGGAATCTATAGAACAAGACGACTAAACAGTATAGTCCTATTAGTGAGCTCTGTGTTTAATAATAGATCCATGTTGGAAACAGTAAGGTCAGAGAGCACTCAAGGATTTCTTGGTATGCCATAGGTACAAGCACTCACAAGTACACATAATTGCACACACCATTGTGGCATGCACACATATATACATAAATATGGGGAAAATAGTTATGGTTAGATCGTGAGTTGCTCCCTATAGACTCCTGTGTTTAAATCTTTAATTAATATTAATGTTTGGGAAAGTTGTTGTGCATTTAGAAAGTGATACCTTCCTGGAGGAAGGCATGTCATGGACGTGGGGGGAGTGCCTTGAGACTTGGTGGCCTGGAGCTGCTTCTGCAGTTTGCTCTTGTTCTCTCTCCATAATCTCTGTGGCAGTCTCAACTGTCCTCTTCCAGCTTCTCCCTCCAGCCATGCTCTCTGCTTTGGGATTCCCACCATAATACACTATATCTTCTTGGGAACGATAAGCCAAATAAATCTCCCCTTCTCGCCTAAGCTGATTATATCAGATTATCATTTCATAGCACCAAAAAGAAAGAACAACTGTAACAAATGTCAAAGTAATACATGTGTGGTAACCTAAAACAAAACACTGGCGCCTCGCGCTCACAGTGATCATCATCTTTCTTTCCATGGAGATCAGCATGAATGGCGAGTTAGGATCATGTAGCCTCTTCTGCTATTCTTGTAGACACTTATTAAAATGCACATGCTTCTATTCTTAAAGGTCCTTTTCTAAAGATGCTTTTTATCTCAAGCAACATTATGCCACAGATGTTCCTTTGCATTGCTCTTAATGGAGCTATTCATTGACATGCAAGGCTATAGAGTTTCTCTGGCTTGAATGTTCCTTGCTTTTCTCAGTCAAGCCTTCAATAAAAGATGTGAAGATTACGTCAATCTTATTGTAACATTAAAACCAATGCTGTGATAAATAACCTCAAACACATTCTTTCTTTGTATGGGTGCTTATACCTCAGTGGAAAAGATTCCTAAAGGAAGACAGTCTTATGCAGTCAAGGTACACATGTGCTTATTTTAACAGATGCTGCCAATGACACCAGTAGGATCTGTGAATATTCACACTCAGATAAGTGAGCAGATGTGTCCATGTCCTCACTATCTTCTGAGCCCCGGATACTAGTCACTGTTTATTTTTGGCAATCAAACAGGAAAAACAGAATCTCATTGATTTAATTTGCATGTCTTAACTACTGCTGAGGTGTTGCTTATTTTCATGTGCTCATTGGTTATCTGTGTTTTGTTTTTGATCTTAAGCTTCACAAACTATTGAGTTTATTTACATATGTTATCAATCATATCTACTATTTCTATTGAAGAGTTATTAACCCCTGTCCTTCCCTATAAATATTTTCTTTCAGTCTATTATCTGGTGATTAGCTTTTTCATTTGGTAATTTTTAATATAAGTATTTTAAATTTGTGCTGTTCAGAATTTCCAAATGCTGAAGTTCACGTACTTTCAGAGACTCGATTATTTTTGCCTGGTGCCTAGTTCTCATCACCTGTTAGCATTGTGGTACCGCAGACACTTGGATTCCAGGGAAATCTGGTGAAATTAGTGATCCAAGACTACTAGAGCTTGTCTGGCTCATTCTCATATCTTGAGTAGTTACATACTTGAACATATCCAGTAAGAGCACGATGTGAGACTCTGCTTTTAAAGATCTCTGAAAAGGAAATTTCACTCCTAGAGTTGCTTGTCTCTAGTGTGGAAACTATGCTCAAGGAAACCTTAAACTGGCTTGTTGAAGGACAGCAGGGTGAGATGAAATAAGAGTATGGAAGGCCAGGGAGCTGGCCTTGGTCCTGATTTACTGAATAATTAATCTGTGTTGGAAACTGTTTTAAGTATTTTCAAGTATTCTCCATTAATTATTTGTAAGGAAGACTTTATTACTAACCAGATTCTTGCAGGCCTGACAGAAATTATAGACATAGAGTTGTTAAGTAACTTCCTCAACATACAAAAAAACTGGCAATTGGCAGGTTCAAGATGCCAAACTCAAACTGACTGGCTCCATACCCCTTGTTCATATCTTGTGATGTTTTCTTTCAATCCTCCTGATTTGACTTGAACTAAATAGATTCTTCTCTTGAGCTTCCGTGCCCTCATTGGTAAGATGGGACATTTTAATAAATACTTATATCTGTCAAAGTGGTAGTGAAAATCAAAGAAACAATTTAGCAACAGCAATTCCATCTACTGACTGAGTCACGGGTTATGTCATTGGTAATAGGCTGGAAAGATGGTAGCTTTGCATAACATTACCAAGCATGGTAGTACACATTTGCAATCCCAGTGTTCTAGCTGTGAGATGGGTGGTGGAGACAGGAAGAATCCCTGAGAGCTCATAGGTCAGTTAGCCTGGCATATGCAGTGGATACCAACAACATTAAAGAGAGAAACCCTGTCTGAAATGAGCTGAAAGGCAAGTTCTGATACCCAAGGTTATCTTATGACCTCTAAACCTATTTTGTGACATGTATGTTTCTGCAGTCACACACATGAATGTATGCATACTCATATATACACTCATACACATGCATACACCACTAGAATAACAAAATGCAAACTGACATTTTAAAAAATGTGAAGCTTCATAGCAATACCCTGTTTCTAAACATACAAACAAAAAATAAGTAAATAAATAGATAAATGCAAGCAATCAGGTGATTTAGAGAAGATAAACTCTTGTATTTGTCTCCAGTTTAAAATGTAGTCTAACAACTGTGTCAAACTTCATCGCTTACATTTGGCAATTTTTCCTATCCCATGTAATTACTGGTGCTTTAGATAAAAATCTCAAATTAGTTTAATTGAAGCTGCAAGTCAAAAACACGAAGAGAAAAAAGTCTCAATGTATGTTCACATCCTAGCTCATTAATTATTTAATTGTTCCTACCTTCTCAACTTGAAGAAAATGACTGATGCCTCCTGATAACCACATGACCTAATGGAACTTGTGACAAAAGCTGAACCTTCTGAACTTCAAGGCGCTCTTGGTAGTAATGCTCAAGCCCTCCGAGAAATGAGAACTAGGCACAGGCAAAAATAATCAAGCCTCTGAAAGTAAGTGAACTCCAGCATTTGGAAATTCTGAAAGTTTATATAGAGAGAGTTTCAGGCAATGATTCCATACAAATTCAGCCATCTGCTGAAACACTCAAAATCCTGCAAAATTCATGGATGTCTTGGAATTACATTGCCTTCTGCCTATTTGAGTCTACAAACATTTCACTGTCCCTTTCTCTTAAGTTTCTCTCTCTCTCTCTGAATGTGTATGCAAAATTATGCCCTTGCATGAATGTCAAAAGTAGGATATGATGAAAGAGTAAGATAAAATATGCTCAGATGTATGTGGAGATCAACTGAACCCAGCATTACAGCCTGTTTTAGCAGTGGGTATTCTCAATTTTTTTTTTTGTAATTTCCCACTGTGTTCACATTTGTATAATCCTATAGAAGCCTCCAGCTCTTCCAATCTGCCTGAGATTGACATGTATTTAGGGCATTTTCTTTATCACTGCAAAGATAAGAGAATTCAGTTATCTTTCCAAGCAATCAGGAGATATAATCTTCATGCCACTACAGAGTCTTAGAGCACAAACAGAATACACTTAGTCATTAAATAGGGAGCAAAACTAAGCAAGTGGTCTGCTGATCTTTTGGAGTAGGCTAGATTGTCTGATAAATCTGCAATGTGTTTCTTTTGAGATATGAGATTTACCTTCTATAATATTGATTTTACATTTATTTGGTCTTTATCTTCTTAGTGTTCTTATTTAACTATCACATAATCAAAGTTCATGTTTTTTGTGGGGATTTCCTTTAGCTCTGTCTCATCTCCTAAATCTCATTGGGTTTTGAGACATTCAATAATCCAGAGTAGCCTGAAACTCACTATGGAGCCCAGAATTCCCCTAAACTTTAGTATCCTCCTGTTTTAGCCTCCTAGATACTAGGATCAAAGATATGAGCCATCACACTGCTCATTTTCTGTGTGCATGTGTGTAGGTGGAGATATATGTATGTATATGTATGAAGGTATGTAAGTAGGCCAGAGATTGACATAAGATATCTTCCTCTCTTGTGTTCAGTCCTGGGTGCTTTTTTTTAATCTTTATTTTTCAAACAGGAACTCTCACTGAACCTAGATCCTAGCGATTGTTTAGAATAGTTTGTCAGCAAGCCTAAGCGATCTTCATGCCTTCCCCCAGCAACTTAGCATTGGGTGCTACAGGTGTATGCCACCATGTCTTCTATATTCATGTGGATGTTGTAGATCTGAACTTGATGTAGCAAGTACTTCTAGCCTTATCTCCTACATCATATCTCTAATCCAATTTAGGTGATTTCTTTAGTTTGAAATGCTTCTCGAATAGTCAAATAGTCTCCCATTTCTATGTACTTTAGTGTTTTTAAGAATTCCTTATCTTGATTATAAAACAGGAGGAAAGGGGAACTAGGACCTCAAAAGGAAGGAGATGAGGAACACACTTCAGTAGAGAAAACAGGCCACGGTCATGCATTACATGTAAGTAGCGAGATATCTGGTGCATCTCACTCTCATTTCCCTTCCTGTTACTTGCTACTGAACAGGTTTGATCTCACCAATCAGAGAGGGCATAGGGATTGGCAGATAGATGGTAACTATCTGGCAAATGGGACACTGATCCCCCTCCCCTGCACACACACACACTGCTGTGTCCTACTCCTATTCTTCCATCTACCATTGAGTCTCCTCTTATATTAAGATCTTCATTTAAAAGTCTTTTATTTCTGGTTAGGAGATGACCTGCAATACCAATTGGGATGCGGCCAAGGGCAGTGCAGGAACAGCAAAACTGAAGACAACAACAAACCATAATTCAGAACACCAAAGACCCTACATTATTCACCTGTAACCAGACCAGCCAAATCTCTCCCCATCTTAAAGCTCAGGGAACCTTGCAGAAGAGGGAGCAGCAAGATCGTAAGAGCCTAAAGATGGGGAGGACCAACGATATACAAGATACACCATACAAGTTAGGGCTGCAGCAATCAGGATTGGACTTTGCCTGACCTGCACAATGACTGACATGTCAACAAAACTCCCAAAGTTTAGTATGGATCATAGGAGAGAAGGCTCCAGGTAGTAGGATCCTTAGAGACAAGGGTTTAAACAGTCAGAATAAAGTTCCCATACTATGTCATTGAGACCAGAACCCTCACTAGTGTGGAGGACTCAGAGGGAGGTTTGGCATTCACATAAAAGGATGTTCCGTGGGATGGGAGGGAGGAAGGAAGGGGAAGGTACTAGGAGAGGGGGAAGGAGAAGAATGAAAAGAAGGGGCAAAGAAGGAGGGTGCAATGGGGGACAACAGGGGAGGGGAAAAGTGAGAGAGAGGACTGGAGTACCTATTGAACTTGTATGATTAGGAAAAAAAATAAAATGTGGGAGAAAAAAAAGAATTCCTCATCTAAGTTCCTGAACTCCACTGTTAGTTTTGCAATATGAGTGACTAGACAGTTTGTACAATCAGGAGTCAGAATTGGAAGTAAGATCTGTGGTCCACAACAAATTCTAAGATTCTTCCTGTGTCAGAATTAGGATATTTTACATCCATGCTCCTTTGCACTTCTGGATTTTACCAGTTCTCACCTCAATACTTGGCACAATATAACCTCTTAACAGGACTCTTTTGAAGGGCAGATGAGTGTATAGAAGAATGGATGAGATAGTGGGTCTACGTGGACTGCTTTGTATAGCATTTCTCTCCAGGCCTTATCATACTACTGTCTTTCAGTAAATTTTTTTGGGAATGTATGGACATTATATTACTCCATAACAATTCTTCTAACATGACAGTGTGTTCATGCCTATTTGTATGCTTTCATTATTTTCTTTCTAGGTATTGAATACCTTGTACTATCTAACTTAGATTGGAAGGACTCCATTAAATCATTATTTATGATGTGAAGCATTGCTCTGGATTTCTAGAGAAGTGGTTAGATACTGGGCGATTTTAGCTTAATTTTATGGCTATATTACTCACTGTTTTGCAATGCGTATGTGTCATTTCCTATGTAGACTCAAGCTCTTCAAAATCAAGCATTTTACCATGATATAGGATCTGGTTACGGGGCCTGGGCCATGAAAAATGGTTTAGCTATTTACCAAACAAGGAGTTTCAAGGAAAAGATTTTGTATTTGAAACAAAACTTACAATAAAATGGACATAGAGATTTCTTTGATACTCTTCATCACCCAGTAACCAGATAATAGGCCTGCCTCAATGCCTCCCTTGAAATGCTACCAACATGGTCTTCCTTTGGCAGTTTCACTGCTTGGAAGTTCCTCTGTTACTTACCTTTTCAGAGTGTTCATTCTTACCTTTCAAAATACAGGTCAAGTGACCTCACAAAGTAGGTTTCTCTGACAATCACTCCTACTATTACCCATTCCCTTGAGTAGAATTCCTACTGCTGGGATTCATGAGAAAAGTTTAACTGCAATGCTCATATTACATTTTGATTTTGCATATGGATGTCTCACCAACCAGAATGGACATTGTTTTAGTTGCTTTTCTTTCCGCTACTGTAAGACAGTGCTCAGACACAACTTAAAGAAAAAAGCGAGATTTATTTGGTTTAGGGTTCCAGGGGGGAAGATATAGCAATATAGCCCATGAAGGTGGAAAAGGCATAGCGATTCAGGTCAGAGCCCTCATCATGGAATCAGAGAGATCAAGAGCAAAATTGCAAGAGGATATAGGGCTGGGTTACCAAAACCTTGAGGTCCACCCTCTGTGATTTGCCTTCCCAGGCAAGGTTCACATGCTAATGGCGCTGAAACCTTTCCAAATATTAACATTAGCTAAAGATGTAAACACATGAGGCTGTGTGGGACAACCTTCAAACTATGACCGATACTCTGCTTAAGTACAGAGCCCAGTACATAGTAGATTCACAGAGTTTATCTGTTGAATTACATGAAAGCATAAAAATTAGCTTTAACATGATGTTCACTTGTGGAAGAAGAGACAACTGCTAGAGTACTGAGTATCTTGCTGTGTGAGAGACACAAGGTTAGGTATTTGTTTAGGATGTTTGATTACTGTCTCCAGGTGACATCGCAAGAAAGGCCTTGGCCCAGAAACTTGCTGTTTGTTCGTATTACACAGCATGGAAAACAAGCATAGTGGGGAATGTGATGCATAACTGGCAAGGCGAAAAAACAAATTCGAGATACCCAATGGATCAAAGAAAGAGTGATTTGTTCACTCTTCATTCATTCTTTGTTCTGTCCACTTTGTTACTGGTGTGGGTATGATTCCACATACGAAACCTATTCTTCAAAAGCTCCTTGGAGATATTTTTTCTGAGCAAATCAACTCGTGAACTTTCCTTCCTAACCCCAGGTCCTGTGAGCATGTCCCATGTTAAAATCCCTCTTGAGGAGCTTGCTTCTCCTTAGAAAAGGATAGTAAGGCATTTTTCAAAGAAAATGAACAAAGGGGGAAAAGGGGTGAGTGAAATCTGTGGTAAATGGCAAGAGAGTGAACAGAAGAGAAGTATGAGTTGGACTTTAGGGTTCATGAGCACCCTATGCTAAAAAGTCAGCCTTTTAAATCAGCATGTTCTATAGCTGAGAATTTCACTAATGGTGGAGTGAAAATATTTTAAAAATTTTCACTATTCTTCACATTCACTGTATAGCTATGCCTAGGTAGTTGTGTCTATACTGAAGTGATATACTGATATCTTTTGTCTTGTCATTATTACCTAAAATGGTATAGTATAACAATCAGTCACATGGCACTTACATTGTGTAGGATATAATGATTATATGGGAGACTACTTGTAGATTATATGAGAATAGTTTATATAAAGAACTTGAGCACATGAAGTTTTCAGTATTCAAGATGGGTCTGGAACCAATTTCTATAGATTCCAAGGATAACTATGTACCGGTGAAGGACATCTGTTGACCCATCCTTGTTTTGATGATGAAATATGGATTTACACCTGAATCAAACATGCTTGCACATTGTTACAACTTCTTAGAGTCTTGTGGACAGTGACTGAGGAGAGAAACCACACAGGAGATTTTCCTAGGTTACTTAGTCTGGATACGTGTTAATTCTACATGTTTAAGAAGAAACTGCTTTAGTCTATCTTACTATAATAATAAAGAAGAATAAATTAAAAAGAAATAAGAAAATACAATTAAGGCCACTATTAAAAACCATTTCATGTCCATCAGAATGACTAAATTTGCTTGAAACAACTGGATTGGTATGTTGTTACACTCCTATAATCCCAGCACTTGGGAGCTAGAGGAAGAAGAATCAAGAATTCAAATTCATCTTTGACTACATAGCTCAAGACCCATCTGGGCTGCATGAAACTTTATTTCAAAAACAACTACCAGCTCTACCACCACTACCACAACAACAAAAACAATAAAACACCTCATAAAACTAAATGACAAAGATCTATACATCCTATTGACCTATTAAATGTAAATTGTGTGATAGAATAAATAGCATATGGCTTTTGAGAGGTTAAAAGAAGAATTTCATTGAAAATGAGAGAAGGGGAAAGAAAATCTTGGACACTGTGTTTGTTTCAAAGGTGGTTCTCATGTCCACACAATGGTGGATAAAACTACATGGTAAATGAATACATAAATGTTTTGTAAATTGATGAGGATCTTGGTTTCTTAATTATTCATATATATATATATATATATATATATATATATATATATATATATAGCAATATACTCATCCAAGATCAGGAATCTCTTGGTCGGCTCTCTGTGCTTCAGCCCAGTTTTGTTCTTCAGGAAAGAAAACAACTCAAACTCTTGTCTACATACAGGGAATGCATCTTTATTGCAGTATTTGCTTACACAGTTCGGAGGTTGGCCCTTTCCTTTATTGTTGCTTCCTAAGGAGAAAGCCAGGTGCTGAACAAACAATACTTCAACTTATCACCTCCCTGGGAGATCCTCAACAACCTAGGAGAAGATTTTCACACTGATTTCCACTAAGCCTTCTTTTAGTGACTGATGTAGCTTGGGAGACTCTCAGATCGATGGCCCTGGACATTAAAGTCTGGCCTTTTCCTTTTTGAAATAGTGAGACTCTGAAGCTTTCTCATTACAGTTGGCAGCTCCTCAGTTCTCACTGAGAAGAGCTCAGACTGCCCCGAGGAAACACCAACTCCTGGTGACAAGAGATTAAAAGAGCATCTGAGTTTTAAAGGCCAAGATGCTTAGGAAACTCAGCAAGGACTGTGCTGAAATTTAATCAGTAGTGAACACAGTCAGAAAAGTTTCTTCTGTAAGCGGCCTGAACCACAGCCACCTGTTTACCATGAGGCCTGTCCTTCTTTACCTTTTCTTTGATTTTACTTATTTATCATTCCTTTCTTTTCCATAGGGAAAACTGGATCAATCAACAGGGCCCTGATGTGAATAACGGTTTATAAATTCCATTCATAGTTCATGCAGGTTACTTTATTCCCATGTTAAGAACAGGTTGCATATATCTGAAGTGTTTGGATAACAGAATTATTATAGATGTTGGCCCTTTTTATTTTTGATCTTAGAAAATATGGATACATTTTACTACTTGAACATTTTTAACCTGAAAAATCTAAAATGTGAAAACATGTTCTGAAATCAAACTGTTTGACTGTTATATTGGTGCGCAGAAATTTTGGGCTTTATGGAATTTTGGAATTTAGATTTTTTTGGTTAGGGATGCTCAACCTGTGGTTCATAATTATTTCATCTGTCTGTTCAACAAAACTCAACAAAACTGTTCAAAAGTCTAAGAACCCAACAGGGGATTCTATACCTTCTTTTCTCAGAAAGAAGCAACTCTATATTTCTCTGATGATGGAAAGCTAGAAGCAAAGCCAAATCCAGAAGCAATTAGAGTTGATGTATTATTGATGGCTATACACATTTGCCAACAAAGTGTCATGTAGTGATGGACTTTATTTTCAGGCCATAGCAACAAGTCACAAGTGGTGGAGTCAATAGTTAAGTGAGGACATAATGGGATAGATTGTTTGAAAAGAAAAGAAACCTAGAAAACGAAGGGTCAAAGGTCCTAATTAGTGAGTCAGTCTAATGTTGTGGATGAATGATTTACATTTAATAAGTGCTAACCCTGTTATAGAAACTAGTCTAAGTGTATATTGATATACACTCACCCCACTCCCCAGGTCACATATCTTCTCAGCCCCTTGCCCTACCACCTTGCTCAGTTAGGAATTTGTAAAATCTAGAGAAAACATATGCCAGTGCAAAAAGCCCCTACTCCACTCTTACAGTAGGAGCTCATCCCAAGCATCCCTTAACTTCCCCCACCCCGCAGCTGTCTTCATCCTCAAGGTGTCTATCCATCTAATGAAACTGTCCACTTAGCCCCTCTTCCCACCTCATGTCCCATGAACACTCCAGCTGGTTATGCCTCAATGTATTGTCTCATTCTCACAGGGAGACTACAGCTCTTCATTGTTCTTATTAAAGAACAGCCCTACTGCTGTTGAATCAATCTCAGTGTCCTTCCTTGTGTGTGTTATATCATCTCAGTCAAGTATTCCTGATGTAACACACACACACACACACACACACACACTATCCACAACATTCATATGGAGAGCCTGTTATAAGAGCTATCTAGACTCACAACAGAAAATCTGATTAAATAAACCTGGAGGGGTGGGAGGCAGGATCCAAGAATTTTCATTATTCAACAAGAACTCCTGGTGATTCCGAAGTAAGTTGTTCATAGACTATGATAGAAAAAAAAAACAGTTCATGAAATTAACATCTATTGGGAAGAGAAAGGTTTGTAAACATCACAAAGTCTACAATGTGACCTTTAACACATAAACTAAAAAGGTATCAACTAAAGGGTTGATAATAGCTCAGGAATCAGAGAAAGCGGGTATCTAGACTCTACTTCCCGTTCTGCCACATAAGAGAGGCAGAGACAGGAGTTCCTTGGTGATTGAGGATGGATGCACTTCAGTGGGAGTCATCATAGCTCTCAGATTTACTCACTTTCTTGTTTTAATTCCTTTTTCACCAATCCAATGAAAGGAAAAGGTTGTCTTTGATAGTAGACATTTCCCATTTTTTTCTCACCTAGAGTGAGCTGTCCTGAGGTCTTATTCTTTTTTTCTTTTTCCTTTTGGCATTCATCTGCTTTTAATTTCAATGGTGTCTCTTAAATTATTACAAATTTAAATATTTATCTACAAGCTTTCTTTTATAATTAATTTTTATTTTTCTATTTTTATGGGCATATTGAGTACTCATCCTGCTTCCCTCTATCCCCCTTCCTTTGCATCCCTTTCCTTCCTTTCACCAATCTCTCCCATTTCCTCCCACCCTACTGCTTGTATGCTTCTATGGCCCCCAGGGTTCATTCTAGCTTGTCTACTTTTCTGGAGTTCAGGTCTCTGTGGCATAGCAAGTTACTGAGATCTTATTCTTACTCATCATGCTTGTGCTATTTTATCAACCACTAGGCAGCTCCAAGGAGTGGACATACCAAGAATATGCTTACCAGAGACTGGACACAGCATGTAGCCCACAGAGAACGCTATCAACTGTCCACCACACTTTTCAGTGGACTGTCTCCGTATTTGCCAGTCCTATGGTACCAGAGGGGAGCCTACATTTATCAGTACTTAGAAACAATAAGCTTTGTTTAAAAATCCAAAATAATTTATACACAAAGAATGAACTAGAACACAATTTATTTTTTATTTTTTCTCCCACATTTTATTTTTTCCTAATCATACAAGCTCAATAGGTACCCCTGTCCTCCCCCTCCCTCTACTCCTCCCCAGTTGTCCCCCATTCCATTCTCTCCCGTTCCCCCCTTCCTTTCACCCCACTCTCTCCCTCTTCCTTTCCCAGTGCCTCCCCCTTCCTCTCTCCAGTGATCCCCTGGAGCATCCTTTTGTGTGAATGCCAAGCCTCCCTCTGAGTCATCCACCTTAGTGAAATAGAACACAATTTATTATAGAGTGAGGACTTAGAGAAATGTTGTAACAAATTAGATATACTCACATAAGCCAGTTCTATGTTACCATTGACCTACATTTTAACTACACAGTCTTTTCTTTAAATAGAATATTTAAATATTTAAATATTTTAAATAGATTATTGTTAACTCAAGGGGAAACAAAACAATCCAAAGTTAAGTAGAACTTATCTCTGGACAATGCAATTAGAGGTCAATGTTAATATGCATCCATGTGCATTTATCTATTCTAAGATTTTTGCACTGAGCAGGTAGTACATTCAAAATTAAATGTGCTTTCTGTATTAAATGTATTTTCAAATTTAAAAATGGTTTTGGACCAATTAAATAAGTCTGGAAGGGCAGAAAAGCAGGATTCATGGATTTGCATTATTCAGCAGCAAGTCCAGGTGCTTCTAAGGCCAGTTGTTCATGGACCCTGATAGAAACAAAGCAGCTCATGAAATTAACATCAGTTGGGAGGAGAAAGGTTTACAAGCATCACAAGGTCTGCAATGTGACCTTAACACATTAAACTGAAAAAGATACCCGCTAAAGGGTTGACAATAACATATGGATCAGAGAAATGGATATCATATTTTGTCACATGACAGAGGTTAGAATTTTTCACCTTCCAGGGAATTCTATTGTGTTAAATTGACACAAATTTTCTTATCAAATAATTGGTAAGGAAAAGAATAAATATTGCCTAACTCTTCATTTTCCAAATTTCAGGGTCAACTGGCATGATCCGGGTGAGGACAGGAATAAAATGGATGATATAGCCCTCCCATATCAATGAAAGAGAGAAAAAGCAGTCATATCTAATAGCTGGCAGAGAGAGCAGAGGAAGTCTCAACATAGTGGCATGGATGCATCCCTTTCATCCCTGCCCTTGGACTGGAGAAGTTAATAGAGATTTAGTTGATTGGATGATTTTCACCCTAGTTGGCAAACAAATCTATTCCAATCTCAAGACAAACGAAAGAGGAGGAAACAAATAACAGGAGGGCTCCGCAGCTGATTATCTTTCAAAGAGTCTGCATTGTGCTCAGGTCCCAAAGTGCAGATTATTAGCTTCCCTGGGATGTGGGGCCTCCATGAAAGAAGGGGCCATGTGTCCCTGCGGAGATGCCATAAGCCTTCATATTTCTTTGAAGGAAAAGAACTGATGGTTCATATCTGACGTTGTCATCTAATGCTAAATTCTGTTTAAATGAACCAGGACTCTTTCTGGGATGGGGAGAGAAGATTTGGCAGAAATGAGGGTCTTGTACCAATCACATAGATACCTGAGCCTTTGGAATGTGAAAGTTAAGCTCCATTAGGCTGAGTTTGCTCCTTCTTTCCCTTGTGTCAATTATTCTGCCATTTGGCACAGGGATTAGCAATCTCATATCCTGTGACAGTCGTTGAAGGATTTAGATAATCATTTAGTGCAGCAAACATCCTGCAAGATGTTGAGGTAGGCCAACTTGGTTTTCCACACCTTTTCACCTGCTTTTGAAACCTCTTTTCCTTCCTCCCTCACTGGGATCTCTCTGTCTTTCCTCACAAGGATTTCATGTTGTACTGTAACACTGTCTGAACGAATTGACATATATGGTCAGGGACACATGCTTGTTGGGTATGTGACAGCATGCTTGAAGGTTTGGCTGAAGCAAAAATTAAATTAAGCTGAGGACCACTCCCAAACCATCCTAAAAAGATGGCAAGAGATTCTGTCTTTGAATCATATGGATAAACCTATGTATGTGTTCAGTTCAATAAATCAGGCACAGGAAGACAATGTGTACTACATCACCTTGTTTATTTCCTGAATCTAACACAAGCTGAACTCATAGCAATGGGTATTCAAATAATGGTTACCATGCAATAGTATGGGAGCGGGCATTGGAGATATGTTAGTCAAAGGTATAGAAATTTTAGTCAGAGGAAAGAGGAGTCCAAGAACTCTGCTGTGCAATATGGTGGCTATAGCTAAAAAGAAATTGCTGCATACTTGAGAATTGTTGCGAGAGTAGTTTTATAAGTATTTCAACAGAAATTTAGTATGTGAAGCAATCCAAATGCAAATTAGTTGGCTTAGCAATTCCTCAATATATGCATGTATTGATATATCACATTATATATCATATGTGATAGTTAATCGTGGTTGTCAACTTGACTAGAACTGGAATCAACTAACAGACCAGGGATTAATCATGTCTGAAGGAATTATCTGGGCTATTTGAAATGGGATAACCCATGCTAAATGTGGGAGACACCTTTCAAGTGGCAAGCCGGATAAAAGGAAGTCCAAGGAAGAAATTCCTCATGCTCCCTTGCTTTCATATCAGATTAGCAAGCTCATTCCTCCCCCCTCCCCATACTGCCATTCTTTACATTAGAACCCAGTTCCTTCTGCCTTCCATTATAGACTGAAGACCAATGGTTTTCCAGGATTCCTTTGTACCAGATTTGGACTGTAGAGATCTTCAGCTTTGGGTCTGAGCAGCTACGGACATCCACTGTTTGGCTACCTAAACCTTACCTTTCTAAATTAATAAATTCCCTTCTAAAATACATTTGTTATACCTGTTCTCTTCTCTAGAGAACCCTGCATAGTATATCATAAATGGATCAAATTTTTGGAAATTAAAGTAAAAAGTGAAAATGGGGTAGAGAAAGTAAAAAAAGTGAAGGAATCGAAATTGAAAAAGTAGAGTAACCTGTTTTCTCTACTGAAGTGCGATCCCCTATCTCCTTTTTTTGAGGCCCTCCTTCCCCTTCCCTCCTGTGTAAATCCTTTGCAATTACAGTGATATTACAGATATTTACCTTTGAATATGTCATTAAGTGGGTTTGGAATTAGGACCCACTTATTAGGGAGTTCATGTGGTATCTAACTTTCTTTGTCTTGGATACTTCACTCAATATAATTTTTTCTAGTTCCATTCATTTCCCAGCAAATTTCATTAATTTATCTTTTTTGATGGCTGATTGGTATTCCATTGTATAAATGTACCACATTTTCATTATCCATTTGTCAACTGTTAGGCATTTGGGTTGATCCCATGACTTTACTATTGCAAATAGTGCTGCAATAAATATGATTGTGCTCGTGTCACTGTAGTAAGCTTCTGCATTATGGGTGATTATTCCCAGTAGTGGTATAGCAGGGTCATATGGCATTTCAGTCTTTAACTTTTTTAGAAATCACCATACTGATCACCAGAGTGGTTGTATAAGCCTGTATTCTGATCAAGTATTGCATATAAATAGCGAGACATCTGGTGCAGCTCAGTCTCACTTCTCTTCCTGGTCACTTGTGACTGAACAGATTTGTCCTCACCAATCAGGGAGGATACAGGGATGGGCAGATACATTGTAATCATCCAGCAAATGGGACACTGTGTTTGACTCTTATTCTTCCATCTACCTTTGAGTCTCTTCTTATTTTAAGATCTTCCTTTAAACAGTCTTTTATCTCTGGTTAGGAGGTGACCTTTGATACCAATCAGCCAAGGATGGTGCAGGAAAAGCAAAACTGAAAACAATAACAAACCATTATTCATAACACCAAATACCCTACATTACACCTGTAACCAGACCAACCAAATCTCTCCCAATCCTAAAGTTCAAGGCATCTTTCAGAAGAGGGGGTGGCAAGATTTTAGGAGCCTAAAGATGGGGAGGGCCAATGATGTGTAAGATACTCCAGACAAGTTAGGTCTTCAGCAGCCAGAAGTGGACTTTGCCTGACCTGTACAATGGCTGACATGTCAGTGATCCCCCAAAGTCTAGTGAGGATTATAGGGGAGAAGCCTCCAGCAGTAGGATCCTTAGAAACAAGGGATTTAACAGTCATAATAGAGTTCCCATTCTAATGGGGAGCCCAAGAAGAGGCCCCAGGCTGTGCCACTGAGTCCTGAACCCTCACTAGGGGATGGGAAGGAGAAAGGGGGAGACACTAGGAGAGGAGGGTGAAAGGGAAGGGGAAAGGGGGGAGAGTGCAAGGGGGACAACTGGAAGGGGTAGAGGGAGGGAGAGGACTGGGGTACCTACTGAGCTTGTATGATTAGGAAAAAAATAAAATGTGGGAGAAAAAAAGAAAAAGAAAAAGTAGAGTGAATTAAAAAAGACAGACATATGGTGAGAACTAACAGGTCTCTAACTGTGACCTCAAGGCCAGCTGACATGGATCCTTAGGGCACAGAGGAGGAGAAATAGCACCAACAACTTACAAGTGAAGAAAATCATTCTCGGAATGCTTTCCCATTGCTTGTATGTGCCTTTTAACCTTTTGTTGAAACTAATCATCCCCTCAAGAGGTCAGAGGTCTTACTACCTCTGGTTTCTCTCCGCTTCCCTCACCAGGCTATAGACACAATATTTGCAGCATCTCTGGGGATCAAGACTTTTCAGTGGCTCCCCATTACTGCTTGTACACTGGGGTTCATGTAGCCTGGCTCTGCATCTTCCCTCCACTCTCTGTGTTGTTTATCTCTGGGGTTTCTTTCTCAGTGCTTTTCTTCATGCACCTTACCTGCAGGTGAATATTGGCTCTGCTACTTCCAGTATCTTCCTGAGTTTTCCTAAAACCTCAACATCCATGCTCCTGTGTACCTGCTCATTAGAATCACAGACATTCTCCAAGTCTGGACTCCTACATCACTTTCTTGTACTATTTTCTTGACTTCTCTGCCTGCCATTTGTGGTACCCTCTTACTTCAGCATCACTTCCAATGTTGTAAGTCATGTATCTTACAATATCTATGTGCCATAGTGGATATTGTGTTTTTAGGTCTTGTTATTTCTCATGGTTCTTAGTATAACAATTGCATGTCCATTGTCTGATGAATGAATGAAGAACTGATACAAACTGGGTGAACAACAGTGCTTCAGAAATAGATCTAATCTTTTATGCTTGCTTCCATAGACTGTCAGTGAGAACAATTCATTCATCTTAATTGAAAGGAAAAGATGGATAAGCCGAAATAAAAATACTAAAAGCAATTACAAAAATTAATCATTTCATTATTTTGAAATGACAATTTTTTAAATTGGCTTTTAGAATGTACTTTGGAACGTAGTATATCAGAATATAGACTCCATCCTGTTCCAGAGAGCTCTAAACACTTTGTAAAATGTATCTTAATTATAGGATGCATTTTTATGGGGGGGGGAAACAGCCAGGACTTTGCCTAGACTATCTGAACTCTGTTGGTTTGGCGAAAGACTGGAAGCAGCCCAAACTGCTGCAGAATATTGAGCAGGAACACCTCATAAAATCTGATTGAGACTCACCTAACTGTGGTTTGTAAACAGAGCATGTGTTCTTGCTGGTGTAGACATGACCTTGTGGGTCTCTTTGCAGACTATATTAGTGCTGTGTAAATATTTCAACTCAATTGTAAAGGCACATTATACTCAGGGAAATTATTCTCCCAGCAAACAGACAGATGTTTAACTTCACTTAATATGACATTATAGTCTGAATTCTTAATGCGAGACAAGGGTCCTTTTGGAAATAGGGCAAAATTTCACGTGCTGAGCTTTAACAGTGTGGTGGCTTGTCGCATGTAGATTAATTCATTACTTTTTCACACTAAAAACTTTCTGCTCCTTCTTTTAAGCCTTTCTCAGCAATATTATCTGCCCAGGTCTGGAGCACTTAGCACACCTTGGTAACCATGAGAAGTTAGAGGTGACTGTGGTGGCATTTTTTGACCTCTCTGAAGACTTTCAAATACCTATGCTTGCAAATCCAATTTTGACTGCATCTAATGGTGAGATTCCTTAGAGAACCTTAAGATCCCACAGATCTTAAGGATGCTTAAGAAATTGGAAGTAAAAGAGAAAAAAAGTAGGATTAGATTAACCTCACATACCTAGCTTCATCTTTGGGGCTTTAGTGTATGACAAGCAGGATTTCCCTTCAAGTTGCTGGCTATTGAAGGTAGTTGACCTTTAGGCCTACTGGAAAAGAGGCCCAGAATGTGGAGCTAAAACTGAGGTTCGATGCTCTGGAATTTCTTTGCCTGTTGGGACTTATCAACGACACCATCACCACAGTGATGCTCCTTCAGTTTTCAATCTGCCTGTCTGCACTTTGCCTCTGAGGTTGGGACTAGACCTTGACAAAGACCTAGCAGTACACACCTGTGAGTTCTCTCCACAGGCTCTGCCCACAGGGAAATATGTAAGTATACCAGAAGCTGGAAGCAAGGTGGAGGACCTCCTCCTTCCTGTCTGCTTCTTCCTGCAGGCATCACTCCAGGGCTGGTGGGCAGGTCTTTTTTGCAGGAGGTACTCTTGGTTCCATTTTGAAGAACTTTTCCCTCCAGTATTCCTAGAATCATCCTTGTCACCCTAGGGGGAGATAACAGTGCCAATGAACTGGTGACATGTTCTAGAGTCTGACTCCTGGGTTTTCCAGCACCTCATATAACCTAGAGATCTCACCAGCAAGCACAGAGAGCCTGCTTCTAAATTATTTTCACAGTTTCTTTTTTTTTTCTTGTTCCGAAAGCCCTAGGGTATTGTCTGGATCCTTTCATTACTACACTCATAGGAAACCAATGTTGGTGCCGTATTACTTTTTGTTTTAGCCTTTGTAAGTCTGACTGAACAATTATTTTATATTAAATTACTTCAGTTGAAATAATTGCATGGTTTCTACTTTCTTGACTAGATACTAATGGATATAATTTATTACTTATAATAGAGTTACACAGACTTTTACAACATTGCTGATATTATATTTATATTTCAAAAGCACTAAAAATGTATGGCTAATCTGCATTTGCTAAAAGAATGGAGAGATCAATATCATTGCTCTGTAAGATATTCATGATGCATCGAGTGCTAAAAATAAGTGATTTTCTTGTAAATAGTAAGCATTTATTTCATAATTAGAGAAAATAAAAATTTTAAGAAGCATGAAACAGGGATGATCTTCCGTGCTTCATGCAAGTACATAAAAGCAGGTCTAGAGGCCCTAGACCTTTAGGGCAACAAACTATCAGAGTTTATTTATGGGACTTGATAATTAACTACTCTATGAACATTTTTCATTGTAAATATGGACAAGAAAAGATCTCAGAACTAGACCTAAAAGCTTTCTTTTTCAATGGAAGGTATAATACAGAGAATCACAATCGATCAAAGTATGGTGAATAAGTGACTACAGGCTGCTTGGTCTAACAGGACAGCTAAATCAGCCCCCCCAAGTTCACACACTATTGTACAACAGGGAGCAGTAAGAATGTAAATGTCTGAAAGCTGGGAGAGGAGTCCTGCCTGGACATGACAAGGCTGTTGCTTCCATTGAACTCACTACAGCTATGTCTAGCACAGGATTTGGCCAGTCAATATTTCACTGTGGAAAGAGACATCACATACTCTGAAGTACTGTAAGTTAAAGCTGGATGTGGAGGAGGGGGAACTACTTCCCTGAATTATACACCTTCTGATATGTCATCAGTGCTGAAGCAAGTGCTCTGATACATGCCATGAAAGGCAACCCAGACAAAAATCAGTGGGTCATACATGTAAAATGATATGAAAGGAGGAGGGAGGAATCAATAGGGAAGAAGAGTTTTTGTAGTGGGAAAAAGAAGGGACAATGAGGCATGAAAATGGCATAAACATGTTGTCTTCATGCATGAAACACTAAAAGTATAACAACAAAATTTTTAGAAAGAAGCTTGAGGATGTCCCAGCCATAGCTCTTTACTATTCCTGTTAAAATAGCTCTATCTTGTAATCGGGGCAGGAATTTTTTTTTTCTTTTTCTCAATATTTAGCTTTGGATTTAGTAAGTGCTATAGTTTATTACCTAACAAATTTATTGTTTAAGTAATCTATTGTTTAATAAATGATTTAATAATATTTCTTAGTTGTATAAATGATACACTTTTGACACTTTCCTCTTCCCCAAACCTTTATATAATATGTGTAATTCAGAGGCATGTATGGTATTGGTTCTAAAATTTATCTTTTTAGCTAAATATACCTAAAACCAACTCACATTAGAGTCCACAGCTGCAAAGAAGAATTAGCAGAACCTTTAATTATGGTCTCATTTGCACTTCTATTTTCAAGCCCATTCATGAATTAATTTTAACTCTGTCTCTGCCTTCAATCAAGCTGTAAGTACCTGCCATAAAATGACAGTGTTTAAATGTCTGTACATGTGCTTGCAATTTCTGCACTTTGATTCCTTTGTTAGAATTTTGCATAGAGCTTTGTGGATAAGATGCTCAGACGCAGACAGTGAACTTAGTGTTTGAATGTGGGCACATTCAGAAATGGTTCCCTTGGTGTGTGAGCCAAAATAGAACTTCTCATTAAGGGAATTGACCTCCAAGACCTTATAAAGCAGGAAGGGAGAATGAATAGGGAAGGAACCATTGAACAGGATTTATGAGACCTGAACATGGGGAAGTATGTTCTATGAAACAGCTTTACAGCTTTGGGCTAATTTTTTATTTTTAAATTATTTTATTTTTTCTAGTTTTACAAGCATATTGAATACTCATCCCTGTTTTCTTTCATCCACCTCCCTTTCTTTCATCAATCCATCCTACTCTCTCCCATCCTCCTGTTTGCTTCTAAGGACCCCAGGGCTCTCTCTGGCTTGTCTACTCTTTTGGGGGTTCAGGCTACTTGTGGCATACCAAGTTGCCTTTTTTTGGGTCACTCCACTGATAGTAGCATTTCCCTTTACTGGACAAGACATTCCATTCAAGGCAGAACTACTGCATCTAGGAACTCACTGCAGTGAGACTTGTCCTTATCAAACCTGCATAATGACTGATATACCAACATGTCCACATAGACTGTTGAGAAACTCAAGAGAGATAAGACCCATTCTGACAAATGGGTCTTGAATCCAATCAGAAAGCTGTTGATTGTCCCCTTGATACTCATCCAACTTAGTCCTCAGGATTTCCACTGTATGTTCTTATCTCTCTTGAGTTTCTCAACAGTCTATGTGGACATGTTGGTATATCAGTCATTATGCAGGTTTGATAAGGACAAGTCTCACTGCAGTGAGTTCCTAGATGCAGTAGTTCTGCCTTGAATGGAATGTCTTGTCCAGTGGTGAACCTTCCCATCTTTAGATTCCTACAATCTTACCACCCTCTCTTCTGTAAGGTTCCCAAAGTCTTAGGATGAGGAGAGATGAGGTCGGCCTGATTCTAGGTGATTGTTAGATCTCTGGTACTTAGCATTATGTCTGGCCATTGCTGTCCACTTCAATGCTCTTCTACTGCCCTAGGCTGCATCCTGTCAGAGTGTTGAGATCCTCTACCTCTGTTGTAGAAGAAGATTCTAAGCTGAGTGTTAAGTGTTCATCAAATCTATGGGTATAATAGCAGTTATTTACAGAGCAGTATAAGTGTACTATCTTCCTGTCTATAAGTTCATTGGCTGCTTTTCCCTATTTCCTTACCTTTTTTTTTTGGTTCTTGTTCTAGTTAACAGTAATAGGAATGTGTTCCATTCTGACAAATGGGTCTTGAATCCAATCAGAAAGCTGTTCGTTGTCCCCTTGATACTTATGCCACTATTACAATGGTGGTCACTTGTTGCCATGGTGATTTTTATGGCAAGTTGCAGATCTCATGAGCTGATGAGTCCTGTGATTATTTTTCTCCCCCAGTAGCTTTTACAGTATTGCTTGGTACTGTGTAAACTAGTCAGCAAGGAGGAAGTTCTCAGACCAATTTTAATTGATATATTTTGACTTTGGGCTAATCTTGACTTGTGAAATTTGGTATTGGACTGAGAGAGCTTCACTACCCCTTGAATGGTCTATGATATAGTAATGAGGCATCTTAATAGAAATGGTTGTGAAACTTTGGACTAGGTGGCATTCTTAGAGAAAAAGAAGTGATTATTACACGATCTCTGTATACATATTTATTCAGAAATGATGAAGGGATGCTGAATACATTCTAAGACACTGAATACCAACTAATACCATGAGTCATTTATTTGAAGCCTCCTTGATCTCCTCAGTGGCCCTGAACTTTATCAAATGGGTTTCTACCTCAGTGATAGAGTGGATACTCTATCAACTAACTTCTTGGCTCACATCTTCACATATTTCAGGTCTTTGCTCAAATAATAATTTATTAGATGATCTTCCTTGGCCTTCTACAATACTCCTAACCAGTCTATCTCCTTTATGCAGAACACACATGTTCTACTTCAGTATATACCCTGCAGGTTTCTTTTCTCCCTTTTCTGTCTCTAGGAATCTATCTATATTTAGTACAGGAAACTGGAGAGTGAACAGAGAGAAACCCCTTAGCATTTATTCTACCAGCAACCATCCACCAAGAGTACAGGAATCAGTGATAGGAAACAGTTTGATTCCTATTCCAAAGCCACACATTCTGTGGAATATTTTTTACCCACATTTATTGTCCAGTGACTGCTCTAACTTTGAGTCTCCTCTCTCCCTAGGGGGAGATAACTTCCACTTTGGGGAGACCATCAATGTTCTACCATTCCTTGTTAGTTTCTCTTAAGTCAGTCTGTTGTTCTGCAAATAGCTCTTCATAAACTCTCCTCTGGTGATTTGAACTGGCCATCTGTTCCTTTTTGAATATAAAATCCCTGATGGAAAAAATTTTCATCTCCTGTTGCTCACCATTAAATAGTCAGGTCTTGGTGTAGTACACAGTTTGTAGCGTAGACCTTCAAGTAGAGACTAAGTACATAGATAAGTAATCTTTTACTTCCGGACCCCTATGTACTCCCTGCCTTGAGCACTGCATTTTAAAATTCACCAGTTATGTCATCTTTCATTTGATTTTACTAAATCTTAGACTAACTTAGACTAATTCCCATCAAATATTGAGAATTGATTATTTTAAAAGAATTGGAAAGACGTTGGCATTAAACCTTCCTGGAGGATCACATTTGCCTCCTATAAGATTCTGGGAAGAACAATCTCAACAGATCCAGGAACTGCAAAGACCTCATTGATTTGTTGTTCCCTGCTGTGTTTAAGAGATCTTTCTCCCTCCTGATTTCTGCTTTAAGAATTTTTCTTCTTTTCTTCTGAAAAGGAAGATAAAAACTGCTTCAAAAACAAAGGTTTGGCTCTTTCTCTTCATCTCTACTCACAACAGGAGAAAAACAACTAAGATCCTATTCCTTGGCTCAGTTATTTAATTTGCATGTAATGCTCCATTATTTAATTAACATAACTTCTAGGGCATAGCTGCCCAGATCAGACTTAATTGTCTTTAGTCACAATGCTCCTTACAGCAGAACAGCTAATTAAAAAGAAAAACATTTTTTAAAAATCAGAAACACACATAAGTACTTTTTTGTGTTCTTCCATGTGAAATTCTGGACAATTACTTTTGGACCAATTGTCTTGTGCCTACTAAACATGCCCAGTACTTAACTTTCAGATAAATCATATCATTTTTCACAAGCCTTAGATTCTTTTCTCTGCATTAGCTGATAATTGCAGCAGTCGGATTCTCAGAGTTGTTACTGTATCAAACAGAATCTGATCTTCAGGACAACCTTATGAAACCTGCTGAGGTTGTCTTGGGGGTGGGGAAGAGGGGATAAGGGGCAGGAAACTGCTGACTGTGATAACCAGGAGGAATTCTGTAAACACAATAACTTCTATGTGCGCGTGACTCCGTTTTCAAATGCTGTGCTCATCCTTGGCTATATATAGTTGCATGAGTAAGAATTTTCTCATGTGGTGTTAAGTTTCTTGAGCTGTAAGTCAAAACATTGTGATGTTCAGTCTTTGGGAAGAAGAGAAAATTAACTGCCAAAGGTATTAAAATGGAACCTTGCTTTTTATTGAAAACAGGAAAAGATTACTTTGAACACACACACTAACATGCACACACACATGCACACACATGTACATACAATGCACACAAAATGTTATTTCACATATATTTATGTATGCAAAGTAATCCAAAATTTTATACACACACACAAACACACATATATACATATGAATTGAGTGCATCTTTATTTTCTTGCTGTTAATGATGCTATTTTCTCCAGGGTTGTGTGTACTTCGTAGGGCTTCTCTGTAAGGAGTACAGTAGAAATGGAGGCTAAAGCAATAGCAGGTTTACTCTTGTACTGTTCTGGAGGCCGGTTGGTTCTTCCTAAAGATGCTAGAGGAGAATTTGTTCCTCACTGTTTTCTCTGCTGGCAATCTTTTGGCATTCCTTGGTCTCTCCACGTTACTCTTCCCCTGTCTCTGCCTTCATCTTTACATGATATGTGTGTCTGCATTTCCTCTTCTTATAAGGACATCATAGTCTTGGTGGGTAGTCGCTAGTGGATTAAATACCAAGGAGTTTCTCTCCGTATTGGGTTAGAAGCCCACCAGACCCCAGTGTGACTTCATTTTAGCACATCTCATTGCATCTGCAATAAACCTGTTTCCAAATAAGGTTACATTCTAAAGCCCTGGTGGTTAAGATTTTAACATGTAAAATTTGAGAGAGGGCACATAGTTTAATGTATAACCAATGGAAAAATAGCATGTTCAGTCTCAAGAAAATGTGAGGAATATCACTAGTTTAATCCACCTGCCCTTTTGTTTTAGGCAGATGTAAGATAACAATGTGATTCATCCAGGGCAATTTGGCAAAGTTAAGACAGACAGACCTACACCACAGGGAGCAAGGCTGCATTCTGGCACTTCTTCTATGCATCGTGCTACATTTGGCCTCCTCCTCCAAGCTGAGAGTGGCATGAATCCACAAAGGAGAAACAGTAGCCCTGATCTGTCTTGTGCAGAGTCGCCGGTGAGGAACTTCAGCTGAGCATTCCAGAGTAAAACTGGAGTGCTAGCCACAGCACTGGTTCCGCATTCCAAAACATTTGAATTGATGTCATTTGGAAAATGACAAGAATTACCTACATGTGCCTAGATCTTCCCAAGTATAAAGTGTTTTCCTACTCACTCCCATTTGCTTTCTGAAGACTGAAGAGACAGTATATTCTTCCCATTAGACAAAAAAAAGAAACTGAGAGTCAAGGAAAGTGATTTTTTTTTTTTAACAAAAGCACTCCAGCTCTGTTGATAAATCTTATACGTTATCTCAAGTCTGGGTTCAAATTCCAGTGCTGTCTGATCTTCATTCTGATAGCTTTGAGAAAAATTAAATTAAAAAACATGATTTGCTTTTTTTTTTCTTCCTACATCTCTCTTGGGAGGCTATCCTGCAGGCCAACCATCTTTCTCTGAGCTTCTCCAAGTACTTGAGGCATCCGCAGCTATGAGCTCAGCAGATGGTCATAAAATATGAACAAATGATGACAGTTCATCTTCAGACCCCAGGGAGTTACAGAGCCACAAAAGCCACGGATTTGAATGGGCTTAGAGGATCTCTAAATAATGCCCTCTGCTTCCCAGATAAGAAAGCTAAGGCTTTGGTCCCAGAGCAAGTTAGAAACCTATATAGCTGGACTCCAACCCAGCATTCAGATGGCTGGCAGGATCTGGCCCTTGTTCAATCACAGAATGGCCAGCTGGAAGAAAGTCCTGATCAGACGCTTTTATCCCACTTTCTCTGAAGGCAAGGAAGGTCATTAAAAATGCACGAGAGACTGCAGAGGAGTACAATGCCGTGCAGCGTGATATCAGAATTATAAAATTGGAAGCCCTGGTGCCCTTCGCAAGCACAAAACAGCTCCCATGTAAGGGAATTAAATGAAGTCGCCTATTGCCCATTGGAGTTTCTTCTCATACAGACCCCATTACAGCTGCAGAGGAAAGAACATGAGTGCCTTCCAGGGAGTCTGTGTAGGAGATAATGTATGCTTCTTTGCTGTCAAGACTCACAAAAGAGATAAGGAAGTGAGAGGTTACTGATGACCTACCCATAGAAGTCGCTGCATCTCAGTTTGTTTTTTTTTTTTCTTTTAAATAACCTAGCTCCTCGGTAGAGTGCTAGAGTGCTTGAGGGGTTTCTTAAAGGAACAGAAAGCCTTAGAAGAAGTCTTGGTCTTGAGATGAATAAAGAGTAAGAAGAAGAGGAGAGAAAGAGGGAAGAAAAAGTCAGAGAGAGAGAGAGATTGAGGAGAGAGAGAGAGAGAGAGGAGAGAGAGAGAGAGAAGCTGGTTTCACAACTCCCAGTCTTTCTGGTCCTAAGAGTTATCTTGTCTTTGACCTTGGAAACTCACCATTTTTGAGTGGTTTTCTTTTTTTATTTTCCCCTCCCCCCTCCTTGAGTGGTTTTTTTTATGGCCATCACTCATCTCAAGCATTCTCCACTCTGCTGAACAGTACAGACTGGCCGTAACCTATGGCGACCTTGTCATCTCCATGTTGTGACGTCTAGGTCCACAACATGGCTGCTGGTTCTTCCTAGAAAACCAGGATCCTACCCGGCATTATTTTTTCTAACTATCCTAACCATTGGTCCAACTAACTCCTGTCTCAGCTACACCAGCCGTTGCTTTTCTTCAGACAGAGCACTTTTTTTTTTTTTTTTTGCTTACTCACCTCACTTGTTTTTGAATTTAACAGCCACAATAGTGTTTCTATACTAAAGGGGAACACAAGAAAGAGCTCTAGGCAATGCTACTGAGCCTGACACTTCATCAGAGAGGAGGGCCCAGAGGGAAGTTTGACATGCACGCTAAAGGATGCTCCAGGAATGGGGGGAGGGGGCACTGGGAGAAAGGAAGGGAGGGAAAGGAAGGGGAAAAGGGAGGGAGCAAAGGGATCTGGGGAGGGGTGGACGGAGGGAGGGAAATGAGGTACGTATCAAGTTTGTATGAGTGGAAAAAGAAAGCCAAACATATGAAAATTTAGAAGACTCTGTTTTTTAGATCCATACCACATGCAGAAGGAAATAAACTGACAGTTTTTAGGAAATATATGCATTATAGGGGACCCTTGGAACTCTTCTGAATGTTTTACATCTCAAGAATGGAGGCAAGTGATACTCATGCTGTTACAGAAAATGGGAGAATTAGATTCAAAGAGTGCTCTGTCTTTCCATAGCCCAGTTTTCTGTACTCAATCCTGCTCCAGGTTGTTGCAATCTTTCCTTGAAGGGATAAAATCTTAAAAAACAAACTCAGACTTCATAAGGCATGATCATGTTTCCTTCAAGCAGTTTAAAAAATATGCCTACAAAGACTTCTGCAGATTAGAAGGAAACAGATTATTTCAATTCTTTTTGTGATCTAATTAAAGCAGAACCTAGATTTTTCATTCCTAAATGATGCTTTAAAAATTGAACGTCATGCGAAAAATGCATTATAAGATATTTGGACAGGAAAATGAATGGCTTATATCAACTTAGTTGCCCCTGTTGTCTCTAGGACATGTGTTTTGTGCATTTTGCTGCCTTTTCTTTCTTTATATTATAGGAATAGTTAATTTCACAGGCATGGTGGTAAGTCAGTGGTAAAAAAAATTGTATTTCTTAAGATGCTACTAGCTACCCTATGAATTCTTGAGACAGAAAGAGAGAGAGAGAGAGAGATTGAACGGAATGTAAGAAATGCACAATATCAACTAAGAGCAGAACATCTGTTTGCAACCCACTTTCAGTTCTATAGTTTGATCACCTGTACCACCACACAAACCAATATAGAAGAAAAACAATACAACTTGTTTCAAGGGAAGTTCAGCAAAGTGGAATGTACCACACATGTTCCATCCTGTTCAACTAATTGTGACCCATTGAAAATGTCACAGGTTTTTAAACTCCTAGCTACATGTATACCCCTGACTTGAAAGGCATTTCTTCACTCTTTTGTGACCTAACAAATTCTTAACTCCCTCCTCTTTAAAGCATGGATTTTCTGTTTTCAAAGAGTAAATCATCCCTTTGTGTGCTACCGGAAATGGCTGCTTCGGATTGTGTAATATACAGATTCAGAAAGGCCTGACAAAATGACTTGTAAAATGTGTGTGCACATGCATGCATGTGTGTGTGTGTGTCCTCTAGTCTTTAAAGCTTAAAAAACAGAGCCTCATCTAATTTATCTTTGTAGTCCCCTGAGTACGCATAGCAGGCCATTATGTAGTAAGTTCAGTATGAAGATGAAATAATATGCGTAGTTGAAATGAAAATGTAGCATTCAGAATTCAAGTAATCAACATATCTTGGTAGAATAATTGTCTCATAATTAATGTAAGGTTGATCTTGCTTAAAATGATAGAACTCTCTCCTTTCTCTCTCCTTTTCTCCTTTCTCTCCTTTCCTCTATCATTCTCCCTCACCATCCTTTCTCCCTCTCCCTTTTTTGACCCTCATTGGAATTAATTTGATTAGCTCTACTAATAGGTCTTAGGTTCAGTTCACTGGGCAAGAAACCAAATTGTGTCCATTTGCGTGGGTGTGTGAAAGAATTCCTCATTAATCTCTTTCACGAGTTGTGTTGAGAACAGGCAAGTCCTTGCCAAATTCCTCACCTTTACTAGATAGCATAAGCTGATATGTTTACTTTCATTAAAGAAATAGCTTAAAAGTATGCTCAGGAGAGAAAATGTAAAAGTCAAAGAGAAAGATATCAGACATAAAATTTAAAAATGTTTTTATGTTTTCAATGCTATGGTTCATTATGTTTCTTAAAATAATTACAAATTGAATTTCCTTATGAAAAGATATTTTTTTAAATTTTTTTATTATTATTATTTATTCAACTGTGTGCATATGCGAGTGTATGTGCACGCGCGCGTCTCTGTGTGTGTGTGTGTGTGTGTGTGTGTGTCTGTGTATGTGTAGAACCACGGACGAATTGGCGAACTACCATGGACGCCTCCACCTCCTTCTGCCCCGGGATTCACAGGCTCCGCCCTACTAGGACCAGAAGCGCAGGCCGCCCTGCTTCCGCCTGGCGTCTATACGTGGGATCTGGGATCCGAACTCAGGACCTTCCGCCTGCAAGGCGGGGGCTTAACCCCTGAGCCACTCTCCAGCCCCGAAAAGATATTTTTCTCTAGTCTCTTAGGTAGTTTATAGAAAACGGAAACATGTGTATGCATGCCTATAGAAGCCCAAGGTTGACTTTGAATAGTCTTACTCAATCACTGCTGTATTCTCCTTCAGAGTGCTGGAATTATAGAGGGCCAACAGGCCTATCTGACCTTATGTGGGATTGGGAGATCTGAACTCTAATACTCATTCTTGCAGGGAAAGTTTTCCCCAGACTGAGAAGTATTTTAAACCTCAAATGTATTAGAACAATATATCTAATACGAAGGAAAGCAACAGTAAGCAAGCAAATAGATAAGCACACTATAAGAATCCAAGAAGGAAAAAACAAGAGGGTAAGCCCAAAGAAAAATACCACACAATTTAGTTGGGTTCCAGTTCTAGCTGTGATAGAGCACAAAAACCACACGCTTCACTTTCAGCTGCTTTAGTTAAAAATTCAAAGAGTCAATACTAATAGAAGAGTTTTAGAGAGAAATCAAAATGGAAAGTATGGCTAACATGATAGTGGGTTTATTGGATATTTTGTTTTTCTATCCGATTTTTCAGCCCAGGCTCTAGGAAATCCCAACCCCCCAAAATGTCTATCAGATAGAGACAGAAAAAAAAATGTTAAGAGAAACCTTTATTTTTCTTCAGAGGACTAAAAAGAAAGAGCCTGTTAGAGTGATACTAAACAGAAGGCCTTGTCTTCATTTGCCTGTTTTAACGTTCACCTGATTCATCTTAGAGGAGCTCCGGACACTAGCTGCAACATCAGCTATACATATGCTTAAAATTCTGGGGGAGATGAGCTTTTTTAACAGAGGAACTAGAAAACTGACCCTATGTTAGTGGCACATATGTGTGAAAATTTCCATTAATGTGCTCTTGTTTAGAATTTTGCATCTAGGCGAGTCAAGATGCAAGAAGACAGAACAGAGAGAGGAATTGGAAACTAAACAATGGACAGACAGGCAGAGAACACCATTGTGGTGAAAAGCGTGTGGATGTGTGTCTGAAACAGTCAGCTCACCACTGAGCTGAACTTGTATTGGAATTATACATGGCCACAAAGTGAATGTTTGTATACTTGAGCCAAACCGCAAAGAGATAGTTTTTTGGTTTGCTTGTTCACGGTGACAGGGATTGAACTGTGTAGATGAATTATATTTGTACATAAATCATGCTTAGCTAAACAAAAACCAGATAAGATGTTTCTGGATCATGTAACACTACACAGATAGGGAGTTCTCAAAGATAATTGTCAAAAATTAAGAGTTAGATGATAATTTTGACCGCATTGGGGTAGCATTAAAAACTTGGAAGCAGAGGTTGAACTGGTCTGCATCCTAATTCTAATGGTAGTTACATGACGGTGCATTTATCAAATGCACAGAGATTTAGACTGTGTGCACATGAGCTTATTTATGTTTCTCAGGAATACCTCAGGCTGGAAAACCTATGAATAAAAGAAGAGATTTATTTAGCTCATGGTTCTGGAGGTTTGTAGACTGACTTCTAGTACTGCCTCTCTTCTAGTAAGACTATTATGGCAAAAATACATCATGCTAGAAGTATATGTGAAGAAAGAGAGATCACATGATAAGATCTACAGCCAAGTGGAGCAAGAAACCAGATGCAAAGCAGCAAAACTCACTTTCAAAATCAGATGTTCCTTCTACCAACCTAAAACCTTAGAGGTTCATCACCTCTCAAAGAGCCCAGAGGAGAGTCAGGCATGCACAAGAAAGGACTCTGGGAATTGGGGCGGGAGGCACAGGGGATAGGGAGGGAGGGGTGAGGGGAGGGGGAGCAGGGGGTTTGGGGGGAGGAGGAGGGAGGGAGGGAACTGGTGTACCTATTAAGTTTGTATGAGCTGAAATAATAATAAAAATGTATTATAAAAAAAAGAATATACAGTGGAAACCTGAAGGACTAGAGCTGGAAAATTAAGGGAAATGACCCTATCAGTGGATGGCCTGAACCCCCACAAGAATAAACAAGCCAGAGAGAACCCTGGGGTCCATAGAAATGGAGAAGTAGGAAGGCAGGAGAGTGTGGGATGGATTGGTGAAGGGAGGGAGAATAATGGGAAGGAGGGGGAATGGAGGGAAGCAGGGATAAATACTTAATATGCTTGTAAAACTAGAAAAACACCCCCATGCAAAATAAAATATTTATCAAACCTAAAAAAAAATTCCACACCACTCATTGCAGTTACTCTGCATTGTTGCTGATAAAATCACGACAAAACAACTTAGGGAACAAGGGAGGGCTTTATTCTGGCTTATGATAGTCCTAGTTACAGTTGCTCATTCAGCTTGGCACGAGAGTCTACACCAACACCAAGGACCAAGGGAACTGGCCACGTAGTATTCAAATGATCACTGAGAAAGAGGGGCAGTTTTCACTTGCCGGACCTACATGTGTGACCAAGTATACAGGAGAATGCCAAATTTCTCAGCCAGACCTCTCCATCTTATTCACCTGCCCAGACACTAGTCCTGCCCACCATGGGCTGGGCCTTCCCCATCAACTAGACAATCTTTTGCCTGTTCTCTGTGGGCTTAACTCAACTCCTAATTCTCTACGAATTTGCCCAGAACTCAAAGCCTTAACTATCCAGCTAACACCTGTACCAACTGTGACACCATATTGCCATACTGAGGGACAAGTTTTCAGCACATAAACCCTCAAGGGACAAAGCACATCCAAAATACAATATCAAAAAAAGGTGAATCTAGTTGCGTACAAAGAAAAAATTTAGAAGACAAACTGTTTTATTAGGTGCCTATTACATTGAAATCCAAGGTTTTAAATTAAGTGTGTGTGTGTGTGTGTGTGTGTGTGTGTGTGTGTGTGCATGTGTGTGTCTGTGTATTGCATAGCAGTAAAGGTCATGATTAGGCTCCCCAAGCAGTTGTAAAAATGGTTTAATATCAAGTTAAATGTTTAATCTGAAAATAAATTCACATATTGAATATGATATCATTTAAAGTTCTATTAAGTTTTTATTTTCTTTATTTTCTTGGAAGGCAGGAAGGAGAAGGAAGGAAGGAAGGAAGGAAGGAAGGAAGGAAGAAGGAAGGAAGGAAGGAAGGAAGGAAGGAAGGAAGGAAGGAAGGAAGAAGAAGGAAGGAAGGAAGGAAGGAAGGAGTATGAAGAGAAAAAAATCCCACCTATTTTTACTGGTTTTTCTTTGATTGCTATATACCTGTGTTCCATTCCTAAAATAAAGATATTTTATCTTTTAGCAGAAATATTACTTTGTGGTTGAAAGATGTCTGAGTCAGTAATGTGTTTGCCACATAAGTTTGGGGACCTGAGTTCGATGTAAAGAATGCACATAAAATAATAATAATAATATAATAATATAATAATAATAATAATAATAATAATAATAATAATAATAAACAGTTGGGATAGTACATGCCCTGTGATTCCAGCAGCAGGGAGACAGAGAGCATTTCTCAGACTTTTGAGGCCAGGTAGCCAAATCTGTGAGCTCCATGTTGAGTGAGAGAATCTGTCTTAATGAAATAAGATGGAAGAGATGGAAGAAAATGCTAGATGTCTACTTCTGCCCTCACATGTGCCTACATCCACACACAGGGATGTATACAAATTCATGCATACACAAATACACACATGCACACACATAATGTTACTTGTAAGGAAAACTAAAGGTAAATTCTGTAAAAAAAAGAATGCTTTCATGATAAAAATTAAAATTACTTGTGAGGTTTTGCCTTATTATCTTAGGAAAGGCTGATGAATGTGATCCTTAAACTCACTATGTAGCTATGAGGATAACTTTGATCTCCTGATCATCTTACTCCCTACTACCCACATACTGGGATCACAAGTGGTTGTCACCATGGTTGGCAGTACTTATCACTATCCCAAACACTGTCATTGGAGCAGCAATGTGAACATGTTTTTCTCACAAAAATATACAAGATGATAGCAGAATTTCTTTTCCTTTGCAGAAGCTGTAGTGGTAGTTATTAGTTCAGATTTTAGACTTCACACTGTCTGTTCCTTATACCTAAGAAGAAAATAGTGGTAAAAACTAATACAACTAAAACATTCTTTTACCTTATAAAATGCTCCCTTCCCCCCTTCTCCAAGGAAATGGTGTTTTGGCTAATTCCTTCTGTTTTTGATATGCATTTTTAAACTCACATTTCCACCAGGTTAAGTTGAGGAATAAGACCTTCTAGATATCATAAAAGGATATTTGAGAAGATTGTTATTTAATAGGATTTAAATGAAGTAAAGACTTAGCCAGGGTATCTTAGAATTGGACAAGTTTTCACCCAGCCTTGCATAGTATCTTTTTAATTAAAGAGGCTATAAAATTTCTATTTGTAGAACACAATCTGCATTGGTTTGAAGCATTTCTTTCATCTCTCTCCTCTCTACTTATTCAACTAGATAGTTGTGAACTTCTGTTATTACGGAAACAGTCCACTCAACAACTTCTTATGCCTCGATGCTTCCCTGAAGTCAATGCACCCTGTTCCCACCCAGGATAGGCCAGTGAAAGAAGCTGTGTTTAAAACAACAGAAAAGGTAGCTTATCAGAGCATAAAATTTCTTATTCTAATCCCTTCCCCCTTTCTTTTTCTCTTTCTTTTTTTATCATGTGTTTCCTCCATGATAGACAAATGCTCTATTTTTGAGTTACATGCCCATTCCTAAAAATAGTTACGAAGGAAAAAAATTAACAAAATGGTTAAGACGTAATGAACAATTATACATCCACACAGTGCATGTGCCTGGGAACTATAACTATGAGCACTCCACATTTGGTTTGGTATTAGGTAATTGTAGCTCATTTATTAATAGGTACATATTTCAAAATATACCATGAAGTTCTAGACTTTTGAATTGATTAGACAATTTCTATGATTATTTCAGTAGGTACGGACTTTAGAGTTTTTCATTAACCTTTGTTCGATAATTTTGGAGAGTCCAAAAATAATAATGGAAGAGTCTAGAAATAAATGTAAGATACAATGTGTGCATTTTACAGGCAGCTGTGAGCTCAGATTTTTATCCATAAAGGGTGCCTCCCTGCCTATTATCTGCATAGGCTTAGGAGCTAAAAAATTCATATCACACTTCTACTGAGAAATTTCTTCCCCAAGAAGCACAAAATGCTGAGCGAGATTATGTTCAAATCTGTCCTTGGGCATGATGAATCAAAACCATATCAGTCTGTGAAATATGAATCCCTTTATATCTTTAGAAAACTTAGCTTTTTCTTGTTGTAGGAGAGAGTACAGTCACAACTCTTTGGGGAAATGTTACATGTGACAGAAACTACAGAAAATCACTATTTACTTATCACAATCTGTGCTGTTTCAGATAGCATTAACATGAGAGTCAAGCTACTGCTTTTTTTAAAAGAAATTTTTATTATTATTTATTCAATTGTGCGTGTGTGGTGTGTGTGTGTGTGTGTGTGTGTGTGTAGAACCACGGGCGAATTCGGGAACCACTATAGACCGCCTCCACCTCCTCCTCGTTTACTCTGCCCCGGAATTCACAGGCTCCGCCCTACCAGGACCAGAAACGCAGGCTGCCCCCGGCTTCTGCCCGGCAGCTATACGTGGGGTCTAGATCTGAACTCAGGACCTTCCACCTGCAAGGCAGAGGCTTAACCCCTGAGCCACCTCTCCAGCCCCAAGCTACTGCTTTTTGAAAAAATTAAATTTCATTGTTAGTAAAAACAGTGACTTTTACTTAAGTGCTTCATGGTCTTAAAAATACTGCTTCATGGTCTTAAAAATACTTATTGATACATTTGAATTTTCTACTTTCACTGTTTTAAAAAGTACCTGGGTCTAGGGAGATGGTTCAGCAGGTAAAGGGCGTGCTATGAAAGTCTGAGGACCTGATTTTGAAGTTCTAGAACCCACATAATGCTGAGCATCGCGTGCATCTGCAATACCAAGATAGACATTGGATACAGGAGAATCCTCAGAAGTTTACAGGACAGATGCACTGCGAATGACAGGTGAATGGTAAATGACAATGAAATCTTGTCTCAAATAAGGTGGAACAAAAGAACTGAGACACAAGGATGTCCTCTATACATGTACCATGGCTTGCACATATCCATACATCATCACACACATATATGCAACATATAAACACATGCATGTACACGTTTCACTAAGACTTGTGTTTTTATGACCAGTTCCCTTATTCTACTAATTACTGATTTTTCTTTTATTTGTTTGACCAAATTTGAAGGATATTTAAAAAAGTCAAAGCATAAATACCTTATAATCTTGGAGGAATAAGAAAATATATGGGCATATGGAAATATTAAATAAAGTGGAGTAAAAATTACCAAAAAGTGGTGCATTAATTATATAAAGGTGGTTATGTTTGGGGAAATAGAAAAGGGAAAATTAAAGAAGAGATGTGAGAATACCTCCCTTTTTGGAAATGTTTATATTGAAAACTTTTAAATCTTTCAGAGATCATGTAGAGAACAATGTTGTATACATATTTTGCCATACTTTTTATCTTCACTCATATTTTTTAATGATATATTTACTTTTATTTTATTTATTTAGTGTGTGTGTGTGTGTGTGTGTATCAGAAGGCACTATGTGTCCTTGTGGAGGACCATGGTGACTTTGAGAATCGTCCTGGATTGTTTTTACCTCCTTCTTGCTTCCCTGGGGGGTGTCAGTATTTTCCCAGACTCTGCCCACAAGGCCAGAAGTGCAGGCTGCCACCATTTCCTTCTGGCATTTTTACATGGGACCTGGGATCTGAACTCAGGGCCTTCTTTTTGGGAAGCAGAGTCTTAACCTCTGAGGCATCTTTCCAGCCTGTGATTTACTTTTTTAGTTTTTTATAATTATTCAAAGTTATGAATGCTATTTTGACTATGTAATTTTTTGGACATTTGATATATTTGAAATAAAATGTAGTATCCATCACATACACACAAATACATACACACACACACACACACACACACACACAGATGATATGGCATAAAGAGTATTAAGATAATCCTTCTGTAATATATTGATATGGAAAGAATTTTAAACATAGAGATTCAGATAAGTCAAAAGTAGAAGTTAGAGAAAAACAAATCTCATAGAATTAGTCATGGGAAAGTCAATGCAACTATATAAATATCTGTTGCATGGATTACACCAAACAGTTTTCTATTGTTAGTTAAATACATCTCATAATGTTTAAAAAAGTGACCTTCCTCATGAAGACACAAGTCCTAAATGTGCATTAATTTCATAAGAACGTTCTCTAATGTAGAAAGTCAAGTTTACTATGCAATGTGAAAATTAGAGTAGTTCAAAGTTGTAGTTGAACTGCTAACACCAGTTTTACAGTTAAAACACTGAAATAAATACAGGACATCATCATAGAGTTGCATATAATTTTTTATAGATCTTTGTTGTATATGAAGAAGTTTAAAATATTCTAATGTGGTGCAAAAATCATTACTAATGAATATAAGATCAGTGAGAATATGTGATGGAAATTTTCATATCCCCCTTCTGAAAATAGAGAAGGATTCATTTTCTTTTTTTTAATTTTTTATTTATTAAATTGTGCATGTGTGCGTATGTATGTGTGCATACGCGTGTGTCTGTGTGTGTAGAACCACGGACCAATTCGGGAACCACCATGGATGCCTCCACTTCCTCCGACCCGGGATTCACAGGCTCTGCCCTACTAGGACAGAAACGCAGCCCCCCCCCACCCCGCTTCCGCCTGGCGTCTATACATGGGATCTGGGATCCAAACTCAGCACCTTCCGCCTGCAAAGCAGAGGCTTAACCCCTCAGCCACCTCTCCAGCCCGGATTCATTTTCTTAAGCTTGCTTATCGTCCATATCTAATGCAGGGAAGGATATGTGTCAAATATGTCACAGACTAATTCTTAGAAAACTAGAAACAGATACTCTAAACTAAAAATAGTAACTAATAGTTAATATACTATTTTAAAGACAGAATGACAAAGTGGAGTTTACTCCAGTAGTTTAAGGTTGTTTATAAATGTTAATAAAATTAACGTAACTACAATTTAAAGATTAAAGAAAGAAGGCATATGATCTTTTAGAGTATCAAAAAATACATTTCCAAGAAAGCTCAATATGAAATATGGAAAATTATCAGCAGAGTAGAGAGGAGGTATTTTCAATATCATAAGATACATGTGCTAAAAACCAGTAGTTAACATTTGGTTCTCTTTTTAATTTTTTTATTATTTATTCAACTGTGCGTGTGTGTGCATATGTATGTGCGCACGCGTGTGTGTGAGTGTCTGTGTGTGTGTAGAACCACGGACGAATTCGGGAACCACCATGGACGCCTCCACCTCCTTGTTTACTCTGCCCCAGGATTCACAGGCTCCGCCCTACCAGGACCAGAAGTGCAGGTCCGCCCCCGCTTCCGCCTGGCGTCTATACGTGGGATCTGGGATCCGAACTCAGGACCTTCTGCCTGCAAGGTAGAGGCTTAACCCCTGAGCCACCTCTCCAGCCCAACATTTGGTTCTTAAGGAAGATTTTTTTTCTTTTTCTTTTTAGATTGGATCTTACATTACAGTTCAGGCTAGCCTGGTACTGACAATTTTCCTGCCTCTGTTTCTCAAATGACAGAATTATAAATTTAAGTTATCACACCCTGCTGAATACCACACTGACTTTGAAAGCTCAGCCTTCCTACTCTAAGATTAGAAAAAGTCAGAGTTCTCCACTCAAAGGTTCTGTATGTATGTGTGTATGTATGTGTGCATGTATGTGTGTCTGTGTCTATGTGTGTATCAGAAAGCACTGTGTGTATCTCTCTAGGCCCAAGAGTGACATTAGGAATCATCCAGGATTACTCTACCTCCTTTTATGCTATGCTCTAGGGTTTCCTAGGTTCTACCTTCCAGAGCTAGAAGTGCTGGCTGTGATATTTTCACCTGGCAATTTTACATGCAGTCTGGAATCCAAACACAGGTCCTTCTGCTTTTTTATTTTTATTTTTATTTTAAGGCAGACATTTTAGAACTCATCTCACCAACCCATTGACATAATTTTTACTTAGCATTTTACTAGAGGCCCTGGATGGTACAGTAAATTCAGAAAAACAAATAATTCAAGGTATAGAGGAAGAAACAGTGCCATTCTTGTAAGCAGAAGACATGATTGTATGCATCTAAAATCCTGAGGAATCTACAGAAAAAAATCCTTATCAAACTGAAAAGTGAATTTATCAGCATCACTGACGCAAGTCAACATAGTGAAAGCAATTGTATATCTGCACACTGGCGAAAAAGCATTTGGAAAATAAAAATTAAAGTACCACTTGTAGTATCATCTAAACTATACTGTTCAGGGGTAAATTTGACAGAGCTACACAAGAGCTATTGCTGAGAGCAACTGAAACACACTGATAGAAATTAAAAGACCCAATTAAATGGAAAGACACACCAGGCTCTCAGTGTAGAAAGCTCTGTGTTCTCCAAATGCAATGTCAATGAAATTCAAATCAATGACCCAGCTGTCTTGTATTTTTAAAAGAAAAACAAATCAATCACAAAGTTTAGACAGAAGAACAAAGATTCTAGAACAGAGTGAACATTCATGGGAAAGAACAATGTCGGAGACTTTCAAAAACTAAGAACCCAAAGGAGTAATCAGAACAGTGAGGAACTGATGTGAGAATAAACCAACAGATGAGCTGAAGGGAACTGAAAGTTCAGTAAAAGGCCTGCACAGAAATGGTTCCATGATGTCTTCTGCAAAGTCATCAAATCAGTATCATGGGAAGAAGAAATTAAATTCAACAAATTGCCCTGGAAAACTATATTTGTAAACAAATAAACAAATTTCCACTTTTAATTCACATCCTCAATATAAACTAGCTAAAATTACACATTATGTAAAAATGAATAGACTGCCTTATTATTTTAAATTTATCAAGTATTAATCATTAAACCTAGACCTTGCTTTTGTTAGCTAAATGCTCTGTAACACTGAGCAATATTCCTAGCCCAGGAATGTAGCTTTGATCTTCAGGCAGACAATTTTTTTATAATACACCAGACATTATTCATCAAGGGAAAAAGATAAATAAATTATATTTCAATGAATATCTGTCTTATTTTCATCAATGCACTTTATAATACAAAGCTGTTTGATACCTCATGGGCTCTTTTCATGCAGCAATAGACTCTTTGGTTTAAATTTGCACTTACTCATTGTCCATCTTAGAGTTTTTGCTGCCAGCATGTGTGTGAAAGTAATAAGCTTATAACCATCTCACCATTGACTCCTCCCATATTTGATTTTCATAATGTCACATTGTTACTCACAAGAATTTTTCCCATATAGAATAGTTATAGGATATAACTCTCTTGTAGAATGTGATAGAATGCTTGACGAACATTCATGAGGCTCAATGCTCAATACCAGTGATGACAAAACTAAATAAAATATGGATAAAAGATGGTCCCCCCTCCCCACATAAATGCATACTCTGGCTATATTACTGGGACATGAGAAGAGGCACTTGTCCATGGGTCCTTGTTGTGGTCTTCCCACCACCTGCCACAGTTACACTTCCAGCTTCTGAGTGACCCTGTGTATCTGTGTGAACACACACCTCTCTCTCGAGGACCTGTCAGAAATACAGAGCCTTTAATTTCACATGACTATGTTATTCATAGCCATGTTGAAGTGATCTTCAAATAACTCAAAAATGACTCTCCTGTGTATAGCAGTACCTTGTTGAGAAGATGAATCGGCAAGTGACAGGCTAAAAACATTTACACAACAAATTTTTTTACAAAGTACTTACATATAGAATAAATAACACATAATAATACAGCAACAGATATCCCAACTTAAAAATGTAGGTACAGATCAGTTCTTTCACAAAAAGTGGTATACAAATGGTAATAAGCATATTAAAAATGTTTAACATCATTCATCATCAGGAAAATTAATGTATGTAGCAGTCTGAAACTACATACCCAATGAAATAACTAAAATTAAAAACATTGTTAATACTGAATTCCAGTGAGAAGGTGAGGACACTCTCATTCCTATTTGCACTAATGCAAGTAAGAAATGGAGTCATCATTTTGAAAGAAGTTTTGCTAGATTCTTGTTTATCTATCTATCTATCTATCTATCTATCTATCTATCTATCTATCTATCTATCAATCTATCAATCTATCTATCTATCTACTTAACTATCTGCCATTTATCTATTTATTCATTTGTTTACTAAGAAGATATGTATTTATATACCATAGTGTACAAGTAGAGGTCAGAAGACAACTTTTAGAAGTCAGTTCTCTTTCTGCCATGTGGGCAAGGAGGAGTCTTAACCATTGAGCTCTCACCAGCCTTCTGGTAGATATTTAAAAGTTCGAAATGCACTAGGAGGGCTGGAGTTACGGCTCAGGGACTAACCTTTGGTCTGCAAAGCAAAAGAACAAGAGTTCAGAGCCCATATAAATACTCAGGGCATAATGGTAGCAGTCTGCAATTCTGGCCCTAGAAGATGGAGCTTGAGAAATCTCAGAGCAAAACAAAAATAGGGATGGTGTTTCCTGATGTCACTCTTGAACCTTTACAGGCACATGCACTCAAGTGCACTCTTGTATATTCACAATAAATAAATAAATAATAAAAAAGAAATATCATAGGATCAGTCTTTTCATATTAACCGAAGAAATATGGACATACACATCAACATAATGATATGCATGCAAATGTTCACCTAACAGAGGCAGTCCAAGTAACTTTTTATAGGAAACAGCAGATACTCTGTGGTAGAGTCAGGCTGTCTGTGAGGAAAAAAACAAAGAGCTCTTGACACCTATGAACTGAATGAATTTTGAGCACATTATGTTGAATCAACATTCATACAGAAAGAATATCTACTGAAAGACTCCATTGCATGAAGGTCTAGGAAAGGCAAAACTAATCTCCATTTGGTAGATCACAGCACTGGTTTCTCCTGAGGGGATGAATGACTAAGTGGCTACATAAGGATATATTTTGGGATGAGGAACAAGTTGAAGGGGTGTGTCACAGAGACACTTGTGCTTGTCAAGTTTCAATGAACATTATCAGCATTGAAGTTTATATATTTTATTGCACATAAACTATATTTCCATATCTTACGTGGCTATGTATGCAATTAGAAATAAGTGCTGATATTTATTTCTGCATGCCCTGGGATTGATGTTGAGTTTCTTTCCTCTCTTACTGCTGAAATGATATTGAATTTGGCCTGAATACTAGCATGATATTTCTTAAGAGCCATTTACATGTTATGAAGCACAAGGCTGAATTCAGAAAACAAACAATTGTTCATTATTTTTCCCTAAAATATTCTATACATGAGCAGAGGAGAATATGGGAAATTATTAGGGGCTTATGGAACACGTGGACAATTGCCATTCAGGCTTACAGGGGATTAGACAAATGCCACTTGTGGATCTCGATTCCGAAGCATGAATTTTAACCTGTAATTTACTATAAAGCAAGAAAATTCTCTCCTTAGATCTTTTTTTTTTCTTCTTCACTTGAAACATTTACAACTGTAGTAGTTTGGGAAACTCTTGTCTCCATGTCATGAAGTTGCAGTGTCCTCTGGAGTAGAAAGGACTTGAGGGAAGTATGAACGACTGTCATTATCGGCAAAGTGTTTTGGTTTCTTAGTGTGTGATCAAGGTCTATGTAGATATTCATCTGTCTTCTGACAAGCATTATGGTGCTAATGAGTTAAAGGTGTTCTGAGAGGAAATTTAGTACCCTGATTCATTCCAGCCTTCAAGGACAAAGCATTAAGTCAGAGGATGCTAAAAAGGCTTCTCAGTTTCCTGTGCTTAAATTTTGCTTCATCTGGTTTCTAGCTGAAAAATTCACTTAATGCTTGTATGTGCATGATTCTATGCCCGGAAACATCTTCCACCTGATAGTTCCCATGAAATGTCTGCAAAACTTGACCATGTATGTTTAGGTCACAAAAGCCTTCGTTCAATTCAAAGCCATAGAAACTTACTGAACTAGAAATAAATTTAGACACTTCTGTTCCTTTCTGTGCATGCCTCTCATTCAAAATACTCTCATCTTTCCCCTGTACAAATCCTACAATGTCACTCCAGTATGTTACCTCACCCTCTTTGGATATTTTAAATAGATCTGTTTGAATCACTATACTTTCTCCTGAGAGCTGCTACTCTGTAAAATTAATCTTTGTGTTTTGGGTCTAGCTTATAATAAGTGCTAAATAACTGTGTGATGAAGCATCAATGAATTGTGTGAACTACAGATTTTTGAAATACCTGCTCTATAATTTGATTAAGTGTCAGCTTCATAAAAATACTTTAGAGTCAAGATACCCAGTTTTGTTTGAAGGTTTTGTTTTAAAACCTAAAATTGCCCTCCACGGTAATATTGTCTTTTATCTCCAACTTCATCTAATTTTACATTTCTGAGTCTGCTTTCAGTTTTACAATAGCAAATGACAGATATTTTCCTGATTTGGAAATGCTTTTGGGTTTTATATTTGGTCACCCTCAAAAGAGTGTGCCGTTTCTCCAAAATGAAGCTTACTCTGTCCAGATCACTCATTGCATAATGTTTCCTGCCAGCTTTCAGGGTGTCAGCAAAACTGAGCACTTTTCAAACTGTATTCCAATCTAGGACACTCATAAATGAGAGTGCTTTCTGCCGTCATGAATAACTTTTCTTTCTCTCCTAAAAACAAATTGGAGATTAATGTACACAATTTCTCTCCCATCAGGCATCTGATTTGTTTGATTGATTTCCTCCAGCATACTGTGCAATATCAAAAGTACCGTGGAAATCTCAATAAATTATCTGTGCTGAGAAAGCCTCTTCCCCATCTCTCGAATGCAATCATATACTTTACTTAAATAACTTGAGAATGGATGGCAGAACTTATTTGTTTTCATGGAACCAGCCACTCTACTTGTCTGTCAGATGACTGCACATGTATTTCATCTTTTATTTGTTTGCCTTTTATTGATTTGAAATCTTATGCAAAAGCAAAAGAAGACACTGCCTGGGGCTGTGCATCCAGCATGAGAAAAGCACTATAATTAGATTAAATTCTGACAAACAAAGCCCCAGTAGAGAGGTGGTTTAGTTGCTAAATATGATGGGAGAAGCAATGCCTTTGTTACTCACACTGTCAGGACTGAAGACATAACTTTGAAAAGACACTCTACCAACAAATCATGAGCATGAACAGCAGAATCACTGTTTGTTGATGGAAATTTTGCCAGATCACAAGGCAGAAGAATTCCTGCACTGTCGGTGTTAAGAGTGCTGAGTTCTATTGTTATTGGCCAATAGGTGAAGGCTCCATTGAAAAGCAGGGTTATTTAATTTGCTCCTTTTCAACTCATTTTTCCATGTGATTGCTATTCAACTACTCTTTAATTCTTAATAAATCAGGACTTCATTTAGATGATCTATTTGGTGAAAGCATTGTACCTCTGCCCCTCTACAATTCTACATACACTTTTCATAGGATAACATGGAGGAGGGAATGAATGCAAATGAAAGAATGTCATTGTGGCAATGTAAAAAGCAAAACAAGTTTAAGGAAAAAATGAAATATTAAGAAAGAGAAGATTATTAAAATAAAAGTTGGAGGTATGTCTGTTCTCAACATGCATGTGTCAATACAGCCTTGAAATACCTACAACAAACTAACAAAGACTGAGATTTGGGAGAGATGGTATGGTGGAAAAATTTTTAATTGAGTTTAATAATTTTTGAATTTTTAAATTGAATTGAATGTTTTTAATTGAAAACTGACATTGCATAGAAGAAATTAAATGACAATATAATTAATGTACTCATTTATATATGTCCACCATTCTACCCTTGAATACATCTAAACACCCATGAAATGTCTGCAAAACTTGGTATATTTTTAGGTGAAGAAAAACCTTCATTAAACTAAAAGTTTTAGGACCAATCGAAACATCTATTTAGATGTAAAGTTTTCTGCTACTTCTTATAACAAGAAAGAAATAAAACTCACTAAAATCATAAATGATTGAAATATGACATGTTTGGCCAGTGAAATATATCTTAAGCTCCATTAAATAAAAAAATGTAGAAAATTAAATTTTCAGTTATATCCTTGGAAGATATGGAAAGAATAGAGAATGGAATGAGTCAGGGTTTTTCTAAGATGTGTTCCACATTCATTTAGAACCTTCCATGTGCCAGGAGAAAGCAGAAAACAAGAAAACAGAAAGATGCAAGTGTGAGACTTGAATCTGCAACTTTCTCCGTAACTAGTCATGGCAGAGCTATTGAATTCAGGAGGACACTGCAATAACATCTGCTACCACCAGACCCACACAATGACTGACATTCATCAATCTCCCATGAACCAGCAAGGATATCTCAGGAGAAACAACTACATTTAGTGGGACAGGTTATGGACAGTGAAGGGGGAGCTTCCCAACCTGTGGCTTTACTCACTGAAGGGCCACTTAAATTGTCACAGAGGCCTGGTTCCTTTTACTAGTACAAGTGCCAGAAGAAAGTCCTGTGGTCTATAAATGCAAATTGAAGAGTTAAGGTTGGGAGGTACAGGCACTGATTGGTGAAGGGAGGGGAAGGTGAAAAATGAGGTGTGGGAGGGGAGAGGGAAAACGAATACAAACTCACTTTGTTTGTATATAAAAATTCTTTTTAAATTATTAATTTATTTACAAACAGACTGGGTTTGTCTTTGCCTTGCTCCTTTCCCTCCCACTTCCTGCTCTCCTATCTTCATCTGCACATCCTTTTTCCACCCTCCCCTCCCTTCATGTATCCTGCTCTGTCAACCGCCCCCCTCCACCACTACCACAACTTTCCTGTCCTTTTGCTTGTATCAAAGGACTCCCTTTGTGGTGCCTGTGTTGGTATAAAATGTCAAGAAAACCCAATAGCAGCAATACCAACACTGGTAGAAGAATTATCCTTCCACCTAATTAAGTAAAAGGGAGCAAAGCACAAACCAAATTCAAAAGGAAGTTAGAACATGGGAATTCGGTATGGGAAAGTTTGAAATTCGTTGAAACACTTTCTTCAGAAAGAGGAAAATGATATAGACCAGAGGTGCTACATATGGGAAAATATTGCTTGTGAAAGGGAATTAAGAAAATTTAAAATCTTCTTTTCTTATTTTAGTATGCTCACAGATGATAATTCATTTAAAGTAGTAACAGCAATAATGCACTTGGTTGTGATAATTTAAAATGAGTAAAGCAGGACTAATGTTATAAGGGACAGGGGAGGAGTTAGGAAACTTGTAAGGATCTAATATCACTTGTCAAGTAGTTCAGCAAAACTTAGATGACCTGGAACTGTATTTTGTGAATCTAATAAGATGTACAATAAATTTAGAGAGTCTGTGTTAAAAGTTTGAGATTTCTTACACATGAACTTTTGTTAGAATGGGGGAGATGAAGAGAAAGCAAGTAAGAAAATGAAATGCAGTAGCCAGTGAATGAGGAAAAGATGGGGAAGGTTCTGGTTTCAAGGAAGATGTTTTCAGAGAACATGGAAAAATATAGAAACAGTGGCTGTGTAGCATGTACAAAGCTCTGGGTTTTAGCCCATGTGTTGCAAACTGACAAACCCCATGGCGGAGTAAAAGCTTAAATATAAATCAGAACCTGAACAGTAGTGTTTCAGGGCAGTTATTTTAAGGTAGTTTCACTTTTTTTTCTTTTTGTTTCTATCCTCCAGGACTATATTTGTTACTTATTTATACAGTACTGCTAATATTAGAAGTGAAGTGAAAATTGTTTTCAAGACATCAGGTCTGTATTATCACTCCAGAAAGATATTCCTTATTTCTACTTTTACAAATACCTGCTCTTTTACTGTTTTTCTACTTTTACAAGCATATTAAGTACTCATCCATGCTTCCTTCTCTCCTCTTTCTCTCCTATCCTTTTCCTTCCCTTCCTCAATCCCCCTACTCCCTCACCCTCCATCCTCCTTCCTGTATGCTTCTATAGACCCCATGGTTCCCCCTGGATTGTCTACTCTTGTGGAGATTCAGGCCTCTGTGGAATACCTAGTTGCCTCTCTTTGGGCCACCCCACTGACAGGGGCATTTCTCTTCACTCATCCCACTTAGTCTCCAAGGTTTCCACTATATGTTCTTATCTTTCTTGAGTTCCTAGGTAGTCTATGGGGACATGTTTTGTCAGTAATTATGCAAATCTGGGAAGAACAAGTCTCACTGTAATGAGTGCCTAGATGAAGCAGTCCTGCCTTGAGTGGAATGTCTTGTCTAACAGTGAACCTTTCCATCTTTAGGTTCTTACAGTCTCACTGACTCCTCTTCTGGGAGATTCCCAAAGCCTTAGGATGGGGAGATATTAGGTTGGCCTGATTTTGGGTGAGCGTTGCAGAGTTGCTGGTACTCTGCAGTATGGTTGGCCACTGTTGTTTATTCCACTGCTTTTCTATTGCCCTAGGCTGCATCCTGTCAACTTGTTGAGATCCTCTACCTCTGTTGTAGAAAAAGACTTCTAAATACCTGCTCTTAAATAAATAATGGAAACAAAAGTTACAGGGAATTTATCTGAAGAATATCATAGAGAAATACTGTCTAACAAAAACACAAAGGGACCTGAATGTACAATTTGAAAATTTCTGGTAGACACACTGAAGAGAAAAAGAATAAGTGAAAGTAGTTTTAATAGCATCATACTTTACCCAGTATATTTGAACTATTAAAATTTTGACATGAAACTAGCATAAAGAATACTCATGAGCAATTTCGCTTTTTACTAACCTTTGAAATCCAATGATAGCATGTCTTAATTGTCAGTCATTTCAAGTGATCAACAGCCACATGTGGCTAGAGCTGCCACTGTGGATGGAGTGGCTTTTCATCCACAGTGTTCACAACATGATAGACTACTCAATCCGAATCCATGTTTCTAGCAAGTGGTCAGAGGGTGCCAACACTCCTGGCTCACGGAACTTGTTTTGAACGCTAAAACTGGGAGTATGGTCCTTGACAGTTCAACTGTCAATCCTGAAATGCCAGATCAAATTTCTGAACTGGAGAATTATGATCTTCCCCAGGTGCGGAATATGTGGATCAGCCAATCTGGCTTACACAGCAACAGCCAGCAGCAAAGAGATTCAGTTGATAGATAGATAGATAGATAGATAGATAGATAGATAGATAGATAAGAAAGAAAGAAAGAATGAAAGAAAGAAAAAAGAAAGAAAGAAAGAAAGAAGGAAGGAAAAGGAAAGAAAGGAAAAAGGAAAAGGAAAGAAGAGAAGAGAAAAGAAAAGAAAAGAAAAGAAAAGAAAAGAAAAGAAGTGGAATGATACTTGATAGTCCTCTCAACTTTCACAGGAATTCTGTGACATGTGTGTGTTCTCTTTCTCTCACACACACTAACCCAACACACAGAGAAAGAGAGAGAGAGAAAGAGAGAGAGAAATACAAATAATTTTTTTCATACCCATTCCCAGTTTCTAACAGCATTAATTAAAACAGAGATATGAAACAATACAATGCATATCTTGGCACAATGAAAATAAAACCACATTAGCATTCTCCATCAGCTATTTTCCTAGTTAATATGGGCTTTTTAAGGCTTGACTTGATGTTATCATGACTTTGAGTTCTCTCAATGATTATCCACAAAGTATATGTTAGCTCTCTCCAAAATGCAATAACCCTTTAGACGTAGTTCACTGGAATATGAAAATGGGCATATGATATTCTACCTGGCTTGCTTATCCAAAGCTGTATTATGAACACCCTTGGGGCAGGTTCTGGACTAGGCTCTGGACTAGCTTCATTTTCTTCTTGGGCATCTAAGACAATGCAAAGAGCAAACAGGTGCTCTATGGAGCCTGTATGCAGATGACAGGTAACCCTGTTTTCAGAAAATTTTCCAATTTGTTCTGGCTATTCAGATCTCTCTTTGTGCTCTGATGTTATTGACGCTACTTTATATATTGACAACTGAGTGCCATCCTTTGATTTTTTTCCTGTTAAATACTTCAAACATACAGAGAAGTAGAGCATCAATATTCCTACTATTTATATTCTTCAAGTATTGATGTTTTGTCATAATAGTGAACCTCTACTTTGTGTGTGTGTGTGTGTGTGTGTGTGTATATGTGTGTGTGTGTGTGTGTGTGTGTGTGTGTATTCAGAAGGTATGGTATGTGCCTATGGAGGTGATGTTTTGTCATAATAGTGAACCTCTACTTTGTGTGTGTGTGTGTGTGTGTGTGTGTGTGTGTGTGTGTGTGTGTGTATTCAGAAGGTATGGTATGTGCCTATGGAGGTCCAAAGGTGACTTCGAGAATCTTCATGGCTTGCTTCTACCCCCTTTTTGCCATGCTTTTAGATTTCTCAGGTTTTGCTTTCCAGAGCTAGAAGTGCTGGCTGTTTCCATTTCTGCTTGGTATTTCTATGTGGGATCCAGACTCCAAAGCAGAGTCTTAACCCCGAGTCATCAAGCCCACAGTGACTTTACCTAACCAATGATCATCTATGAATAGAGAATATACCCACTGATGAATAATAGATCCAAGGGAGGAGTACAAAAATAATTGTATATCCAAAAGGAAACTTACTAGGCTCCAAGAGATAATGGCAAGCCCAGGATCACACAAAAGGCCCTGATAAGTCCAGTGGGACACAGAACAAAAGAAAACATGGGTAGCATCTTTCAGAAGTCTCCAACAAAAGAATCTGACCAGAATATGCAAGCTAAAATTCTTGCATCTTGAAAACTGTGAACAATGATCTTCCCTTTCTTTCTAGTGGTTCTGATTGTTTGCTAACATCAAGTATTCTTCTATAAGTACTTGACTCCAGATGAGAGCAGGACAAAATTAAGGTTGCTCAAGTTCAGAGACTAAACTGAAAGATAGTGAACAAATTTGTAAAAAAAAAAAAAAAAAAAAACCTCCTGCATCTTTGACATCCTCCAAAGAGCAGAGAAGTCTTTCAGATTATCGCCATGCAACTTGCTGCTTCTTGTCCATTCATTAAAATTCATACAATTAAAAAAGCTGAACATGTCATTTAAAACTATTTGCAATAAAACTCAATTTTGTTTGCTTGATGCTAAATACTGATAGTCAAGGAAATGGCAGGTAATCTTACTCATTTTCCCCCATACACTAATTAAACATTTTAGTGCAGATATCAGCATAATTAAAGAATTAGGAAACAATGAGAAGTGCTAGGGATAATTTGTAATATCAGTGCACTGATGCACTGGGTCCAGATACCAGACTTTGATTGACAGGACTTTATTAAGTTTTGGCAGCATTTAGGTAGTCTGGGAGCTCCTTTATGAGTCTCTTGCACATTAATCCAGGCTCCTGTTCTCGTTAATACTGATGAGTGAAGGCAGTTAATTGAATTATGTATGAAGCACTGCTGATTAAATAATATTTCACTCCCCACTACAGAATTAGCTCTGCTGGATTAGCATCCACTGTTGTTTCTGACACTGAATGTCATAAGGACCTCTTCTCAAGCATACACTTTGATTCTTCCCCATCTGTTCAACCAATGTGGCTTCTCGGTTACCACCGGACCCAACTATCTGTCAGCCCTGACATGAGGTCACTTTGGAGAATGGATATGGTTATTTATTAGCATCTGGGTAACCATGTGTAAAAATCCTCTCTAGTGCCTTCAGAGTTCTAGGGGTATTGCTATTTAAGTCTAACATGGTCTGTGAAAAATTCTAATAATTTATCATTGTATTCTGCTTAAGGTGATAAGAAAGAAAGATAACTCAGGGTCATCCACATCAGCCTTGAAAATTAAAGTGCTGTTTTGAGCTGCCTGAATAGCACTGATTATATTTTTACACTTTTTTTTCTTTTCATGTAAGACCATGTAAGTGACAAAGAGGATGGAACATGAAAGATATTCGTCAGGAATTTCCAGGCCCATCAGAAAGAAGCAAAAGAGCAGAATGGATTAAATTGCATGTAGATGCATCACTCACTGAGGCACAGGGCTGAAATTTAGACCTGAGAACTTTGTTTTCCCTTGTAATTTGGATGAAATGCTTTGAATGGTCTCCTAGATTTCCCAAAGATAATCACGTATAAAGGGGTCACATGTGATACTGTCATAGTTAAGCACAAGTGTCAACTTGATGGTTAAGGATTTGAGCTCTGGGCACATTTGTAGAGAATTCATAATTGAGTTAAGCCCAGAGCACATCTGCAGGAGATTGTCTACTTGACAGGGAAGGTCCAACCCATAGGCCTTGGACAGGTGAATAGATTACAGAAAAGTGGTTGAGGAAGTTGGCATCCTTCTGTATACTTGGCCATACATGCTGGTCTGGCAAAGATTGTCCCTCTCTCAGCTGTTACATGGACATGGGATGGCCAGTTCCCTCAGCCATTTGGTGATGGCACATATTCTCCTGACAAGCTGGACAAACAACTGTAGCCGGACAATTGTAAGAGAATAAAACCTTGTTCCCTTAAGCTGTTTGATCATAATTTTATCAGCAACCATGCAAGCTCATTGCAACACATACAATGGAAGAAACTGTTCTGAGAAGAGGCAGAACTTGTAAGTGACCATAATCAGGCCATATCCTTTTCCTAGGCTTTCATTTCTTCAACTCAAATCATTTCTTCAATTCTAACATGAGTAATTTGATCAGAACACCTCCACTGAAGGTTTGAAAAAGTCTTGCTATAGCTGTCATTGACCTATCTGTGGGAAGGTAGGTATGGCTGTTTTGGAGATTTATTATGGTTCAGAATCTGACTTCTAACTTTTCCAATCCAGATACTTCCTCTTATCATCACCATAGAGAACTGGATTTGAATATCTGATGTAAAAGACTATGGTTATCAGATATTAATGCATATAAATCTACTTCTTGATTTATAATAAATGTTCTCGTCAGTCTGCCATGAAATTTTCTTCTTATAGGAAAACTACACGGAAAACTACATTTTAATCAGGTGTTACTTAAACATGATTCAAAGCAAAGGGAAATGAATGGTTTAAGTATTTGATTACATCAAGTCCTGAATCATGCTTCTGACTTTTTTCTGTCAAGCATGATTGCACTTTAAGATGTTTCTTTCTAAGAACAGCATTAAAGAGCCACAGCTCAAAATTTAGTTTCGTCTAAACTCTGATCAATCATTTTTCTATTGATCTTTGTCTTCCCTGTAGGTTTTTATAGTAACTATGTTGTTTATCAGCACTGATCAATCAATATCATCTTTACTACTTTAAGGGGGCATTTATACTAAGGTATTTGTCAATTTTTAATGAACAAAGGGTTGATTTGATAATTGCATCTGAAGAGAAAAATAGTACAGCTCTAAATTCTTATGGTTCAATATTGATTCTGCTGTAGAATTCTAATAACAGTACTAAATTATTGTTTCATAGTTTGCAATACATGAGACCTATAGAAGATATCTGAGTTGAGATTCAATGTGACATCAATTCAGATATCCATATATAAGACCAAAGGAAAAGGAATAAAGCAGAGCAAATGTTCAAATTATAACCAGCACATAAAAATTATTATAGAGAAATGAAACATGCTGTATTCTTTATTTCTCAACTTTCAAGTTCATAAAATGTTTGATATATACAAAACAACCAGGAGAAGGAAGTAAAACCTAACAACCAGCCTTTGGATTATTAGAAAAGCATCATTCTTTAATTAAATTGTTAATTGTTTTTATGTTGTGCTTCGTTTATTACAAATAAGCAAAAAACATTCAGGGAATAAAGTGCTTGAAACTCTAATGCTGAATTTTCAGCTAAGATTTATGTTTGAATGCCTCGAGATTGTTTTTTAAAGAAACTTATGCAAATAATGACTTAACCAAATAATGAAATTTGATCAATAGGAGAAGACATTGTTCAACCATCAGGACAAAAATATCAAAATGCCGGCAGGCCAAATTAACATTTTCATGAAAGTCATATTAAATGCTTACATTCAATGGATCCAACAAAGGGAAAATAAATAGAGAAAAGAGTAGCTGAGGTTCATTCTGAAAGTTCTATAATATGTGTAACAGTGACTTGCTCTTTGTGAAAGGGTCTCTGTCTATGGAGGCCCAAGGATGACTCAATGATGGCTGGATGTTCAGAACTCATTTCCTGTGTTATTCTTGCTTTCAATACTTTCCCATGGCTGCCTTTTAAGAGTGGAACCAAACTGGGTCAGCTATTGTGTCTACTAGAATATTACATTTCTTCTTCCTTTAGGAGCTGTCACTTTTCTTCTCCTTGAAATAAATTCACCTAAACAGTCAAAGCCATTTCTCTCAATCAATTTCTCATTATTCTCTCCGGACTCTCCAGAACTCACCATTATACTGTCAAAGTGTGTCATACATGCATTCACTAAAACACAACTATTGGAAGCTTAATAGTAATGGTAGTAGTTACTATTTACTGAACTCCTCAGAGGTGGCTTGCTGGCCATGCTGGGAAAAAATAAAGCAGGTTTTGCCTTTGAGAAGTTTCCATTCAACCAGAAGAGGGAACTATGCAAGTGAGTGTCCAGATTTTAGAAAGCAAGTGTGGCATGGAAGTGTGGATAAGAAAGTATCTCATTTCCACAGAAGCAGAGTGACTCTTCCCATTCTCTGTTCACGGTATCATCATCTGCCGACTTCTTAACAATTGGAAGCCATGTCTCTCCTATCTCCATGTCTTGTGGTTTGCAAAACATGAGACCTGTAGAAGATGTCTAAGTTGAGATAGAATATCCAAATTTAAACCTCCAATCTCTCTACTTACTATCAATGGCTGGGTTCTTAAAGTCTCTTATGTGGACAACTGTAATAAGCTTTTTTTTCATTAAAATCTTTCCTCTTCAGTCATTATCATCAACATCATCATCATTTTCAAACAGTCAATTTGAAAGCTATCACTGGAAAAGTCCACTATAGATTTCTTGTTTCCATATACATGCCATATTCTACAAGCTGCCCACCGCTTAAAACTGACCCTTTTTCTATGTCTGGTAGTACTTTCTTCTCAACTCCATCTTTCTCATAAAATGATCCATTAAGTAGATGATAAATCATGCTCATTTGACCTTTTTAAAATAAAGATATAAAAAGTTTTATTATTTTCAGTAAGTGATTAATATTTATCCACTAAATACAAATATTTTACTGATGTTTGTAATTTAATACAAATATATTTTATTTTATTTTTTCCTAATCATACAAGCTCAGTAGCTACCCTGTCCTTTTCCTCTCTCCTCCACTCCCCAGTTGTCTCTCCTTGCACCCTTCTCCCTCCCTCCTACTCTCATGGTGGCTCCTCCTTCCTCCCTCCCATCTCAGAGCATCCTTTTGTATGAATGCCAAACCTTCCTCTGACTCCTCCACACTAGTGAGGATTCAGGACTCAGTGACATAACCCAGAACCTTTTCTTGAGCTCCCCTTTAGTACAGGAATTCTATTATGACTGTTCAATCACTTGGCTCTAAGCTCCTACTGCCTATAGAATTCTCTCCTGTGATCTATGCTAAACTTTTGAGGGTCATTGACATGTCAGTCATTGTGCAGGTCAGGCAAATTCCAAATCTGGCTGCTGCAGCCCTAACTTGTGGAGAGTATCTTGTATATTGCTAGGCTCTTACAATCTTGCCACCCCTTCTTATGCAATGTTCTCTGAGCTTTAGGATGGTAAGAGATTTGGCTGGACTGGTTCCAGGTAAATAATGTAGAGTCTTTGGTGAATTATGGTTTGTTGTTGTTTTCAGTTTTGCTGTTCCTGCACTGCCCTTGGCTGCATCCCAATTGGTATTGCAGGTCATCCCCTAACCAGAAATAAAAGACTGTTTAAATGAAGATCTTAATATAAGAGGAGACTCAATAGTAGATGGAAGAATAGAAGTAAGATACAGCAGTGTGTGTGTGTGTGTGTGTGTGTGTGTGTGTGTGTGTGTGTGTGTAGGGGGGAGGGTCAGTGTGCCATTTGCTGGATGGTTACCATCTCTCTGCCAGTCCCCATATCCTCCCTGATTGGTGAGATCAAACCTGTTCAGCCTCAAATGACTAGGAAGAGACGTGAGATTGAGCTGCACCAGATGTATCACCCTGTCTCCTTTTTTTTTTTTTTGAGACCCTCTTTCCCCTGCCCTCCTTTTTGATTAGAGTAGGTATTACAGAGATTTACTTTCGAATATGTCATTAAGTGGGTTTGGAACTAGGATCCACTTACTAGGGAGTACATAAGGTGTCTGGGATATTTCACTCAATATAATGAGTGATAAAAAGAAATCCAATAGCACAGACACTAGAACCAACACTCAACAAATGGGATCTTATGAAATTAAAGAGTTTCTGTTCAGATAAAGAGATTGTAAACTGAACAAAAAGGCAACACAGAATGGGAGAAAAATCTACACTAATCACATATCTGATAGAGCTCTATTAACCTTAGTGCACGAAGAACTTAAAAAACTAAACACCAAGGAGATAAATGGCCCAATTAAAAAATGGGCCTGGGAACATAAAAGAAAAATTTCCATGCATAAATTAGAAATTTCTAGCAAATATCTTAAAAAATGCTTCACATCCCTAGCCATCAGGGAAATGCGAATCAAAACTACCTTGAGATGTCATCTCACCCCTGTCAGGATGGCAAAAATTCACAATACAAACAGCACCAAATGCTGGAAAGGATGTGGAGAGAAAGGAACTCTCATACATTGCTTGTGGGAATGCAGGCTTATACAGCCACTCTAGTGATCAGTATGATGATTTCTTAAAAAGTTAAAGATTGGAATGCTATATGACCCTGCTATACCACTTCTGGTAATAATCCCCCACAATGCAGAAATTCACTACAGTGACATGAGCACAACCATGTTGATCGTAGCACTATTTACAATAGCAAAATTATGGAATCAACCCAAATACCCAACAGTTGATGAAAGGATAATGAACACGTGGTACATTTATACAATGGAATACTACTCATCCATCAAAAAAAAAAAAACGAATTAATGAAATTTGCCATTTGGCCTTTTTAAGAACCAGCTCTCAAAGAGTTACTAGATAGTCACTTGTCCAACAAGGAAGACCATTCCATGTAAATACAAAACCTTGACTTTTGAATCATGATTTAGAACTACACTTGAACAAGGCACAAAACAACCACACATAATAAAAGGGTCAAGAGAATGTGTGGAAATATATCCTTAGGTCTTTTTCACAGATTTAAGACTTTAATGCATTCTCAAATGCATAACTTATCTTATTCTCTATTTTTATGCATTTTTATTATTATTTCCGCTCATACAAACTTAATAGGTACACCATTTCCCTTCCTCCCTCCTCTTCCCCCTGAACCCCCTGCTCTCCCTCCCCTCACCCCTCCCTCCCCATCTCCCAGTGCCTCCCACCCCAATTCCCAGAGACTCCTTTATTGTGCATGCCTGACTCTCCTCTGGGTCCTCCTTTCCGATGACGTACCCAGTGGCATTTCCCTGAACCCTTTCCGGTGTTCCCCTTAAGCATAGGAACACTGTTTTGGCTGTCAATCCCTTGCCTCCAAGGATCTTGGTGCCTTTAGCAAATGCTAGACTTTATGAGGCCAATAGTGTGATGGACATTGCGCAGGGCATGCAAAGTCCAATTATGATTGCTTCGGCCCTAACTTGTGTGGAGTATCTTGCAAATCATTGCTCCTTCCATCCTTTTGCTCTTACACTCTTACCGTCCCCTCTTCCGCAAATGTCCCTGAGCATCAGGATGGGGAGAGATTAGTCTGGCCTAGTTCTAGGTGGTTGATATAGAGTCTCTGAAGTTCTGGATTGTGGTTTGTTGATTTTCTTTTGCAGTTTTGCTGCTCCTGCAATGCCCTTCACTCCATCCTGCTGGGCACTGTATGTTACCCCCTGGCCAGAGACAAAAAGCTGTTAAACTGGAGTCTTGTTTTAAGAGCACATTCAAGGGTAGATGTAATAAAAGTAGGAAACCTCAGTGAGGGAGGGGTCAATCACCCATTTGCAAAATGGTTACTTTTTATCTGCCAGACTATATGCCCTCCTCTTCTGGTGAGATCATACCCCCTCAGTTGAAAATGATCAGGAACGAATGTCTGTGAACTTAACCAGGTGTCTTATCTTATTCTTATAGAAAACAGTTTGGAAGTTTTGGTTCTTCTAAATGACAAAAACTAAATTTCACCTTAATTATTGTTATCTCCAATCATTTTTACCTCCAATCTTTTTTTATGGTCGATCCCTTCTTTTCCTTTAAGGCCGAGCTTACTGTCTGCCTTCCTAAGAGCTTTTTTTTTTTTTTTTTTTTTTAACAGTTAACTTAGATTTCTTCCCTCTTTCTCAAAGCAACTGGTCTCCTTCCTTCACAGTGCTTTCCATAATCCATTATGATAAATTTTTTACTTTTTACCATCTTGTCTTGCTGAGTTTGTGTATCCATAGGTGGAGACTACCTTAGTTTAATTCATTTAAACTTACTCAGCACTAGCCTAATAGAGTGAGACTCTGTATGTGTTGGAGGAATAGAAATTCATTTCTGTATTACTCTGGATGACTTCAAAGTATAAAAAGTAAAAGGTAGAAACATGTTTCTAAGAGTGTCAGTCTGAATCCAGGGGAACTCAGTCACTGATGAAACTCTCATGCCAGGGCAGCTGTACCCATCATTTTTCTATCCTACGAAAAAAAGAACTGAGATAATTAACTTTCAAGTGAAGTATTATTTGGATTCTTTATTTCAGAGGTAATCATTGTCTCACTGCTTCTGAGCCTGTGGAAGGAAGAACCTATCAGTGAGGGCTACAGGAAGCAACTCTTACACCTCAAGTTGATGAGGAAGCACAGGAATGAGGAACAGACAGAAGTCCAATAACCTCCCTTAAGGGCATATTCACTAATCTAAAACTTCCCATTAAAACCCATATCCCAAAGGCTCTACCAATTTCCCTAGTGCTATGGGTTTTGGACCAAGCCTTACACATGGGTCTCTAGAGGCCACGTTCATTTCAAGATCCAAATTACAGCAATAGCTAAAAGGTTTCCAAGAGTTTTGTCTCTAGAAAGTTTGAGACAAAGAGGAGCTAGAAGAATTTTGAAAATTTTAACCATGTTCCACAAAAATCTTTTCCAACTCCCTGTCTAAAGTTCTTGCAATGTGGGGAAAATAAAATGTTATGGGAACAAACTCAGGAGAAGCTCTCATCTTTAAAATATCATGTTTTGAGCAGGTGAAAAGGCAGGACAGGACTTTCACGAATCTCCACAAAACAAAAACCGATATCATAGGATGCTATCTTATTGCATCCAAGTGACAGTAACACTCAGTAGCAGAAGGTTAAGCTTGTATAACAGTGGCAACCTCCAATGGCAATCCCAGTGTCTCTGCAGCTTCTACAGATTACGGCTACTAAATGGTAGACTAGAAGGGCACATTAACTATAATTCCAGTCAAGGTAGAAGACAGGTTGCCTTGAAATAAAGAAATACCGTGGACTAGACTGTTCATTCCATAGAGACATAGGCCATAGATCAAACAAGGTGTTTTTCTATATCATACATGGTGACATAAAAATAAAAATAGTAGATGATAGGTAAGGACCATACACGTACATACTCCACACTCCTACACTGTTACATCTTGGTGAACAAGTATTAAAAAGACACATCACAAGAGAAAAGTAAAGAAACAATAAGAATGGTGAGATACTTTTTGCTCAATGTTCAGACTGCAGGTACTGTAGATATTTAGAGACAAGAGAAGACTATCTAGAAAAAGAGGAGATAAAAGTATTCACTCTCCTGCAGTTTCTCATTGAGTGAGTCAGCCAAGTATAAATTTAACTTTACTTTCATTTAATGCCCGTCCTTGGAAATTCTTTATCTCATAAAACACCAATCCCATAAAACTGCAGCACTAACCCATCTTCCTGGTGATGTATTTCCCATCCTTTCCACTTTCTTTTTTTATTAATTAAAAGATACATTTTTCCTTCTGATAGTGACTCCTTTCACAGTGATTTCTTCTAGGCCTTCTCTCTGAACATAATCTATTAATTTATATTTATTTGGCATATATATATATTTCCATTGTTTTCCATTATGCCACACACTATAGAAAAAAGTATGTTATTGAAATCATACTGTGCAGTCTAATTTCCTTTCAGCAGTGGCACTCTTGTTTTAATCAGCTTATTTTGGTCACAGAACGATACTTGGCAATCATCCAACAGTGTCAGATAGGCCATACACTGAAAGCAATCAAATGAGGCTCTAAACCCTTTCTGACTCCCTTCCATATGGAATAGTACATTTATTATACTTTATAGGAACTAGAACTAAAGTCAGGCTCTAAATTGGCCAGGTGAAATTGTAACTGTCCCTGCATTATCCTTACTAGTAATGGGACTCAATGGAGTGAATAATCCAAAGTAATGGATTGTTCTGAATCATTGATACTTGTCATGAGGAATACAATATACGTTTCTAGTCTCCTGATGATTTACTGTTGTTATTAATTACGTTTTCTTGGCCCATAAGTGTGGATCAAGAAAAACCAGGTAGCATGTGTCATGTATTGTTTGGGATACTCTATAAAAATTATCTTTGTAATCAGTCTGTGAGAAGGCATTATTACTTCTAGTTGATAAGGAAGGAACTCTAGAAGCAGCAGAACATTGTGAGCAAAATCTCTGTGCTGAGTTAGGGAAAAGAATTCAAGTTCTGTGTCATCCACTTGCTTACTGAAAATGGAGGATAAGAATTATGCAAATTTAGCTAAGTTGAAGTTCTTTTTTTTTTTTTTCTTAAAATTTGTTTTACTACAGTGCTCCAAATTAGTATGGGCTACATTTTTGCATGGAATCTGGAAGGCAGAAAGAGAGCTAGCTGCCCTGTTACTTATGTGGACAAGATAAACAGAGGGTATGGTGTACTGTTACAGCTCACAGACTACTGCATTTTTTTTCTTCGATATGGGATAAGGACTGGACTTGCAGAACCTTTGACTCCATAAGATGCTGCTGATATCATGATGTACAGAACTTGAACATCTCAGGTGTGCTTCACTCCTTGAAAAAGGGTATCTATGTTCTCTGCAGGTTTTTATATTATGATGATGAATGCTTGGGTGTGGTGGGAAACTGCTTCAAGTTCAAGTTCATTCATTTTGCCCTGATTTTCTCTCTTTGTTTCTCTGTCTTCTCCACTCCCCCACCTTCCTACTCCAGTGTACAGAAGCAGTTGTCTTGTGTAGGCTGCTTACCTAGTGTTGGTAACTGTTCCAGGCCCTATCCACATTCTTGCATTAGCCCCGATTAGTCTTTCTATCCTGTCAGACCTGCTTCTGTGATCAAACACTGACACAGAGCAACCCTAGGAAATGATTCGTCCCTTCAGATCACTGCCTCTTAGTGTCTCTGCCTATTGTGAACATGAAGAGTGACCCAAAATTTTACTAAGAGGTTTTGCTTTATGTTTACACACAGTTCATGAATAGGTGGTTTGAATGTGGATAATCATGAGGTAAATTGAAAGGTGACTCTGGGAAGAGTCATCACTGAAAAATAGGTCATTTACCTGGAGCTGTGAGCAATGTTCTGAGGCTCCAGAAGCTTGTGATAATGGCAAAGACTAATTACAGTGTCTGTGGTTACTGAATAGTCTGTATTTATGTACACAAATGAAGCATTGATTTCACACATGTATCCAATACTCATTTCACTTGTATTTATACTTAATGCTCACACTTACCTTATGGAGTTGCTGTGAATGTCATGTAGATGACGCAGGAAGAAACTAAATGTGAAATAGGAAATCCATGGTAACTGATAGTTCTTCTATGTGTGTGTTTGACTTCTGCATCTGTCTTCAGTAGACCTTCAGGGTAATGTTGAAATTCCATTGACATCCACTTAAAATAAGTGAGTACAAACTAGGACAATGGCTTTCCTAAGGTGATATGGTTGACAAGAGGTAGAACAAGGGCTAAAAACCTATTCCATTGAGATTACTATGGTAAAGCTGATATGCCTGGTGCATAGATCCTGACATATGCATGTATTGTTACCATTTAATTGCTACTGAAACCCAAAGAAAATCCTGTGTAAAATCTTAAATGATGTTTAAAGGTAAAGAAAAGATAAATAATCTGCTTTGTGTTTTGTAGTTGGTGAATAGTACACTAGAATTTGAATCTGGAGGATGGAAAAGTGGGGGGTCTACAGGATGGTGTAGGGATCATGTCCAAAGCTCAGCATATTCACAGTAGAATAATATAACACTTGTAGTTTTGCTCAGATGACTATAGAAGTTAATAAAAATAAGAGGTGGAAATCAGGCCTGGTATGAAGTGAGACGTTTTCACATCTTGTTGTTAGTTATTTCATCTGCCAGCTTAGAATCAGTTTAAATAGAACTGGCATTTCCATAATTTATACTGGAGGTTTGGGAGGTAAAATCTATGGTCCAAATCCATTCTGTGTCATCCAGTTTCCCATTTCTATGAGGACTATCTCTGAATGACTTATGAGGTAAAAATGCTTTATGCAGTGTTAAAAATCTGGAAACAGATGAATGGATGAAGAAAGTACATTGTGCAGGAGGTTTTGTGATGCCTAACCCAAGACTATTTGCTTTCCATCCTCATACAGAAGAGCAAATCATTGAGCTGGAGAGATGGCTCAGGAGTTAAGACTCTGTCTCACAAGCAGAGGGTCCTGAGTTCGGATCCCAGGTCTCATGTAAAAACGCCAGACAGAAATGGCAGCAGTCTGTACTTCTGGCCCTGGTAGGTAGAACCTAGGAAATCTCTGAGCCAAGAAAAAAAGACGTAGAAGCAATCCAGGATGATTCCCTAAGTTACCCTTGGGCCTCCACAGGGACATACAGTGCCTTCTGACACACACACACACACACACACACACACACACACACACACACACACAGCACTACATAAATATTTTTTGAAAAGATGAGTGAATCATTCTATGATTTATCCAAGGTTGCTTCCTTGAGTTTGAGATGCTGACCTGAAAAAGCCAGAAAAAAGGCACAGCTCAATCTAGCGAATGAGTAGATACTAGAAGACAGAAATGGATGAAAGAAGTGGACCAGACATTCCTTCTTCCATTACTTTCTCATCATGTTATAAGCGATTAAAGAGTAAACAAATTAAAGGGCTTTTTGTTTTATTTATTTAATTTCAGGAAGTGTGGTTTTATTGGAGATGTTGCCATATAATATTTTTCCATGCTTTGGGACACTAACCCATATGTATACACACACACACACACACACACACACACACGTATATATATACACGTGTGTGTGTGTATATATATATACACACGTACATATGAAACTTTTAGAAGAAATTATGTTTTCCTTATGATGGTACCAATAGAATAGGCCATGATGCAGACTGATTCTACTATGCAACTCCTCAAAACAGCACTGACTACAACTTCATTTCAGTTTCCACTATTAATGGCAGTACAATGATAGTATGTATAGAAGGTAGGCTTCATCTTCAAGCAGAGCACAAAGGAAGACTGACTGGAAGATTCTAGACACTCTTCCTGTTGGATATAGGTTTGATTTCTACATAGAATGGAAGCAGTTATAACAAAAAGCATTTAAGAATGACAACTCAGTAGACTTTCTGGGATTTGTCCTGTTTTTTTTTAATTCCTTTTTTTTAGATAACTGAAGTTTTATCAAATATTTATAATTTGGGCTTCTATATTTGGACCTGTTCTCAGTCATCTTCTATCCCTACCTCCTGTGTTCTATGGACCCAAGCTAGGAACTTACTTAGTATTACCACCATAAGTGCTCTAGCATCTTCCAGCATTTTTATAGCTCTGAGTAAATCTTTAGGCCTTCTCCACATGCCCTCTAGCTTCCCATTTCTCCCTGAATTTCTCTCTCACATATACCTCCAATGGAATGGCTAGAAACACTTCTGAAGATTCATGTTTATGGTTGATTGTGCATGGCCACCCTGATTGGGACCACATGCTAGTATACTATGTGAGGTCTTACCCACATTTTTTGAGCATTCAGTGTTCCTATAACTAGACCATCCCTCTAACCACTCTTTTCTTCTTAACAGTTATCTAAGAAAAAAGAAAACAGGATAAATTTGTTCAATGTAGAAACCAAATCTATATCCAACAGGAAGAGTTCAGGGTGCTATTCTCTTGATAAATTATAAATATACAGTATATCTAAGTATGCATCTTATTTTCTATACATTGTTTTATTTGATTGACAAGTCTATGAATAGAGAGTTGAGTTACAGAAAGCAGGAAGGAGAAAAGAAAGGTATATCTATTAAACATCTTTAATGATATAGACACTCCTACATTCTCTCCTCTCCCACAAAGATCACAATAACCTTGTTTGCTTTATTATAATTTTTGTTGCTGTCTTCTAATATCTGAAAAGGCTGACGCTGAAATTGGAATAAAATATCACAGATAGCAATTTGTAAACTTATGACTGCAGTTCCATGTCTGGTTACAATCTGCCTCATAAACTCATATAATCCATTGTTATCTATGACAGAAACAGGTAGATATAGGATTATCTGACCTTGAGAAATAATGTAAGGGAGATTACTCAGGAAGCAGAAGTGATATTCCAAAGTCTGTAATTCTTTCTTGACAACAAGTTGTTTCCCACTTGCCTTTCACATTACCTTCTGCATCTCTGAGCTAAATGATGTCCTCATCCATCCCTGATCAGGCTTTCTTTACCTGGGAACCAGGGAAAGCCATATTTGTCCTCTAAATCTCTCAAGTGAAACCTAATATCAGCTCCTCCTAGAAGTCTTCCTTTGTCACCTTTTTTCAGTATGACAACCATTCTGGACTCCCTCAAGCACTGATGCATGTCCTATGGGTATACATGACACCTGTTTTCTCAATCAAACCTGCATTACCACTATGGTTTGTTTCCATGTTGCTTATCTACACATGACTAAGAAATTTAGGGGAACAAGGGGTTTTATTCTTGTTCATTTTACTGGTTGAAATTCATAATCTAGCTTTGAAGGAGAGCATGCAGTAGAAACCAATAGAAATGGCCACACCATATCCACCAGGATTACTGAGAAAGGGGCAAAACTTATCACTTGCCAGAGTGTGAGTCTACCAAAACATGACAAACTATTGAACTAGCTCTCTCCATCGTATCCACCTGCCCAGGGAATAATTTCAGTTACTATGAACTGAGTTCTTTCTTATTATCCAATCTCCCATGGGTTTGATCAGGACTTGCCTTAGCTACCAGTTCCTCCCAAATAGGCTTAAAGACTCAGTCCTCAGTTGTCAAGTTGATATATATCTAACTAGCACAACTACATTATCATAGCTGGTTTGCATATTTACTTTTTTTTCCCTTTAATCCCCACCTTGAAGGTTGGGACTGTGATTTGCTCAATCTGTTTGCCGAGACTCTATCATTGCCTCTGACCTGTAAGTGGTCAGTTAATATCTAGTAAAGGAATGGGTGGATGGCATGCTTTTATTTTTTCAGTTCACTAATTGTAAGGCTACAGTTACAGTAGTTCTCTGATGAAGAAAACACATGAATAATCATTATTCTTTTATCCTCTCAATAATATCAGAGCAGGGGATGTCTAAGGCAGAAGGATTTAATGTAGAATTTTACAAATTGGGTAGAAAATAAAATTCCCAGAATTGACCCACAAAGGAACTAAGTGTTGAAAGTTGCAATGGGTTTCTTTAAGAAGGCAGAGACAAGTCCTCCCAATTCTCCTGTTGAGTTTTATCAAGTTTTAACTATGTTTTGGTTTTGAGGAAATCAAATTAGTATCTATTCTTACTCTCATGGTTAAGGAAGCTTGTTTTCTAAGGGGATGAAATATTTGCTAAAAATATTCAGAGTAGTTACTTGTAGGAGGAAAAAAATACCTAACACAACACATAAATAAGTTAGCTGTCTCTGCCAGGACAAGCACTGAAAATAACATGCACATCCCAAAGGGCTGCTTCTTGGTTATATTAATAAATCAAAATATCTACTTATGATGATTTATTTGTAGATCTTGATGCTGAAAGCTCATTTATCATTTGCAATGCAATTTGCCCATCTCTACAGATCATAAAAATTCATTGAATTATGCTTGTTCTTATGGTATAATTTAATATCTTGTTTTTCAGCACCAGAATAAATTCCCATGATAAGTATATAATTTCCCTATGTTATCCTTTGGCAGTCAATCACAAATAATGCATTTTATGTTATATTTACATACACACATGTATTTCAAGAGTTAATGAAACAAATTTCTCACATCATAATTTCTTAACTGGAATTCAACTAAAAAATGGAAAGTAAGCTACCTAATGTATTTAGAAATCAAAACAACAAGATTTCTTAGTAGATAAGAAATCTTGCTGGTTATTTATGGAATAAATATAACGTCTTTCTGATTCCACCAAAAGTGTAAATTATAATTAACACTGTGGAAGAGATACATGCTTATATTTTCTTAGAAGTTGGCTATACAGAATTTTAGCACAGTCATTTTGCACTTTAGATATTAACAGGAGAGTCACAAACTGGGGCAGCATACAAGATCTAAGCTAAATTTTTGAATATTAAATTTGTACCATTTCCACAGAGAAGTTTGCATATATTTTTTATTGATAAGTCTAACACTTAACAATATGATATATAAACCTGGTCAAAAATACAAAATTTCCTGTATTTGATGGCATTATTAAAGCAACAAAATATATTTTAACCTCTCCAAGGAAATTTGATGATTTTCCTCAGATAAGTTGAAAGCAGGATTTTACATCCCTTATTCAAATTCTCAGCTTGTCTAAAAACAAAACAAAACAAAGGCTTACAAAATAATGTATCATTGGTTGTTCTACTTCTGTGCTATATCAGTAAGTTATTCTAAAACATGTGACTAAGAAATATTAGAGTTTGGACTTTCATTCCCTCTATCTTATCCCAAATTTGTAATAAAGTACAAAAAATTTAGTTAACAGGTCAGAACCTTAATGAGTTGTAACTACATTAATCAATTCACCAAGCTTTAAAAACATTAACATTGCTATACAAAATAAATTCTGAGCTTCGTTATATTTGTGCTTTTACTACTGTGGCGTTAATTGCAAACTTACTTGAATCTTAAAAGAAACTTTTTAATCTTCATTAGGTATTGATCTCTTGAGAGCAATTTTCTGCACACTAAGTAATGGACAAGCTCCCAGTCTTATAGAGGTGAAGAAGATGGAAGAACCATAGGAAGGACACTTCTAAACCAAGGAATTGGCTGTCTGGATTGTTTACACTATGAATTTCCAGGCTACACCTCAGTTTCATCAGACATTGTAGCTTTTGGGGCATATTGTTTACAATAAACATCAGGAGCAATCCATCTGGTTTAGAAGAACAGTTATATTCCTTTATTCAGTAGTCCTCAAAGACACTCATTGATAGACAATCTATTCCTGACTTTGCTGAAGTGGAGGCTCTTGGGAATGTGGTCTACTGTCAGTGCAATGATAAACTTTCCAAAAAGAGTTGCATATTCCAACAAATACTTGCTTTCAGAAAACTCTTTCTAAAATATACTGATATCCTAACTTTGTTGACTCATGTTAAATAGACATATGAGAAATAAGCACAGGATGGAGAGGGGCATGCCATAAACCCTGCTGACTTTCAGGTTTGGGACATGGAAGGAGAAGAGTGACAAATAAAGAGATAAGAAAGGAAAATCTATTTAGCGATATAACATAAATGAGTTAAACTCAATTTTCTCTTGTGTGTAAAACTGTTCGAGTTACACAGAACTTTCTGGGTTTTTGAACTGAAGACACCTGATGTCACTCAGAAGGAAAGTACTCCGTCATCTTTAGTCAATGGCTGAATCATGGGGCATTCTGGTTTCTGCCACTGAAGAAAGAATTTACACATGATGTAAACTTAAATCTCTATGTACCTAAAGCTTAGGAACAATCCTTGCAGAAGAAGTAAGGAAGTCATCACGTATAACATACTGAGTTCTCTTAGTCCTCAACTAAAAATGAGATTTAATATAGGCAGACTTACAATTATATGACATATTACAATGAAAAACTGCATAAACCCAATGAATATTGTCCAATGCTATGTACAGTACAGCCACCCAGATTTAAGAAATTGTTAAAAATTCCATTCCTTTAACCAAACTTTCTGTGAATAAAAGTAAATATAGTGAAAAGTTCATTTTCTGTTCATTTCTTCCCTCTCTCAATTGATGTAGTCAATGCTACAAAACTGTTTTTTTTTAATCCTTTCTATCCTATCTATTTTTGTTAGTATATGCAGCTCTGCATAGTATAGTATTTCTTGGGTTTTTATATTTTACTCACACAAAATTATCCTATGGTATTATGGTGAAACTTCTCTTTTCATACATTTGTTAAGATATTTCGGTGTTGATATAAGAAAATCTAATTCATTTGTTTTAAATTGAGAGTCTGCCTCACAAGAAGGATCTGAATTCAGATCCTGGATACAAAATAAAAACGTCAGGCAGAAATGGCTGTAGTCTGCACTTCTAGCTCTGGAAGGTGATATCTCAGAAATCCTAGAACAAAGCAACTAGGAAGTAGAAGCAAACCAGGATGATCTCAAAATTACACTTGATCTTCTGCATGGGCACAAGTGCTATCTGATACACACATGCACACACACACACACACACACACACACACACACACGCACACACAAAAACCACAACAAGTAAATAAACAAATAAGTAAATAAACAAATAAGTTCCTTGAAAGCAGCTCATCTTACATACACACAGCTCCCCTTACTTACATATTATCATAAGTTCATTTAACTCTACGGCTTTCTAACAAAATATTTAGGTATTAGTTACTGGCTCATGGTTAGAATTGATCACTTTCAAGTAAGATTAATTATATTTTTCTTGAAAACACTACATCACTTAAAGGTTTTGAATATTCTTGTTAGTAAAATAATGGCTGGAAACAGTATAATTTTCCCTGATCTCTCTGTTGTGGCTATAGTTGCTTTACGTTTTCATTTCTTGAGCTATTTATTTGAATGATCTCTCTTTTCCTAATCACTCTTAGTTATTTAAAAAATATACACAATCCAAGTTGCTTTTAAAATAACTGGTTTTCACAAATTGCTTTTGTTAGTAATTTCCTGCTTGTTTGTTTCCTAATTTTATTTACTTCTTTCTTGGTTTTGTAAAAAAAAAGTTCTAAATACACTGTATGAAATGTATTACACAGAAATTCAGCAAAATCAATGGTTAAGAACTGGATAGATTGCAGGCAGAATGAAAATCATAGGAAGAACTCAAAAAATTGCGCTGAGAATGTTCTAGGTCTACAACTAGATGAAAATATTATACAAAATATTTGAAGAGACGAGGCTTCAGACAATAATTACTAAGAGTCAGGGGCACAGGAAGTCTCTCTAAAGCATACTTTTCTTTTGGTGGAAACAGAATAGAGACACTGAATAATTTACACATTGGTTAAGTAAGTATGTTAATAATTTAAGGGACTCCTCTGTCTAAGTCTTTCTAATTTCACTTTTCATATTTTTTGCTGTTATTGCCTTTTGTTTGAGTAGGAATGGGTGTGGGGACTTAGAAGACAATTTTGCAATATCATTTTGGCTGAAAGTCAGTAGAAACATAAAATGCACTTACAAGTCTTTTTAGCTAAATCTAAATAGGAGACATCACCATGAGGTTTTCATCCATCAGTATTGAGTGTATATCTTGATCTCATTTCCTTCTGTGCCTTAACTTTTCCTAATCAGACATCCTCCTGAACATTCATCGTTTATTCTGCCTTTCTGTTTTTGTCTGCCTGCTTTCTTCTCTTTCCAGACTTCTCATCTAACCACACCAAGGCTATGCTTATGTGATGACTTTGGTGACTAGTGCAATGCCTGATACAATGACTGTTTCCTGGGTGAATAACGTCTGTCCCTTTGCCATGCTCTTTAGGACAATTATCACTATCCCTGTAGGGTAGTAATTTATAGATATTGACTCTCTTTTATATAATTCTTAGATCAGAAGCAACGTAATTTTTGTTGGATGCAAAATAAAGCAAATAATAAACATTTTCTGAATAGCTTGTAATGTACAGATAAAAAAGTCTTGAAATTTTCACATATGTGCTATTTAATTATTATGTACACCAGGATGTTATGAAGGTTCCAGTAGTATGGTTTTGTCATCACATCAAAGATGAATTAAACTGTCACAGTGACTTTGTAGCTGTTTTATGGACAATTCCCCAACTTTTGACATTTCTTAAAGGATTAGACGACTGCAATGTATAAGAGCATTTATCTCATGCCTGTATAAATATGAGACATCAAGGCTATGAAGCATAAGAGAAAAGTATGACTAAAAACCCACACTAACAGTATTAAAGTGCCTGAAATATTTTATATTATTTCAAGATGTGCTTATTAATCTATTCTAATTTCAGGAAAAAATGCATACAAGTTCTGTTCTTTTCGATTTGATTTAGCAAATCTGATAAATCTGATATAATCAAATCAAGGCACTAAATTCATTCTATCATAAGATAACTGATTAAGGTTTAAATCTGATGATCAGGGCATGAAGTCAAGTTTCAGGGAGCTTGCTGTGGAGAATGATGAATAGGAGTGTGCAGACAAGTTGAGGCAGGAGTGTTAGAAATAGGGTTGCTATCAGGGAAACTCCACTTGGAAAAATATATGTGAAGCTTCTTGGTAGGGTAGCATTCAGCAACCTTTTCTGTGTGTAATTTGTGGTCAGACCACTTCCAAGGAGAGATTAACAAGATCTACTTAAGCCAGTACTGGGTACAATGAAAGCAACAGAGAGACACCTACAGAGAAAACATCTTATTTACCATTTTGTGTGAATACATAATGGGGCGTACACATGATTTTAATTAGCACTTTTCAGTCTACATGCATGCAGATCATGCAAACATTATTTGACAGTCTCATCAATCAAGGTATGACAGATTGGCCTCATTCCCTCCCTTGAAGTGTGGCTCTTCCCTCAGCCTAAATTCACAAAAGAAATTTATTTCTAAAAAAAAAAGCAAAGCAAACAAACAAAAATTCAGGGCTTTTGAGTCATATATATAAGTATGTGTTCAGGCCACTCCCTACTGTGTAGTACAGTATATTCTTTGCCTTTACTCTCACTTCTGAGAAATTTATATTTTAACTATTCCTCCTCTCTGTCTTGTCCAAATAAACCATTGTTCAAGATACAAAGAACCTGAACCAGGTCCCATGGGAAATTTTGAAATGCTCCCTTATAATAGGGACATAGATTCTATCTTTGTTGACCAATTAGCAACCTTCAAAGATCAATTAGCCCTCTTGAGTCTTGGTTTCTATGATGAAGAAGGAGATTACAGATCTGCTCTTGCAGAGTATTGGCAAGGGTTACAGAGAAGTGTGTGTGTGTGTATCTGTGTGTGTGTCTGTCTGTAACTTTGAACCATATTCTTCCTTCACATTCTTCATTTTGGCCATTTGTTGTATACTTATGGTCTTTATCACTATTGTTTACTCTGACATTGATCATGATGGCGATGACAATGAGAATTTTTTTCACAAAGTCACCGATGTCTCATGATCTTTATCACTTTATAGTCAGCCCTACAAACTGGAGCTTGAGTTTTCTGCAGTTCGCCTTCAGGGTCGTGAGCATGACAGTATGTTCTGGTGCAAATACTTTGGGCAATTTCGAAGAGTACGTTCTGAATGGCTTAGATATTAATCTTTTATGATGATCATGATAAAGTGGATAGTCCATCAAAAAAGAAGATAATGCTAAATAATTCTATGCAGCTATATTAGCCAATATATAAAACATGAGATGCTTTATTAAAGCAAATGAGGAAAAATATATTTAATTTGCCAAAAGTACATTTCCCCTCCTTTTCCTTCACTATATATCAATGGTCTGCAATGTGAAATAGCCGTTTTTCAACTTTATAATTGAAAAGTAGGTGACATGTAATATAAATGCACTAGAGGGCTTATATCTCAAGTGGTAAGATCTGGGAAGGACAGAAGGGCATCGTGAGAATCATCTGTAGATCTGTGGGGAAAAAACAAGTCATTAAGAGGACAAAAAGTACAAAACCTCAGTTAGAGAGGAGGGGTAAGTTATATTTATACCACAGAAAAGTGATTATCATTAGCAATCATGTATTCTTTATTTGTAAAAAGTTAAATTTTGAATGTTGTCACCACGAAAAGTTGCATGCTTGAGACAACAGATATACCCACACACATGTATTAAAATATCACACTACAAATCAAAATTGTAGACTTTTTGATTTCAATTGAAAATAAAAAATTCAAATGTGATGTACATTTAAAAAGGAAAACACAACCAGATGCTGGGGTGTTAGCTCAGTAAGGTAAGAATATGTGTTATACAAGTACGAAGATCTGAGTTCACGTGTTCAGCACTCACATATTACTAAAATGACAGGCATGGCTATAAGTGCTTGTAACCCTAACACTCAGTAGGTTTAGTGAGGAGAGGTGAATACAGATGGATTCCTGGCATTTGTTGACCTCTAGCCCAGCTAGACAGCTAGAAAGACTCCCAAAGTCTGGCTTCTGTATGTATGCTTAGTCAAGTGTACTCACACATACACATTCACACATTTCACATGTATACCACATACTCAAAAAAAAAGTTTGTCCAAAGCAGCATATTTTTTTTCAGTGCAGAGACAGCTAATGAAATAGGAATTGGCAACAAGGAATTGAAGCTCTGAAGAAATCCAATGTATCTCAAAAGGAAGTGGTCTACATTGAAAACAAAGACATAGTTCTCAGTCATTTCTTCTCAGCCAGAGATATTAAATTTTTGGAAAGAAGCTTTAAAATTTGGAATGTTTAAATTCTCACTCCCAGAAATAGACACATAAATGCAAATTTTTCATAAAATGTCTGAAGGCTAAATTAAGAGAACTACTCTGAATATAGTCTTTCTAAGAAATTCTGCTATGGACCTATGTTGAATAATTTAGTAGTTAAATCATACATAGTTGGAACCATCATCTGATTTTAAATGTTACTTTTTGTTAAAACAAACAGACAAACAAAATTTCCAAAGACTTTGAGGGTGGAGAATTAGAGTTTTAGAATCGGGACTTCTTAGAGCAAGACACTAGGCATGTTTGGATGGCTCTGAAACAGACATCCAAATGAGCAGGGGCGACGACAAAGGACAAAGTGTCTGTTGAGAGAGGCATTCAGCAGTCTGCTGTGACCCAGGTTGAGAGGCAGCAGGTAAAAGAACTTCAGAGACTTTGACACAAAAGGGCTCAGAACATGCCCATGCAGAGCATCCTATAATTATCTCTTCCTATTGCTTTTCTGCAATGCATAATAAGGGGGAAATGAATAAAGCTTACCACTGTAGAAGATGGATAGCATTTGGGAAGCAACACCTATTATTTTATAAACTAAATCTTCCCTATGTCTAGGATGTCTGGTATTTCAATCACCTCTCAGTAAACAGTGATTGGAAAAAAACTAATTCTAGCTTCCTTTCGTAGATGCCAGTAGTAAGCCACTTTAGTGTTTTTTTTTTTAATGACAGTCGCTTTTCTCATTGCCAGTATTCTCTTTAATAATGATAATCTTGGTTGCAAAATTATCATTTTTTCTTCAAGGAAGTCAGGGTAGCCATTTGTTTCAAGTTTAGCTTGCAAAGACTTTTAACTTCTTTTTTTAACTGACTCTCTCTTGTGCAAAAGGTTTTCTTTCATTGCTTCAGCCACTCTGCATACAGGGAGAGTTTTGTTTTGCTTAATTTAGTCAATTTCCGCAAACGACTTTCAACAGCTGAAAACAATTTGAGGATTTTCCTACTAGGAACAATCTGGGCATAGGCTTTAGAGTAGATTCTTGCTTAAATTGATACATACATCATGTGTGCAGAAGACTCTACAGATGATAGTTGCATAGTCTGATTAATTCCATAGTGAACCTTGCCAGGTATTTACTTTAAAAATCTAGGTCCTATATCAGGTCACAGAACACTACCAGCACCAAGTCTTGGGAAGACAGAGGACAGGATAGAGATATCTCATTAGAAAATAAATGTCATTGAACTTTCTAACATTTGGGATTTTTCTGGTTATATTTCTATTCTTTATTAGCAATGCTATAGCACCATATAGACAATAGATATTCACTCTTCTATATTTAGCTTGGCTCGAAAAATTTGTTTGTTTGCAGCAATAAGATAGCTTAGTAAAGGTGCTTTCTGCCTGCCAAGTGTAATGGCCTGAGTTTGATCCCTGGAGCCAACTCCTTTAAGCTTTCTTCTCACCTTCTTACTCAGATCATGGTACATGTATGCATGGGCATGTTTGCATGCACAAACATGATAAGGAAAAAATATAAAATAATTAAAATGTGCTTGCTACATGAGTAATCCAGAATTATTATAGGCTTCCACTAAAATGATAGATTCTTGCATTTTTTTGTTCAGTCAAATTTTGCTTTGTAAAGATTGAGGGGGTGTTTTAAAGTGAGGACAGCTTTATTTTCCTTGAGACTGATCCTTTTATAATGATCACATGTCCCTTTGTCTCTAGAAATAATTCTTGTCAATAAGCCATTTTGGCAGTATAGTTTTTCACCATTTCATATCAACATTTCTTATATTTTCCTAGAATTTAAAAGTTAAATATTACTACATTTTGGTTGATGAGTTTATAATGTCATTACTTGGCCTATTAAAGTTTCATACAAAGTAGCATTTTGTCACTCTCTGAATAATACAAAGTTTTTTTAATATGTTTCATTTCCAACACAGCCGTTCCCAGAGCTACATCATTATCATGGAGACATTTTAATTTTGCATGCATTCTAATTTCCAAACAAAATATATTTTATTTTTATCATTGCTTTATATTAAATATTACATTAGATATATCATTTTTCATTCTTTCCCAAATTTTCTTGATCCTATTTGTGTCAGTGTTATATGTGAAAAAATTCACATGTATTTTCTTTGCTGTAAAACCTATTCAATATTGTTGCTATCTAAAATGTGTTTGCCTTTATACTAAAATATTTTCATTCAATATATAATTATTGCATTTCTGTGATTTAAAGCATTTTAAGATGCCAGTCCATTTATTCCTTCTTCCATAACTTCTCTTGTATTTCTTTTTCTTTGAGAGTTATGTGCTTTTCTTTTCTGAGTGGAATGTAATCTGTTCGCCTGGTTTTTCTTGATAGTTTGGTTAGAATCTATCTCTCTAGTGTAGCGTGACTTTCCTAGCTTTTAATCTGCGTGGGGACTGTTCATTTCTTAGCTCTGTGGGTTATAAATTTACCAGTTTTAGAGTTTATCTCATTCAATATTGCTTTGATTTCATACTGGATAGCACTTCTGTCAGAGCTCACGGCTGCTACGATTTGGCCATCTTGCTAACATACTGTTTCTTAGCTATTATAATGCTGTTTTAGGAAAGTTTTCTAATTCTGGGCAAAGTGATCAACCCGGCAGGAAGCAATCCTTCTCAGCCAGAGGGAGAACTCCCAATCATGACAATCCCAGTCATAGTCCAAACACACAATTTTTATTTTTCACTCAGACATATAGGTTTAATAATCATTTAATAATCATTAATAATAATAATTTAATAATCATTGTGGACTGCTCAGCCTTAACAGGACATGTAAATCATTCTTCACCTCGTGGCTCTGGGAACATCAGGGAAGAGGGGTGACAAGAACGAAGATTCTGAGGGTGGAGATAGATCTGCCAGATAGTATCTTCTGAACGTGACAGGGATGTTGAAGGAAAAAAAAATGTAATAATGTTGGGGCTGGTGGTTTAGCTCAGTATTTAGTGTAGAGTGCTTCCCTTGGATTTCTCAAGGTTGTGGATTCAACCTTCAACACTACTGTTGTAGTTCGCCTGCGTGGTTGCTGATAAAATCACCATCAAACAGCTTAAGGGAAGAAGGAGTTTATTCTCTTACGATTGTCTGGTTACAGTTCTTAGTCTAGCACCAGGGCCAAGGGAACTGGCCACATCATCTTGATATAATAGCTGACAGAGGGAGATCCTTACTTGCCAGACCAGCACGTCTGCCCAAGTGTACACAAGGATGTCAAGCCATTTGTATTTTATTCATCTGTTCAGGGCCTAGTACTGCCCACTATGGGCTGAGTCTACCCCATCAACTAGACAAACTCCTTCAGATTCCCTCTGGGTTTAACTCACCTACCAATCATCTACAAATGTGCCCAGAGCTCAAACCCTTTACTGTCAAGTTGACACCTGAACCTAACTATGAGAACTACCAAAACAAAACAACAAATCTATTAAATAAAATGTGGAATTCCTGATGTCCTAGTCAGTACTTGTGTTAAAAGAGAGTGTTAGGACATAGGTGAGCCTTACCTCAAACCTATGGACACTGTAGAGGCTATCAAATTACAAACTGGGATCAAACATAGCTGAGTCATTATCAGAAACAATCAAGCCAAAGAGAAACGAAGGAAAGAAATCAGGTCAAGGGAGAAACAAAGAGGAGCATCCAAAGACATCCACCTGCTTCCTCACCCAGATGATTTTCAGGCTTCCTATCCTTTACTTTGCTGACCTAAACTCTCAGTTTTCTTAAAATAACAATAGTCATAAACAATATCTACAGACTTGGAGTCATTGGAAAAGGCAACTATGCAAAATTACCGAAATAGTGTCTATCTAGCTCATAGCAATTGCTTAAGAAGTCAGAGGTGTGACAACGGAGATGGTGTTAATGATAATTGTGGTGGAAACACTAGTGATTGTAATAATGATTATGAAACAATTATCATCACCATCAGGAGGAAGGCTGGATTTAAGAATGCATGGTACTGACATGTTGGGACTCTGTTTATCTGTCTCTCTTCTCTTTCTCTCTCTTCCTCCCTCCCTCTCTCTCTCTGTGTATAAAGGAAGAAATTTAATCCTCATAGCTTTTACATTTATTTTTCTACCTCAAAGTAGTTAAGCTTCTGAGCCTTCATCTGGTTACATTGGTTAAGTTGTGCATTAGGAGTCAGTACCCTAAGTAGCATTTTTGTGACACAAGACATGCAATAGCTGTGGAATTGCTCCCTTGTCTCTCATAACTAACAATGTCAGGGAGAGAATAAAGCTAAGTCATTCATTGTCATAGAGCTTGAAGAAGTACTCTATGTTAGATTATATGGCTCAGATTTCAGGATGATTCATAAGCAAGGCCTCCAAAGAGGAACGACACACACTTCAGAAGGGGCATATTTCTCATTGTGGCTCTTGCTAGAAAATAATGATAATAGAAAGCAATTTTCCAAAGGCTTGTTCATATAGAATTGGACCTTTTTTTTTGCTTCAAATATACCTCATTCTTAAAAGAGGATAATTTAAAACAAAATCTAACTGGCACATAAATCAAATGGGAAAGACACCTTGGCAGGAATGGATTTAATCAGTATACCGCCATGTCAATTCATGTACACTTTCCTATTCTCATTTATTTTAAAGTATTTTTAATTGTGGAGAAATAAAACATACATAAAATATAGCCATTGTGGTAGGTGATAGGCAACTTTGTTGAAACAAAAGGATTCAGTGATTGTTTTTCAAGCTGCAGAAGAAGGCAGTTCTTGCTAACAAGGAAGAGATAGAAAGAAGCTACATGGGAGAGTTGATAAACAAACCAGGAGAAACCACAAATCTGCCCACAAAATCTTTTACATGTCCGTTTTTCATGTAGAAGGAAACAGCATAATGTGTATCCATATAAGTAAATATATGTAGAATTGAAAAGAAAAAAATATGGTCTGAATGGAGGGGAATGATAGCAGATTTTCTCTGAGCTGGTCGAGATTATGACTCTGGAAGTGATGGGTTTCCATATAAGCTCACTCTTTCTTCATGAGCAAACTTGTCCTAGTGACAGAAGAGGAAAGGTTTTAGAAATCCAAAGGGGTCTTGGAGAGGGTGGTATGGGGTGATGAAAGTTAAGAGACTGCATGTAAATTCTGTTTCACAATGGGGTTTTCTATAAATGGGCATTAAATAAAGTGACATCAGATTCTGAGTTTCTTCTACAGCCCACTGCTATTTCCAGAGTCTCTCTCCCACTAATCTTGGAGTACGCTACTTGAGTTACCTAACACTGTTCCCATTCTCTCAAATTAATTCTCTCAAACAATGTTTGCTTGATTTAAAGACAGGTAATAAGAGAAAACACCACTTTCTAATCTCTTGAAGATCCTTCACTGGATCCAATTACATGTGGAGACATCTGAATCACAATTTTCTGAAATCTACTATATCTGGTTGCAATTCTAGAGTTCTGTATTGTCTCTGGCTCTTCTTCCTGTTGGGTATGGGGGGTAAAAACCACCTCAACTTTTTTAATCCAGCATTATCTCATTGCTCAAGGTTCTAGGATGGGATCATCAAAATGTTGAAACACATCAAAATTGGAGTTGAAAGTCTTGTGCTTAGAGGAAACTAACTCTTAAGAAACCTACAAAGTGCAAGCAGGAAGAACCTCTGAAGTTAGTCTCTGGGTCAAAAGATTCTGAACTTATGCTTTAAGCAGACACTGAGTGAACGACCTCTCAGCAGTTCTTCTATTCTTCAAGTGACAATATTTGAGTTAATGTATGTATACTAGAGATGGTAATATTATTTTTAAAAGATGGGGACTTCATGTGTCTGTGAATGATGCTGCTAAGTACTCCATGGAAAATGATGGTGTTCTGAGCAAAAGTCAGGGCCTGAAGAGCTACATTTGCTCAAATTTTTATATGCCCAAATTTTGAGGAAACAAACATAAATATAGAATCAGTATGTCCTAATAACTGTGGTGTCAATAAACCTGTTCCCACTTTCAAACAAAGCCACTATATGCAAGTTGGGCTAATATAAAAAGGATATCAACCGCAGATCTTATTATTTTGTAAAAGCTTACATATATCTTATATATTATTTGCTATTCAGAATTGAAAAATCCACTCCTTTGCTCTGGTTCCTTCTCTGTAACATTTCAGCAGAATTGAAATTGTTAAGTAAATATGTACTTGAAGAATTTCAAGGATGTTGCTGTGGCAATAAAGAAGGTACAACTGAAGTTATTTGGCCCATTTGAGATTTCAGCTCAGGGGTCTTTCTAAGTTGCCAATCTGTTGTCAATATGGGAAAAGCAGCTTAGAGTGATTCTTGTGTGGGCAACATAAGAGAGAAATCATGCTTGACCAGAGTGACAGTATCACACAAGGTCAGCATCACTCTAAAAAACTGAAGACGTAGGGGCTGGAGAGGTGGCTCAGGGGTTAAGCCTCTGCCTTGCAGGTGGAAGGTCCTGAGTTGGATCCTAGACCCCACTTATAGACGCCAGGTGGAAGCAGGGGCAGCCTGTGTTTCTGGTCCTGGTAGGGCGGAGCCTGTGAATCCCGGGGCAGAGTAAACAAGGAGGAGGTGGAGGTGGTCCATGGTGGTTCCCGAATTTACCCGTGATTCTACACACACACACACATACATACACACACACATACATACACACACACATACATACACACACACATATGCACACACACGCATATACGCACAATTGAATAAATAATAAATAAAATTTAAAAAAACTGAAGATGTAATCTCAAAGGAAACATACCTTTGTCTTCTCTGTTACAAATCTGTTTTGCTGACAGCCCTTCTGTGATTGTGAAGAGGCTAAAGTTAACTCATATCTACATATTTGCCTTTTCCTGAATAGAATTAAAGGAAAAACTTCTCTTTTAGTTTTTTTGGCCCAAGGAGTACAGTTTTGTGGTATTACATTGCATCCAGACCTGGTCTTCCAAATGACCTCAAATCTGCTTAGAGATATAGAGTCACCCAGTTGATTTCACAGTCCAAAGTATGCCAGCATCTTGGATTTTTCCATTAGTAAGTATTGAACATATTCAATTTCAGATTATGAGATAGACACATCACTTAAGATTTTAATATTTATTTATTTATTTATGAAGTTACTCTCTGGGCTTTTATTCCCTTATTACATCTGCAACTTTTAAAGAAACTGAGGGGACCCATCTCAGCCTCTTAGAAGCCACTTTTTCTATTACGATTGGGCTTCCAAGAAATGACCTTAAGACATTCTATGGCAACAAATCTGATTACATTCCAATAACTTTTGAATGCTGTTCCTGCATGTAAAATGCTGCCTAACCTTAGTAATAATTCTGCTAAGATTGCCACAGAATGCAGCAATGTAATACTGTACTTAACAGTATAAAAGCCCATGCCAGTCATGGTGGTAACTCAGTGGTAGAATGCTTGTCTACCATGAGGAAAGAACTGTGTTAGATCTCCAGCATCACAAAAAAAAAAAAAAAAAAAAAAAGAAGCAACTCAAAGCCCTATCCTTGATTAAGTTGCTCGACATGCCAGCTCTTTCTCATCTGAGAGATACCAGCATCTAACTTTCACACATCATTGTCCTCAGAGATTATCACATGCAAAGGTGCCCGCATGGATATTGGTGGAGACTCATAGTCACCTCGAACCTGAATCTTCAGAGACAAGTAACAAAGATGAGAAGTATAGCACTCTGCATCCCAATCACAAATGTAGTAAAACACTTGCAATTTTCTAGTCACTTCACATGCAATAAAATCCATGTAACTTGAACTAAAACTGGATTTATTCTGTAATTCATTGTATCATGAATAATGTTTGACACACTGCATATTTATACTCTTAGAGAAAAAGACTTCTTGATAAGTGCAGAAATTTTATGTCAAAGGAGGACATCTGCTCATTTGGACATAGTGCTCATTGTTTTGTTTTAGTGTGCAGAAGAAGGACTTGCTCTTTATATTCTATAACTGAGTCCACCAGGGCTGCATCACAGGCTCTTTTGTAGCAGTTGCTTCTGTCTGCTGAGCAGTAAATCTTGACTGACCCCGATGAACACAGGGACTGGTTTGTGATAATAATTTTGGTGCCATTATCCTCTTTTGAAAATGCATGGATGATTCTGGCCTTTAAAAATAGGTTTAAGAGGATGCATTTATCTTGACATTACCAGCCTTTTAAAGATCATGCAATAGGGCCTGTTGACCTTTCAGTCTTAACGATGTGTTACAAAACAGTTGGATCATGTTAACGGAATGAAGCAAGAAAGAGTGCCTACACAGGAGCAGCCTTTGCAGAAGCTGGGAGTGCACAGGGATCTTCAGTCAACAAAGGAAAATGTGCTTTAGTCTTATAAGAATTGAGAAGTTGCAGGCAAATGGAAGCAAAGGCATGGAGGAATACAGATTTGATTCTGTTTCCACCTGTGACCCAAATACGTGCTTCTTGAGTGCATATCAAGGCACAAACCAAGAGGAATAATTGAACATTTCACTTGTGATGAGGTAAAGAGAAAATGGCTTTGACTTTTAGGCATGTAAACTCTTGGGTACATTTACCTACTACTTTCAATGATGTAAATGTTGATACTCTTTAAAACATGCAATCATCACCATTCATCACACCATGCTAGTGTTGGATTCTTTCGCTAATCATATGAAGTATCTATTCAGAGCTCTTCAGGACTATGCTGGAATTGTCTACCCCACAAATATATTTGAAGTATTTCTCAATCCTAAGAATTGAAGACAAAATTCATCCTGACATTCTCCAGACAGTTCCCTAGTTATATCATGATTTTACTAAATGCTTGTATTTATCTCTCCCCCTTGTCTTACTCCCAACCTTTTTCTTTGCCTTAACTTGTGCAATTCATAAGTTAAATGATAGAATTAGCTGATAAAGCTAGCAAAACTCAGGAATGTTTGACTTCCTTTCAGTCTTTGAAATGCAGTGACAGAGCATATTTTCACTGTAACATTGAGTTTTAGTGGACAATAATTTGAAACTGAAAATACTCTGAAAGTATAAGAGCTGCCACATGCACAGAAAGCACCTGTATGAACACACACACACACACATTAAATTCAAAGCACTAATTCTTCTATCGCCTAAAACCTCAGGGAGGAAATATCATTGCATGAACTAAGACAAATAATTCATAACCACAGCCCAGAGAATGCTTTAAAACCCAGATATGGTTAAAAAATATCATTGGGTATATGACTTTCTATTGAACCTCATATAGCAAAAAGAACCACAACACTTACCAGGAGAGTTGAGTTCCTGTGTCCATGGTAACCCAAAGCTATCACTATCACTTCATTATTATTATTTTCATTTTAACAAGGCACCTTTCTTCAAGAGTAATTCCTTTCATGCATGGGTCTGCTTGATAGCTCCCTGAGCAATTCAAATCCATAAGGCTTGGTATCACACTTTCATGCTGGAAATACATAACTTATAATAATTTGTCTATAGAATTCAGCTTTTAGATAAAACCTGAGGTGAAAATAGAAAGCATCCCCCTTTCCGTTACTCCTACCATTGGCTTTCTGGTGCCTTCCTCTTGGAAGAGTGCTCATAAGGAAATGGGATTTATTATTACAGGTGAAGGTTTCCTTTCATTTCTTGCCAGCAAGGGCATAAAACATATTTGAGTTAAATCAGGTTCCATGGCATGGAGTAAAGAATAATTGAGCAATTACTGGAAATCAAACACTTTGGGTAAAGAGATCAGTGGTCTTGCAGATCACAAATTTGCGAGGTGTAAATGGGAAAAATATGAATGTAAGTAAGATGACTGAAAACTGTAGTGATGTTAGCATGGGAGTCAGTACTGATTCAGTACCCTAACAGGGTTGGCAGGGACAGAATGAATCATTGTGCAAGAATGACTCACAGAAACCTTGAAGAGAAAGCAGCAAAATGCATCTTGAGGAAAGTTGGATACTAGAAAATTTTAAAAAAAAATTTGGGGGTCTGGCCACACACAAAAAAAGTTTTTAAGCGGGCTGGAGAGGTGGATCAGGGGTTTAGCCTCTGCCTTGCAGGCGGAAGGTCCTGAGTTCGGATCCCAGATCCCACGTATAGACGCCATGCAGAAGTGGGGGCGGCCTGCGTTTCTGGTCCTGATAGGGCGAAGCCTGTGAATCCCGGGGCAGAAGGAGGTGGAGGCGTCCATGGTGGTTCGTGAATTCGTCCGTGGTTCTACACATACACAGACACATACACACACACAGACACACACACGCGCACGCACATACACACGCACATGCGCACAGTTGAATAAATAATAATAATAAAAAGTTTTTAAGCAATGAAAAAAATAGTTCATGTGTAATGAAACAGCAAGTGCAAAGACATGAAGTATTATAATTGTGTTGAATAACTCACATTGATACATGACCATCCCACCAAAGACTAAATTGAATAACTCACATTGATATATGACCATCCCACCAAAGACTAAATTGAATGATTTAGTTTCATTGTTATTCATCTAAGAAAACAAAAAGCCTTGATAATACTAAGCTTTGCTAAGGATATGAATAGAATTCATGCATGTGCCCAATCAACCTGAAAGACAACCTTGAAGTATCTATTGCACGTAGAAAACTGAAAAAAAATCAACAAACCATAATTATGAAAATCAGAAAGTCTACATCAAACACCTGAAACCAGGCCAGCCTATTCTCTCCCCATCCTAATGCTCAGAGAAATTTGCAGAAGAGGGGACGGTAAGAATGTAAGTGCCTAAAAATGGGGAGGAGCAACGATATGCAAGATACTCCATACAAAATAGGACTTTGCATGAACTGTGCAATGACCAACATATCATTCATTGAACCCCCAAAGTCTAGTATGGATCACAGTCACTAGGATCCTTAGAGGCAAGGGATTAACAGCCACAATAGTGTTCCTATACTAAAAGGGGAACACAAAAAAGAGCTTTAGGCAATGCTACTGAGTCCTTACACCTCATCAGAGAGGAGGACCCAGAGGGAAGTTCGACAGACACACTAAAGGATGCTCTAGGATTGGGGGGGGTAGGGGCACTGAAAGAAGGGAGGGAGAGGGGAAAGGAAGAGTAAAGGGGGGAGGGAACAGAGGTCCAGGGAGGGGAGAAGGGAGGAAGGGAATGGGCTATTTATCAACTTTGTATGAGTGGAGAAAATAAAAAATAAAAAAATAAAGAAGTATCTATTGCATGTAGGCTATAATCCTGAAATAAAGTTCTGATATAAACTCACATTTAGGACCTAAGGAAAAATGGAGAGTAATGTTCATTGTACCTTGTTTATCAAGGCAAGAAATTAGAAAAAAAACTTAAATACTAATGAACAGCTGCATGGAATAATAAACTATAAATGATCCATTTAATGGGCAAGTATTCTGCAGTGATATAAACTAAGACCTTATGTTTACATCAAAATGAATAAATCTCTTTGATGAATGGGAAAAAAGTTGGAAAAAGATACATGCTATGAGATATATACCCAATAAAACTTAGCAACACGGACATAGAACTATAAATTTTTCAATTATATACAGATATTCAAATGTTCTAAAATTGTTTGTATTTATAAAGAAGGGTTACACAATGAATAAAGATATCTTCTATAGAACATAAATTCAAATATTATTCAATTTATTCCGCTATGGGAGATGATTCACGGGTTAAGCATTTGCCTTTCAAGCAATAGGACTTGAGTTTGACTCCCCAGGTCCCACTTAATAAATGTCAATACTGGGCAGAAATGAAAGCAGACTGTAATTCTGGCTCTGAAAGGCCGAGCCTAGGAAGGCCCAGAGCAAAGCAATAGGGAGGTAGAACAACCCAGAATGATTCTTATGTGACCTTTGGACCTTCACAGGCATACATTTAAGTGTCCTCTTGTACACACACACACACACACACACACACACACACACACACACACGAAGAAAGAAAGAAAGAAAGAAAGAAAGAAAGAAAGAAAGAAAGAAAGAAAGAAAGAAAGAAAGAAAGAAAGAAAGAAAGGAAAGGAAAGAGAGAAAGACAAATACTGGTCTCACAGTATTATGTGAAATCTCAAACATTGTATGCTCTCATAGAGCATATTTAGGATACAAAATAGCAAAATGTAGCCAGGCATTATGGTATGTTCCTGTAGTTCCAAATGAAAACAGGCCCTCAGTAGGACTGGACCATGGTCCTCACATTCTAGTACTTCTCAATTATGGCCATGTTGTCCTGTTTCAGATCATCATCTGGAGTCCTTGCTAAACTAGGCTGATGGGTCTCACCCCAAGAGTTTGTCATGCAATGGCTTTGGGTCAAAATCTGAGGCTTTCCATTTACAACAAGCTCCCAGGTGATGCTGATATTGCTGGGCAGGGATTAGGCTTGAGGAAACCTCTGCTTTAGTCCAGTTTCCTTACTTCATGCTTGAAGAGGATGAGATCAAAGAAATTTCAACTTTTATATGAGTTTAAACTTCACTCAGAATCCTACTTATTGTAAAACTGAATCTGATGTCTTAGTCATATCCTGATGCCTCTATTAGGTAGTGGTATAAAAGATGAGTGTGATGTTGATTTCCAGGAACTCATAGTCTGGTAGAGAAAATACACACTGCAGTATGTATGATTCCTGTGAATACAGGAGACTATGTGACCAAAGAGAACTCCTTGGCTTCTTGAAGGTGGTGACACCTGAGGAATCTTAAAAGATAAGCAGTATTCAACAACCAGAACAGACAAGTGAGAGGAGAAAATCCCAGGCCAAGATGAAAACAGCTTGTGTGAAGCAATAGCATCCTGCTTAACAGTGGGAACTCTGGCTCTGCCCCTCACAAGCTGCAAGCTTGGGTAACTCATTTAAATTCTAAACCTTGTCTGATCCAAAGAAGGGGACACTGAGGAGCTTACCACATATGGTTGATAGATGGGTAAATAAAATAATGAATGTATAGAGATCTGGCATAATGCCTGAAACACAATTAGCCCTTTATAAATCCTGGTTACTATTCATTATTGTCGGGGTCATTATCACAGCATAGTGGCTCATCCAAGCATGGTACGTTCACACCTATTAATGAAGTGCAGAGTGTAGTTTCTGAAATAGAAAACAAGGCTAGTTCAGTTAGTCAGAGACACTGTACCAGATGACATCTTCCTCTTCCTCCTGCTCTCCTGCTCCTCTTCCCTCTCCTTACTCTCCTTCTTCTCCTCTTTTCTCATCTTCTTCTTCCTCTTTTTTCACTTCCATTTTTTAAAGACAGGTTCTTACATAGCACAGGCTCGCTTTAGATCTGCTATCTAAGGGAGATGAGAATGATCTCAAACTTTGGATCCTGATGTTTTCATCTCCCAAATGTTTGGATCACAGGGATGAACCATGCTTTATTTATGGGGTATTGGGAATCAAACTCAGTTCTGCTTCATTTGTGTGCATTAGGCAAACACTCTCCTAACTGAACGATAATACAGTCCTCATTATGCCTTTCTCTGTGACATCAGTGAACATCAAGTAGAGAATTTAGGCAGAAGAATGACACACCAAGTTTGCATTATGACCGAAGGAGAGGAACAAAGGTTAAGGTATGTGGTATGGTGATTTAGGAGGGAAGAACTGGTATCAAAGAAAGGACAGTAAGGTTAACTTTGGAAAAAAAGTGGCATATCTAGATGGAAATGTCTAGAATGCCAAAGAAAAATCTTTCCAAAGCAGGAATCCTCCTGGTGGCAGTTGAATGAATGGATGGGAATAAAATAAAGCACTAAGCTATATCACACAGTGAGAAGATTCATGTCAGTGTATAGAGTCATCATTGAGAGGATGTTCCAGGAACTGAGAGAGAAAACTCCCATATGTAGACATGGTCAACAATACATACTTTCCCAGAGATCAAGCAGGATAAGGACTAGTGATGGACAGTTTGGAAGCAGGACACACAATGCTGTCTTTAGGTGTAGATATAAATTCACAGTCCAAACAATTTAGGAAAACAAGAGATTTATACATGCTTACAGTTAGGTTATAGTTGATCAACATGGTGGAAGAGTTAAGAGCTCTTTGTCTCACTCATGGGAAGAGCTGACAGGCTGAACTTTCTAGTTGGCCAGTCTGTCAGCAAACACGTCTCTCTCCATTTTATTCACCTGCCAGGGAATGGTCCTAACTACTATAGACTAGGTCTTTCCAAATCAGTTACATAATCTCCTACTGGCTTGCTCAGAGACTTGCCTTAACCAGATAATTCCTCACTGGTATCCCTAAATGTTTAATTTTCAATTGGGAATACCTAATAATTAATGGCCACAAATACCAAACTGCTTTACACTGGGTATACCATATCATATACATTCCACCCCCAAACACATATTTGCCTATCAGAAGGTGGAAGGAGATAGTAATTAGGTTAAATTTTCCCCCAAACAAGCAAACATAAAACTTTCTTGACAGTCTCAAGAAGGGGAATGTGTACGTTTAAACTCATCTCCCCCAGAACCTGAGTGGCTCTCCAGGTGGTCTGGGATCTGCCCACAGTGTCATCCTGTCTCACCTGCCAAGCACCCTTCCATGAAGACAGCAGTAGTCCTGTGAGCCACCTGTGAGCCACATACCTGTATGTCTTTGATTCTGTTCTCTCAGCCTAGAATTCTCACTTTTTCCCTTAAAATTATGAAATATCTAAAGAGAGAAAATCATTCTCATTCCTCTCTGTCTGATCCCTGAGCTAGCCAGATCCCTCCTATTTTATTTTCCCAACGTTGTCTTCTGTCCCAAGGCTCATGATAGTGTTCTTTACAACCTACACTTTAAAAAGTAAGTTATTTACCTCCTATATCCTCCAACAGGAAGACTTGCTTCACTTTCAGTGGGCTAGGTGCTGTGTAAGTGTGATATTATATTTAAGTGTCATATATAAAACATACTCAGGAAAGATATCGCAAGACTGGAGGAAACAAAGGATAAGGTTTAAACCGGGTTTTAAAAATCATCTAGGATGACCATAAGAAAGCTCATAGTGAAGCCATGAGTATGTAGTAGAGAGGGCATGAGATACACAGGACCAAGCTTTGGGGAGAGCAGCCAGGCAAGGATGCAACGAGGCTCCCCACAGAATACCTGTCAGTGATGTATTCACTGCATGGACTGCAAGGTAGTGGTGCTATTTCTTGCTTTTCATGCACATCAGCTTGGAGAGACCACTAATTTGATGTGTAGATCAGATAGCACCTAATTGTGAGCACTGAAATGGATTTGGTCCCCATGGCACTGAAGAATTCTGCAAAATCATGCTGCTTTCACGTCATAGAAGATAAACAACAGGCTAAATTAAACACTGAAACAAGTTGTGAACAGAGACTGAGCATCTGCCAATTGATTTAGTAAAAAGAGTTAACTACACTGCTGATGCAAAGACATAAACTACACAGCAGATCAAGGGATGCGTCAAAACCCTTCATTGTGTGGACAGAACTATCTAGTGAAGACATCCCTGAAGGATCCACATCCCTGTGGACCATGACTTAGACACTTACAGTTGAGTTATCATAATCAAGCTAGTCATGTACTTTGAGTCAATGATATCACAGGGAAAACAGATGTGTCCCATTTTCTCCCATAGGTTTGAGAGCAGAAGTAAGATCATAGCACTTTCAAACATTTTGAAAAACCAAGACCAGTGATATATTCCCTGCAGACATTAATTGTAGGTACTTGCCTTCTTTTTTCCTATGTTCTGAAATATTTCTCTCACAAAATTTCCATTTCTTCTTTTCTTATGGCTTGAGTCAAAACAACGTGATTATCATTAAACCCATGGTGTCCTTCTAAGTCACAGCATTCATTTAAAAATAGTTTACCTCTTTTAGGAGATACCACACAGTGTAGCAAAAATACTGGAGGAAGGACTAGAAGATTTTTTTCTACCTTAAAACAATTATGTTCCAAATGAAAATAATATTCCATCTCTTGGCATTAGGGCTTTTTTTAAACAAAAAAAAAAACCAGAAAGTAACATTAAATTATTTTTTAAATTTTTTTATTTATTATTTATTCAATTCTGCGTGTATGCGTGTGCACGCGTGTGTGTATGTATGTGTGTGTGTGTGTGTGTAGAACCACAGACGAATTCGGGAACCACCATGGATGGCCTCCACCTCCTCCTTGTTTACTCTGCCTGGAGATTCACAGGCTCGGCCCTACCAGGATCAGAAACGCAGGCCGCCCCTGCTTCTGCCTGGTGTCTATACGTGGGGTCTAGGATCCGAACTCAGGACCTGCCGCCTGCAAGGCAGAGGCTTAACTCCTGAGCCACCTCTCCAGCCCCAACATTAAATTATTTTTAAATCTCCTCTAAAACCCAATGTTTATATGATTAATGTTTTACTCCTTCCCAACTTGGATTTTAAGAACTTGGATATATCTTTTAGTTTCTTGCCAAGGAGATCTACATCATATCACTTCTTGTGTCTACATGGATTCTACTTATACTGCTGATATTCAGGGACAGTAACTTCCTCTAAGTATGAGACAGACTTTACTCTCTGGTGGTTGACAGAAAATTTCTTTAAAAATGCATTTCTTTTCTCCACAGGGTCTTTTATCAGCTGGAAGCTGATAGGAAAGTTCAGAGGAAAAGTGATCGTCTTAACAGCAGGCATTTGCTTTAATTCTAGAGAATGTAACTTACATTGATGTTTTTTAAAGTGATCCAAAAGCAGCATGAATCTCTACCTAAAGCCCAGGCAGATGGATGAAGCGATAGATTCTCTATGATTGTCTCTGCTATTCCTGTATTAATAAGCTGGAGAATAAATGTGTTTAAAATTACCTGTAGCTCCAGATGGACCTCAAAATTAAACCTCTATACACTTGAAGAAAGTTAATACAACCATGAGCTTCGTTAATAGAAGCAGCCTAGTTTCCTTGTCATGAGAAAAATTGACTCACTCACTTTACATTTACATAAGAGTATTCCTCTCTGGAACTCGTATGCTAAGTGTAAAAGCAACACACTCATTCATGGAAAGAAAAATGGTTAGTACAGTGAGCAGGTCTGAAAACCATGGTCTGTATAAGAAGATAGATTAAAGAGAGATCTTTTAATGGTTGTCAGATATGTAGCAAACTAGATTTTTATCATATTAGGAGAACGGAGTAGTTAAACAGTAAGGAAATGATGAGCTTGAGTGCTTCATAGTGGATTCCTAATGACCAAGCACTCTTGTATCAGAAACAGCATAAAGTGGAAGCAATATATGTGAGGACAGGTGGTTGGCCATCCGTCAAAGATGATACATTTGGGAATGACTAAGATCCTTTGCATTGGTGAGATTAGGAAAGCTAATGAGATAGGTAAATGGGCAAAGTTATTTGCTATACAATCCTGATAATATGAGTTCAGTCCCCAGAAACCATGTACACACACACATACACACACACATACACACACACACACACACACACACACACACACACACACGCACACACACATACACAAAGAGAGAGAGAGAATTAAATGAATTAAAAAAGAAATTAAAAACAACTGCAAAACCCATACTCTGTTAGTACACAAGTCATGATTTCTAAGAACAAAATCCTCAGACTGAAAACAAGTCAAATGTGTCAGTATAGTAGTATTTGTATCATGTCAAAAGCATACTAGAAATAAAAGCAATATATTGGGTCATATGTATATATGAAAGTATATATATATCTCTATCTATCTATCTATCTATCTATCTATCTATCTATCTATCTATCTATTGATGTAAACCGTTAGAAAATGTAAGATGTTATAGATAGAAATTACATCAGTGGTTATCAGAGGCCAAGAGGTGGGGCTATTTAAACTACAACTGGGCACAAGAAACAAGGGATTTGTGAGAGGTGTTAGCAATGGTGTGTGTGCATGTACATCGTGTGCGTGCACGCACGTGTGTACATAATGCACCTGAAGTCAAGCAATTTAAGAGAGAAAGGGAGATTTCTTCAGCTTATGATTCCAGAGGGAAGATACAGTCTTTTATGGAGAATTCAACATGGCTATCTGGCAGAAGCTAAGTCACTGCAAACATCTTAGAGGCTGAGAGCTGCAAGACTGCATGTTGCAAAACAGAATTCTCCAGGAGGTAGGGTGGGACTAATCCACCTCAAACCCACCTCTTGTCACCGCCATTCTCCAGCAAGGTTCCATCTCTCAAAGGTGCTATGACCTTCCCAAACACATGAGACTGTGGGAGACGCATTTCAAACCATGATATAGTGTTACTTATAGTTCTGAATATATTTATGAAAATGTGTGGAAATATAAATTTGAAATTAGGGGAATTTTATCTCAGGAAAATATATGTCAATATAAAATATAAAAAATATAATAAGATAAAAAATATAAAAATATCTCCTAAAATGTCTGAGATTTTCACATCCTGCATCTTATTTACACTTATAAAATCTCTCATTTCCCTTTCCCCAATTCCTTTGTTTTCAATAAAATCCTTATTTTAATAAAAGTTTCGTGTAAAAGTAAGGCATCTTAATTATTTAGAAATTCAGAAATGCACAGAAAAGGAAAAATTACCCTATTATCCAGAGATAACTCATTCTATATTTCATAGTTTTCCTTTTGGGATTTTTCTCACATAGTTATGAGAGCACAGGAGACAAAATTGAATCACACTGCACATTTGATTCAGTATCTTACTTTTATTACTAAAACTATAAAGTTAAAACTTAATATATACAGTGTTTATTTTTCTGGTCAAAAATCTCAGATTACTTTGGCTTATAAGTATTACAACTATAAAATTCATAATTCTCTTTCTTTCCACTTTAAAAATAATTTCCAGTTGGAAAATACAGGTTTGTGTGAGTGTGTGTGTGTGTGTGTGTGTGTGTGTGTGTGTATATGCATTTACATATGGAGGCTAGAGGCTGACTTTGTGTGTCCGTATCTATTATTTTCTATCATTTTTAAAAATGTAGGGCTTCTCTGATGTTTGTCAATTCAGCTACATTGGCCAGTTTGCAAGTTTGAAGAGTCCTCTTGCCTCAACTTGCACAATTCTGGAGTTACAGATATGCACCACCTACACCTTTTTGTTTAGCTTTTTGCGTGGTGCTGGGGCTCAAACTCAGGTCTTTATTCTTGTGTGACTTGCACTTTATCAACTGGGTCATTGGTCCAGTGCAGAAAATACAATTTATCTTTAAAAAATGCATACCAGTAAAACAAAAGACTGAAAATGTTTATGTTGTGTTTAGATAAAACCAAGTAAACATTTTGGACATTGTTCCCCTCTAAAATCTGAGAGCACCTCCCAGTATCCCATAACATAAAACAAATCTTTTGGAAGTAGGGATTATTTCTTTTACTGGAGCATTTGAAAGGGATTTTTACAGAAAGTTATCCAGGGAGAAAAAAAAATGTATGGCTCCAAGCTCATGATACCATCAAAAGTCTTGACTTTGGAGCTAGATACTTGGCATCCTTGCTTTTAGTGTATGTTTGGGAAGCTGATATCATATATCACTCCATAATGTGAGTGCATTTGGGAAACAGAATCACCCTGGTGGAAAGATGGCAAAAGGTTCAGTGCTCTGCAGGCACTAATCAGGTAAGAAGCCACTGAGGGGAAGCCTACATCTGTTTATAGGTATGTGAATATCATAAGCCCCAAATATTAGCCAGATACAGTGCAAGCCTTACAGGGATAGAAAAATGAGATGACTTACTCACCAGGGCTTAACAGTTTATATATACATATTCCTATTACATGATGACTATTGTAAAGACGACATAGCTCATATACTCAGAAGAGATGTTGATCATTTGCAATTGAACATCCAGGGACCAGGAAAGCCAAGGGAGGGATTACGTCTGAACTCCTTAAGGGTGAGTTGCATGGAATGGGTCTGATTCTAGCTAGCTGAGAAAGAGGTTCTGGGGTGCAATGGAGTGGGAAAAGGCTCCAGATGTGCTGAGTGGCCCAGGAAAGCTGCACAGCTGTGAAGTCTGAGGAGACACATAGGGAATAATTAGCGTAGGCCTACACAAGCAGGTCCGTGCTGAGGATTTGTGACTAATGAGCCTGGGAGTTTGGACCAAATTACAGATGGTTTTGGATACCCAGAGAGGTGTGTACATATCACCTCGTAAGAAATGTGAGGCCACTGAACGGTTTTGATCGAGGATGCACCAGGACGCTGTTATGCTTTGATTAATCTGTTTGCAGTGCACGCGAGAGGTTGGAACATGAAGGAAGAATCTTAAAACCAGAGAAGAATGTATCATAAGAATGACAAAGCTCCGCAGTTGGGATGGTAAGTACAACGAAGATAGTGATGTGACAGATATGGGAATAATTTTGGAGTAAAAGCTACAGGTGTGGGAAAATTTGGCTATGTCAGGAATTAGAAGCAACTCAAGCTTTCAGAGAAGGTCAAGCAAAAAAAAAAAAGACATACTTCCGTTTCATTTTTCCATGTCATTCATCATGAAGGTCTCATTCAACCGCATGGGGAGATGAGAAGAAACTGACAGATGTATCTGGCAGCATAGATGAGAATGGGAACTCTGGACCAGGCTGCTGGTTTCAGTCTCTGCCCTTGAGCAGATCACTAAACCACATCCCCTTGTTCATAGATAAAGGGTGAGAAATTCTAACTGCTTCATGGACTGTTTCTGAGGAATCCATGAGTTATCATTTGGAATTATGGTTAGTTTGAAGTGCCATGCATGCTTGTTAATCAAATTCTCACTCTGCTCAGGCAGGCTCAATAAATTAATGAGAGTTGACCGCGTGGGTGTAAAATAATTCTGTCTTTTCTCATCTTCGAAATGTTGGTTTTTCTTGGTTCTGGATCTTGTATTTGTGAGCTATTAATTTCTCTTTAGGCAAGTCCACTCACTCTGTGACTTCAGTGATCTCTGATTTTCTCTTCAGAGTTGTCTTTTGAATGTGATGATTCTTCTTGAATTTTTCACAGAGATGTCAACATGAGCAAGGTTAAAATAGAATATTTGACTCTCTTTACATCAAATCTGATTCTTTTAACATTCCAACTCAAATGTGTCATCTTTTGCCAAGTTGTGGAAATTCTAACCTTAAAATCCATCCTCCACAATTTTTTTTCACATTCAGTGCATCTATATGACATACAGATTCTATCTCCAAAACAATTACAAAGCTATCTCACTTGCCCTCATCTTTGTTCCTGTTTATCGGGATCTAGACACCATCATTGTTTGCATCCCCTCAGTTATAATATTACAAATCATTATCATCCACTCAGTTATAGTATTACAAATCATTATAATCATCATTCTCCACTTTAAACCTTTCACTCAGGGTGGAGGCCTATCCCAGAAATATGCATAATTATAGAAGAAACTATGCCAGTGTTTATGGTCAAATGATAAGTTCAGTTCTTCTTTTGTTTGAAACAGAAGCAAAGAATCAGGATAAACAAACATTTTAGGGAAATCGCTGCACAAAATAAAAGAATGATATTAACAAGGAGAAAAGAAATCTTAAAAAGAAATTCAACTAAAACCCTTTTCCTTTTTCAGGATGTGTATATGCATGCATGTGTTTGGTATTTGTCATAGTTAAGCACAGGTTTCACCTTGACTGTTGAGGGTTTGAGCTCTGGGCACAGTTGTAGAGAGTTGATGGTTGAGTTAAGCCCAGAGCAAACCTGAAGGAGACTGTCTAGCTGATGGGGAAGATCCAGCCCATGGTGGGTGGGATTAGGCCCTGGATAAATCAGAGAGCTGGTTGAGAGAGTTGACATCCTTCTGTTCACTTGGCCAGACATGCTGGTCTGGCAAGTAAGATTGCCTATCTCTCAGCCGTTATGCAGTGATAGTGTGGCCAGTTCCCTTGGCCCTGGTGTTGGTGCATGCTCTCCCGTCAAGCTGGACTGAGAACTATAACCAGACTGTCATAAGGAAATAAACCCCTTGTTCCCTTAAGCCATTTGATGGTCATTTAAGCAATGTTGCAGGCTGACTGCAACAGTATTGCCTTTGGGTATGTGTGTGGAGACCATGATTGACATTAGGATGACTTCTTCTATTGATTCTCAAGTTTAATTCTCAGTGTCAGGGCCTCTCATTGAACCTGCAGAGTGTTGGATAAACTACTGGCTGGGCAACTAGCCCAAGGATCCATCAGATTCTGCCCCTAGTTCTACAGTTACAGCAAACACTACAACATCATGTCCAGATTTCTATGGGCACTGGGTATCCAAACTCATATCAGTATGCTTACACAGCAAGCACTTTATCCATCCCTTCAGCAATTATCTCTGTAGCTATGTAGGAAAATAATACAACTTAAAAAAGAAAAGATCACATCTATAAAATAAGGAAATGGTCATTAAAACATATATGCAAAAGGAGATACTTGCAAAGTAAAATGAAGCCATTTTTACTTAAACTTTGTTGAAAGTTGGACTACACATAGTAAGTAAAAGAAATAACCTAAGACTCAGTAAAAAAGAGACACAAAGAAATTGTTAGAAGGAGGAAAGAATGTGATTATATGCATGGAAAGAGAAGAAAAGATGATAGATTTATGTATCCTCAAACCTATCTATATCAGAGCAAATGAAAGGAAAATAAGACTCTAATCCAAGTGATAATGGAAAAGAACTTCACTAAGAAGTGAATTGAATGTTATCTTATTTAGCTGTGAGATTCACTAAGTACAATGTTTTTATCTGACCATTTTTCTTAACATTTATAGATCAGTGAACATAATAGGAAAAACTATTCCCTGTGAAACTTGAATTTCAGCATGTTTAACCCAAATAAAAACATATTGGAACATCCCATGACATTTTTGAGCTGCAAGATCATGAGAATGTCAGAAGTTTCTAATTTAAAAATTTAAATATTAAAATTAGAAAGGTGATGTCTTAAAAGCTAAGGCTTTGACAATTGGGAACATTTCTCTATACAACATAAACCATTATCTAGTACACTGTTTTCAACCTAATAGTCAAACAATGCCTAGAAAAATCACGAGGAAGGTATTTTGAATCTATAATTCTTTTACTAGATAAACTTTCATTGAAGTGTGAGGTTACACAAGAAAACTTCTGTTAGGTACTTGAGAGCCCTGAAAAATTCATCTCTCAATACCTTTTCTATTAAGAAAAGAAAAACTTAAATATGGAATTTCAAATATTATTAAATAGATTCAAGAGCATACTACAGTATATCAGCAAACATGGAAATAACCCAGCAAACAAAACAGAAACGTAAAAGCAGTGTGACAGCTGAGCAACAGCATTAGAAAGCATTTGTTCTACAATGCACTGGAAATCCAGAGAACTCTCAGAAGAATGTCATCAAGAAAATATAGCTGCCATAACACAGAATGTGTGATTAAAAATCAGGAGCATAAATATACTACTCTACTGATATATTACAGAGTGACATATTATAGAAAGTATTATTATACTGTAATACATTACAGATGCAATTTCAGAGTGATGAGATGAAGGCACATTTTTTATTTCACTGATTAACCATGCAAAAGATAATTTTTTCCCAAGTAAAACAAATGAGCAAAAGGAGTGTCTTAAATATAAAATACTTTAAAAGGGGCATTATTCTGAGCCATTGATGTTATTCTGGGAGGAAAAAGAAAATCCTTGAGTGAGGTACAGGACCTCAGGTGAAACATCACGTGGTCTGTAATAGACATTGGCCACATTCTGTGATGTTCAGGTGCTCAGCAGGAAAAAAAGCTCTCCATAAGTCTGGAATGTAAATTTGTAACTGGGAAAAGGCTGACATGAGTGTTGGAGATTTTATCGTTCACATAAAGCAAGTGACCACTGGACTGTAAGAAGTGATGAGAAGGCGAAGGAAGAGATTGAAGAACCATCTGTTTTAGGAGGTAAGATGAGGAGGTGCAGATACAGCAGGATGGGCAGAAGTCCTCAGGTCTGGCAACTGTAGAGCTATCAATGGGTATTCTTTTAGAAAGGGAAATGAAGTGTTCAGAAGCAGAATCACCATTGACCGGAGTTGGGGTCGAAAGAGGGTCGAATTTGTCACTTTTCAGGAACTGGAGACTCAGTTCTGTTCAGAGAGGAGAGAGGACAACAGGACTCCAAGACATCTCCAAGACTGCTTGGAGTTCACATGAAAAGATCCTCACAATCACCATGGAGTGGCTCATAGAGTAGGTTCTAATTCCAGCCATTATCACACAGCTATGACCTTACCGCCTATATATGCTGAAAAAGGGAAGTTGACTTGCTCATATTGCCAAATTTCTAAAGTAAGAATATCCCACACTGGGGCTCTTTGTTGGAGGTTTGATGTGTCAAAGCATTCGTTGCATAGTTTGTCTTTTAGAGGATGTAATAGAATGTTGGATTACAGAGTCTGTAGGCACCTTCTGGTCACACCTTTGTAGGTAAAAGAAGCAAAGTTCCTAGATGGGGGCTGCAGTCTTGCTGACTCTGATTGTTTTCTACCTGAGTGAAGACACAACCTGAGGTCCGAGCATCCTGCTGAGTGTTCTGTAAACAATCCCATTATCAAAGAACGATTCAATGAACACTATTTACCAGTAGAACATCAAGCTGCTGTTCAGCAAAGCTATACCCATGACTTGTGAAAGCAACCAAAGCATGTCTTTCAAACAGACTTTATCCAGGGAGGGCGGGATAGATTCTCTTGTGGCTGAGTAGACAGGGTTTCTGCACCCACACCCTGGACGCTAACACATTTAACTTTACTTACAGAAAGCACGCTTGCTTTGTGTGGGTTGTGTCTAAACATTTGGATGGGTTTTTAAATAAAAAGTAACTGAGTCAAAGGTTATAAACTATCACACCTACAATATATGACTTCACAATAGATACTTTTAATATACTCCCTCTGAACACCATTATTTTCTGTAACAATCATATTAAAATGATCATTTTTTCTTGATCTTTCCCATTTTAGAAAAAAATCAAAAAGAAGTTTAAATATCTAAGTCATTATTCACAATCAATAAAATAGTCTGTGTATGGGTTGAAACATATCAAATGAAAATGTACTTTGCAATTCAGATTCTGCTTCAGTGTTTTAAAATTTAAGTATAATTAAAAGTCTCCAAATTGTCATTCAGGATGGCATCATTGAAGTAAAGCATATTCTCATTCTCTGTTTAGAATCATAGCGCTCTTTTTGTTTATTTTGAGTCAAGGATGCTTTAAGTTCAGAAATATGGCGACCACAGGTATGATAATAAGAACTAATCTATGGACCAGTCATTGAACTGGTGTTAACGGTGAGATCTCACTTCCAGTGTTCTTAGTAGCAGTGAAATGGAGTCTGAGTTCTGGGACCTAGAACTCAATCATATCACCCAAATCACGTGGTTTGTAATAGACATTGGCCACATCCTGTGATGTTCAGGTGCTCAGCAGGAAATAGAGCTCTCCATAAGTCTGGAATGTCTGTCAGTCATATCACTCAAAATCTGACTCACCAGGGAATTTGACCCACTTGGAGTCATTTTGCAGAGATAAGAGGAGTCTATGCAGTTTGTTCTCAGAAACCACCTTTCTTGGTCCTTCTCCTCTCTCAACAAGACACAAGCAGAAGTGGGAAGTACCAAATGTTCAACATTAATTTTTAAGCCATGTATCTTGAGCATTTAGCTCACAGAGTCGAGTCATTCTTTTCCTTTCCTACCTCCTCAAATGCTTTCCCAAATATTCAGGTCATCTGCTGTTTCTTTAAAGATCCTAATTTCTTGTCAGTGATTGCTTGTCAACGTCTAAGCACACCTCTTCCGGGTAGCTGCCATGATTCCCAGTTTGCATCCTGAGTGTTTAGTCCCTTTGTTTCTTACTTCAAAATAAGTGTAAATGTTCTCAACTCTTTTTCCATTTAATAATCCATTACTTTATATAGAAAAGAAATATCTAAATATTCCTAGACCTATTTCACCAAACCTTTATAAGCATGCTGTTTAATAGAGCATCCGCTATCTACTGGAAACTTACTGAATAACTGAGAGATCCTCCAATTAATTCTCACAGAGCAAAAAAACAATAGTTAAGGAATAATTAACAAATATGTGCAAATTATAAAATTAAATGTATATTGCTAAAACTCAGCAACAAATGTGCAGTTGCTCAGAGCTTAGACCAACAAAAGATTTTTACTGAGGAGGAGGTTTTAAGAATGACATTTTTAGAATTTTCATCACTTTAAAAGGTCACAATTTTAGTGACTTTTATTGTCATGACTAAATTCTCCACAAAAAATGTACCCCTGAAGTACATTCTTAGTGATTGATTAACTAGAATTATCTATTTTGATTGGACAGAGATTATTATATAGCAAAATCAAAACAAAACCCCATATATTTGTGAGAATAGATGCAAAAGCCACTCTACATAAATATTCCCTGTCGAATGGCCAAGACCTTCCCAAACAAATGTGTATGCACCAAAGTACATAAACTAGTGTATGTGTATTTGTACTGTAGTTTGTATATCTACATGTAATGTATTGTGATTGTAAATGTGCCATACTAAAAGCTAATCTTCAGTATTAGAAAATCAGTGTGGTGGTACAACTGAACAAATCTTCCCAATGAAAATATAAAGAGTCTGATGAGAAATTATAGTTATAGCTATATAGTAATCTCCTGTATACTTGTTATGGCTTAGCTATGAAGCGTTCCTGCCAAAGGTTCATGAGAGAAAGCCAGCTATTGAGCTGACAGTGCCATTGAGAACAGATTAGCTCATGAAGGCATTATTGATGGATTAATCCATTGATGAACTAATGGATAAATAGGTGTAGGATTTGACTGCATTAAACATATTCATCTGTAAAACCTTTAAAGAGAATTTTGTGCATCTACTGGTTGTCACTTCACCAGCCTCATTATCAAGCTAAACCATAATTTCTTTTTTTTATGAATTTTTTTTATTTATTCAATTGTGCGTGTGTATGTATGTGTGCATGCGCGTGTGTGTCTGTGTGTGTAGAACCACGGACGAATTCGGGAACTACCATGGATGCCTCCACTTCCTCCGCCCCAGGATTCACAGGCTCTGCCCTACCAGGACCAGAAACGCAGGCCGCCCCCGCTTCCGCCCGGCGTCTATACGTGGGATCTGGGATCCGAACTCAGGACCTTCTGCCTGCAAGGCAGAGGCTTAACCCCTGAGCCACCTCTCCAGCCCCACAATTTCTTCTTTACTCGAAGGCTTTTAAGTTCAACTGTGAGCTCCTACAGTCAGCATTGTAGTTTATCTAATTTCAACTACCAGTATCTAGCAAGGTCTATTGCATCTTTCAAGCCTCAAGAATAATGTGAATAGGACTGCAGTTTCTGGGGAATAATTATAAAATAATTATAATTGAAGGTGAGTCAATAAAATATATTCTTATATTGAGAAGAACATGCCCATTAAGTTCTTGCTTTCTCTTGGAGAAGAGAGATCAGAAATTGAAGAGAGATTCATGTCACTGAGTCTATTTCTAATATTTAAAGCATGTAATTATCCTATGACAAAATCAATATTCTATTTCTTACATCACATTAGCAAATTTAGAGAATACTGGAGTTGGAATGACAATTTTGAAAACCATGCTGTGTAATTGCCTGTTTTATATATGAAGAATCAAAATTCTGAGGTACCAAGTGGACTTGCAAAAGAATTTATATTTGGTGACTGGAAAGGCCAAGCCAGTGAGTATATTCCAAATATCCTGGTTGCTTGCATATTCCCAAGGGGGAGATATTGATAATGGAAGAACTAATTAGTGGACAGAAAAGTCCTTTCCTCAAGAAAATATGATGGTTAAAACAAGAACTCAAATCTTTCTTATACCAGCTATTTTTACAAACCAAGTCTTTTCCTTGACAGAATAGCATGCATTGCTAATTTTCTTATCAAATAGAAAATATTATATATATATTTGAAATAATAAAGTTGATTTTCAAAATTGACATCAGAAGGAGTTTTGGGGCAAGTCTAGTTGGACGAATACTACATTATGCTTCAATTCTAGAATCACTGTTCTTTTGCTCTTCCACCATAGAGAAACCTGCCTTGTACATATTTGTACATTGGTGACAATATGTTCTTTCATCACATGAAGCACAATATACATGAGAACACGTACAATAAATAGACTATAAAAAATGGCAACCTACCTACATGGAACTTTGCCTACACTCACAATACAAGTTCAACCATGAAGAAAATATTAAAAAAAAAAAACAAAGAGAAAGGCAAGAGGTCGACCAACACACTGTAAAACTAAAGCATGCGCAATAAAGAAATATGAGATACTGTGGTTGTTCAGAGAAGGCTAGGGAGATATTGAAGCTGAACGTCAAGGGTATCTCACACTGGACTACAGAATAGAAAAAGAGAACTTCATTGGAGTATTGGGATATCCATAACAATCTGGAGATTATTTCATTGTTTGTAGACTCAGATTGGTTTCTTTTTATTATTATTTATTTATTGTTTGTTTGTTTATTTATTTATTTATTGCATATGTGTATGTGTTGTGCCTATATCTGAGTGTAAAGAGAGGTACTGTGTGACTTCGGTAATCCTCTTGGATTGCTTCTACCTCCTTTTTGCTTTGCTCTGTGATTTCCCAGGCTCTGCCTTCTGGAGCCAGAAGTATGGGCTGCTGCCATTTCCACCTAGCATTTTACATAGGATCTGGGATCCAAATTCAAGTTCTTCTGTTTTTGAGGCAGAGCCCTAACCAATCTGGTCTTCAGATTGGTTTCTTAGTCACGACAAATGAACAATATATACTAAGGTGAGCTCATTGCATTAAGGGAAATTAGCAAAGGTTATATGGGAACTCCATGAGATTTTTTTTCCAATTCTGTCAACTAAAAACTACTCCAAAATAAAAAAGTGCATTTAAAAAAGCTGACAGAATGGTCCTAAAAATGTAACAAATAACATTCAAATGCTATATTGAACCTACCAAGAAGCTAGATTTACATTAAAGTATTTTCAGGGAATGACTGTGGTATAGTATTTTGCTTATTTGTTTGCTTTGGTTAATGCTTAGCTTTCTTCTTTAATAAAAAATAAATAGGATTAATTTTCTATTCCATCCAGGAAGCAATGTTTTCTTCATCAATTTGCATTGGGAAAAATGCTAAGTCAGAAGAAATAAAAAGTGTTGGTTTCCAGTCATGCTTGTATGTATTGGAAACTTAGACAATAATGTCACCTGACTTGTTTTCTCACCTGAGAAAAGAGGAATAACATTGTGCATGCATTTGGGTTGGATGAAACAATATGACAACTAGAAAATGATATACACATGTGACAGGTGGTCCAGTTTCCATGAGCTATGGAGATGATGTGTCAAAGGAAGACATATCTTGAGGATCTTGAGGTGGAGAGATTGTCTGGAAGATATCTAGATAGACTGGATGCAATTGCAAGGTATTTTTCATGTATTAGTTTTTAGACAGAGTCTTACACCATGTATATCAAGTTAGTTTCAAATTCACGTTATTCTTGAGTGCTGGGATCACAGGCACAAGCTTTACCATCTCAGCAAGGGTTTTCTTTACTTAATTTTTGTTTTTGCCTGTGTAAGTGTGGGCATATATAGAAATGGGTGCTGTGTATATCTGTGGAGGCCCAAGGGTGACTTTGGGAATCACTCTGGATTGATCTACCTCTATATTGTTTTGCTCTGGGGCTTCCCACATTTTTATGTGGCATCTGGGATCTGCATTCAGCTTGCGAGGCAAAAGCTTGACCCCTGAGCCATTTCTCCAGTCGCAGCAAGGGTGTTCCTAACTGACAGGACAAAGTGTCAAGTGTGAGAAAGGAATCTGATAATGGTAGCAGAGACTGGAGTAGTGCCAGAAAGAGACTTGCATATTTGTCATGTTAATAGTGCTAATCTTCCAGGCTATCTGCGAGGCAGATTTTTTTTACTGTCTCACTTTCCTTCACCATGCCTGTCTTCCTGTTATTAAAAAACGTCTAATAATATCTACTATCGCCCCATGATAATGATAATATATTCTCAGAGAAGGCTGGTAAATTGCTTAGATTCATAAAGTTTATATGCAATAAATTCTTACAAAGAACAGAAAATAAAAGACACAACAACCAAAAAGGAACCAAATGACCTGTAACATTGCACAGTCTACTTGCCACCATTACAGAAACCTCAGCTAAAATTGTTGGTCCTCTGTTTTCAGTACCAGGTGAGTGGAGACTACAGATTGACTCTTTAGATGGCTTTTATTAGTCTATCTTACACATAGGCAGTTAAAAATACTATGGAATACATCACCCTTTCTTCTTTCTTTTACTAGTCTGCCTTGTCTTACTTCCCACTGAAGTCTTGCAGGGTGAGGATCATGATAAGGATAAGGGAGGTGACTGAAGACAAGGACCTTCCACCTTCCAGATAAGAGTCATGGCAGTCTGACTCTAAGCAGTCTTTGTTCCCCTGTCCTCTGATCCCATGCTGACAGTAACCACATCACCTGTTATTTTTAGCTGGTGCTGCGCCCATCTGCTGAGTCCTGAGCATGGACACTATTGAAGTGACATCAAAGGCAGCATGCATCCAAGCGAGCTTCTTTTCCAGGTTCAGTCTTTTCATAGCTTCTCTTTCATTAATGTTAAGAAATAATACTTCCACACCCAAACAAATATGGGCAGACAGAGCTTCTCCCCCAAGTCTTTCACCCCCTCTCCATGGAAGATTCGCTTGCAGATGGAAAAATCTCAGGATTACAGGCTTAGATGGGGAAAAAATGTGTTTCAATTAAGTTGGTGCTCAACAAACTTTCTCTTAATGAAACAAACTTTCTCTTAACGAAATGCTCCACTAGCACTTCAGATTATCTTGACTTTCATGACACATCTTATGTCAAGAAGAAAATAAAATTTTAGATGTAACACCAGTTTTCATCCAAATTCTCTTATTTTAAAAATTATTCATTGCAAATAAACATGAGATATTGTTTGAATTGCAATTTGTCACACTGAAATATTACTTCAACCTACTTAAAATATCTTTAAGACCAAAATTATTTTTTCAAAAAAAGTAGCTAAATATGAAAGTGTGCTTACCTGGAACAAAGCTTCCCTGGACCACCTCCTTATATGCCCACCAGCCTTCATGGATTTTTGGTGAGTTCTGCTGAGCTAAAGAAAAAGAAAAAGAATACAAACATTAAGATGCAGCACAGAAGTGAAAGTATCAATATAACAACTTTTTTCAACCCAAAGCCGTACTACTTAGCAAGCCTCTTTTTGCAAGGACATCATTGATATATAAATGTGCTTTGGGATATTTTTATGAAAGGTACTTGGATAATGTGAATGGGTAAGAAAATGACTGTACTTACATCCTGCTGCTTTCTTTTCACCTGCTTTATACTTACATGCACACACATATACACACACACACTCATATGTTCATATACATACAAACACATTTGATATACACTCTTATGCATATGAACACACACTCACATACAACACACACATACATACTCATACACTCTCACACAGTTTCACAAACGCATTTCACCAACACACAAACATATACACACATTACACACACATACATTCACATACACATTCACACACAGAGAGATACTCCCACTCACACGCACAAATGCATTCACATGAATACATTCATACACAAAATACATTCACACACAATACAAACATACACATACATACAATATCATATGTGTGACCTACACAGTCACACACATTCATAGAAACCCACATAAAACACAGAAATACACATACTTTCATACACACCCACATACACCTGTACACTCAAGCATACTAATGCCCTTTTAAAACAACACTATGCCCTGCCTGGGTCCAGAGAGGACACACTGCTTCCCAGGTAACCCCCCCCCCAGCTCACCCCTAGGCCCCAGGTCACCCGCTTGTCCCAGATCCTCCCACCAGCCAGTTGGAGCAGGGGCTGTATAGGGCCCATAGGCTACACCCAAGGTCCCCAGGTTAACTACGCCATCACCACAACTTCTATCTCCCCACCCGCCCTTCCAAGATGCTCGCATTCCAGGGAGGACATAGTGCTCCCTAGGTAACTCCCCTAGCTCACCCCCAAGCCCCAGGTCAACCGCTCCTTCCAGATACTCCCACCAGCCAGTCAGAGCAGCACCCAGCCTGCTAAAGGCTGGGGAGGGCCACACCCCAGGTCCCCAGGTTAACTGCACCTTCACCAGCACGTCTGCCCTTTCCGCCCGCCTATCTGCCCTGGACACTTACAGTCCAGGGAGAACACACTGCTCCCCAGCTCGGGGTCCAGGGAGGACACTCTGCTCATCAGAATTCAACAGAGTCCACAGAAAACCCAAGCAAAGCTCTAGGGGACAAAGGCCATACATCTGAAGTCCTCTAAAATCATCCTATCCCATGGGAGAGATTTTTCACATACAGCCCAAAGATAAGTAAAACCCCTTTTTACCTTCTGTTCCTTTCAATTATTAGTTACTATAGAGTAAATTTTCCATATAGCCACCACCCCAAAACATACAACTTCAGGGACTATACTACTCACCCTCACATATCACCAAAGTACTAAATCGTAAAAGTGCACTATCATACTAATATTCACACCCTGTCCACTAAACTTGACTTAATTGATGTACTAACAGTATAATAGCCTCATCTAGAAAATAACAATAACAACAGACAAGCATTCCCAACTCCAAGGCAAACACTAATAATAACTGCTTGAGAGTAGAGATACCAACTAATTAAGTTCAGTCAAAAACACACAGAAACTGAAAGAAGGTCTTAAGAGATAAAACAATAATGCCCAAGTCAAAGTGCAAATCCATGAAAAAGAAAACCCAAGAAAACAAATCTCCCACTGAAAGAATTAACCCCATAATGATAGACTCCAACCAGAACTAATTCACAGAAAATAGCCAAGAAAGCCAGACCCAAGATAACAACTTTCAATGCATAATCATTAACATGACCAATATTATGAAAGAGGAAAACCGGGAGGAGTTAAATAACCTCATCAACCACTTTGAATAGGAACACAACAGACACTTGGAGGAGTTGAGAAAAACAGTTCAAGAAACAAAAATAGGCATAGGACAGTTAAAACAGTTTCAAGCAGAATTTAAAATAGAACTAAAAGACAAGTTATCTTCAACCCAGAACTCAACACAGAGTCTTTTTTTAATTTTTTTTATTATTTGTTCAATTGTGCGTTTATGCATGTGTGTGTGTGTGTGTGTGCGTGTGTGTGTGTGTAGAACCATGGGCAAATTCGGGAACCACCATGGACCGTCTCTTTGTTTACTCTGCCCTGGGATTCACAGGCTCCGTCCTACCAGGACCAGAAATGCAGGCCGCCCCCGATTCTGCCTGGCATCTATACTTGGGGTCTAGGATCCGAACTTAGGACCTTCTGCCTGCAAGGCAGAAGCTTAACCCTTGAGCCATCTCTCCAGCCCCAACACAGAGTCTTATTAGCAGAACTAATGAAGCAGAAAATAGAATTTCAGATCTTGAAGACAAAGTAGAAGAATTAACCAGCTCAATGAAAGAGGTTGTTAAGCCAAAAAGATACTTTAGAGAAATATTCAAGAGTTATGGGGCACCCTGAAGAAGCCTAGCATGCACATTCATGGAATACTAGAACAAGAATCCCAAAATACCACACCTGAGGAAATTTTTCAAATTATCATCAAGGAAAACTTTCTTCATCTAAAGGAAGAGAGACCCATCCAAATACAAGAGGCATTCTGCACCCCAAACAGATATGACCAAAATAGAAATTCGCCATGGCAAATAATAGTTAAAACACTCCACATTCAAGACAAAGAAATGGTGCTGAGAGCTTCAAGGGAAAAAAAATCACTTTTAAAGGTAAACCTATTGAAATAACAAATGACTTCTCAATGAAAACAGTAATAGCAAGAAGAGCTTGGAGAGACATACTTCAAGTATGGAATGAGCAAAAATGTCAACCCAGGCTGATATACCTGGCAAAACTATCTGTCATTATCAAGGGGGAACAAAAAATTTTCCAGCACAAAGATAACATGAAGACTTACATGTCTACCAAACCAAGCCTTCAAAAAATGCTAGAAAAGATACTCAAGCTTGAAGAAAAAAACAAGCACATCCAGGAGGACTTAAGGGAAGTATAATACCACCAAAACCTAAAAGCCAAATAATACAATTATGAAAGCCACTAAACATAAAAAGTGTCCAGAATTAAAAGTAATTTCTCCATTATAACATTAAATGTCAATGGAATTAACTCACCAATCAAGAGACAAAAATCACAACCCATCAATCTGCTGCCCTCAGGAATCTAATCTCACCACAAGAGATAGGCACATCCTAAAAATAAAAAGCTGCTCCAAAATTCTGTAACATAATGGAACCAGGAAACAGGTAGGGGTAGCTATTATGCTATCAGACAAAGTGGACTTCAAACTAAAAAAAAATCATAAGAGACACAGATGGATACTACATTTTAGTTACAGGTACATTTCATCAGGAAGACTTCAAAATACTGAACATATATGCACCTAATGCGGGCTCCTCCACATTCATTAAGCAAACACTACAGCATCTAAAGCAAGAAATCAACCCCCAAACGATAATTCTTGGGGATTTCAATACCGCCCTCTCAACATGGGATAGATCAACAGGTCAAAAACATAACAGAGACACATAGGAACTTAATCAAACTCTTACTGAAATGGACCTTACTGATCTCCATCGAACTTTTTATGCACCAAAGAATACACATTTTTCTCAGCAGCACACAGAACTTTCTCCAAAACAGACCACATATTGGGTCACAAAACAAATCTCCACACATACAGGATAGTTGAAACCTATCTAGCCTGAACCCTGTCAGATCACCATGATCTAAAGCTTGATATCCACAACACAACAAACAACAGAAAAAACACTAACTTCCAGAAACTAAATACTATGATGCTGAATGAAAATTGAATTTAGGAAGAAATTATAAAGGAAATTCAAGATTTCCTGGAAGCAAATGATAATGAAAATACAACTTATCAAAATCTTTGGGACACAAGGAAAGCTATCCTTAGAGGTAAGTTCATAGCTCTTAATGCCTACAACAAAAAACCAAAAACATCACAAATAAATAACTTAACAATGCAGCTTAAAGCTTTAGAGACACAAGAGCAATCTGATCCCTAAAGCAGTAGAAGACAGGAGATTAGCAAAATCAGGAGAGAAATATCCAAAATTGAGGTAAGGAAAATGATACAAAGAATCAACCAGTCAAAAAGTTGGTTCTTTGAAAAAAATCAATAAGATTGATACACCCCTAGCTAAATTAACCAAAAGCGAGAGAGAGAAAACACAAATTAACAAAATTAGAAATGAAAATGGAGTTATCACTACTGATACCTAAGAAATTCAGAGTATTATAACATCATATTTCAAAAACTTATACTCTATGAAATTTGACAACACAAAAGAACTAGATGAATTACTAAGTGAGCACAACTTACCTAAATTGAATCAGGAAGTTGTGAATTATTTAAATAGTCCTATAACATATGAGGAAATCGAGGAAGTAATCTCGAATCTTCCCATCAAAAAATGTCCTGGACCAGATGGATTCAGGACAGAGTTCTACCAGACATTTAAAGAGCTAATAACACCAATACTCCTTAAACTGTTCCATCAAATAGCAAAGAAAGGAACACTACCAGATTCTTTCTACGAACCTAATATTGTCTTAATCCCAAATCTCTTAGGCCAGTCTCTTTGATGAACACAGATGTAAAGATTCTCAACAAAATCTTAGCAAATCAGATTAAAAAACACATCAAAAAGATCATCCACGGGGATCAAATAGACTTTATCCCAGGCACACAAGGTTGGTTCAACATACGCAAATCAATAAATGTAATTCACCATATAAACCAGTCCAAAGTTCAAGACCACATGATACTCTCGATAGATGCAGAAAAAGCTTTTGACAAGATCCAACAGCCCTTTATGATCAAAACCCTAGAGACAGTTGGAATGGAAGGTACCTTTATCAGTATAATAGAATCTGTATACAACAAGCCAACAGCAAGGATTATGCTCAATGGGGAACAATTGGAAGCATTCCCGCTTCAATCAGGAACTAGAAAAGGCTGTCCCCTCTCACCACTTTTATTCAATAATGTACTTCAAGTCTTAGCTGAAGCCATAAGACAAGAAAGGGAGATAAAAAGGATTCAAATCGGCAAGGAAGAAGTCAAGTTATCTCTATTTGCAGATGACATAATCATATACCTAAGTGATACTAAAAAATTCACCAGGAAGCTCCTGGAACTAATACAGGACTTCAGCAGGGTGGCAGGATACACAATAAACATACAAAAATCAGTGCCTTCCTGTATGCCCAGAATGAAAGAAGTGAAAAAGCCCTGAGAGAAACAATCCCATTTACTATAGCCCCTAAAAAAATGAAATATCTTGGTATAATCCTAACCAAGGAAGTAAGAGACCTTTACAATGAAAACTTTAGAACCCTAAAGAAAGAAATTGCAGAAGATACCAAAGGTGGAAAGACCTCCCATGTTCCTGGATTAGCAGAATCAATATTATAAATATGAACATCCTACCAAAGGCAATGTACAGATTCAATGCTATACCAATCAAAATCCCAAGCAATTCTTCAAAGAAATTGACCAAACAATCTCAAAATTCATATGGAAACAAAAAAGACCCAGGATAGCAAAAACAATTCTGGGTAACAAAAACACTCCTGGAGTTATCACCATACCAAATCTTAGTCTATACTACAAATCCATAGTTGTAAAAACAGCCTGGTACTGGCTCCAAAATAGACACATAGATCAATGGATAAGGGTTGAAGACCCAGATATAAGCCTACACAATTACAGCCATTTGATCTTCGACAAAGGGGCCCAAAGAATCCAATGGAAAAAGAACAGCATCTTCGACAAATGGTGCTGGTGAAACTGGATGTCCACATGCAGAAGATTAAAACTGGACCTGTACTTGTCACCATGTACAAAAATTAATTCCAAATGGATAAAGGACCTCAATATAAGGGCAGAGACTATAAAAATCTTAGTTGAAAGGGTAGGGAATTCCCTCGAGCTGACTGGGTTAGGCCAACAGTTCATAAATGGAAATCCAATAGCACAGTCAATACAACCCACAGTCAATAGATGGGATCTTATGAAATTAAAGAGCTTCTGTTCAGATAAAGAGATTGTAACTCGAGCACAAAGGCAACCCACAGAATGGGGGAAAATCTTCACTAACTGTATATCTAATAGAGCTCTGTTATCCAGAGTGCACAAAGAACTTTGAAAAATACACTAAGGAAACAAATGGCCCCATTATTAAATGGGCCTTGGAACTCAAAAGGAACTTTACCAGGGAAGAAATTGAAATATCTAACAAATATCTTTAAAAACGCTCTGCATCCTTAGCCATCAGGGAAATGCATATCAAAACTTCCCTGAGATATCATCTCACCCTGGTCAGGATGGCAATAATCCACAATACAAACAACACCAAATGCTGGAGAGGATGTGGTGAGAAGGGAACTCTCCCACATTGTTGGTGGGAATGCAGGCTTATACAACCACTCTGGCAAGCCATCTGGTGATTCTTAAAAATGTTAAAGATTGAAATGCCATATGACCCTGCTATTCCACTTCTGGGAATTATCCCTCACACAGCAAAAATTCACCTCAATAGCACAAGTATGATCATGTTCATAGCAACACTATTTACAATAGCAAAGTCATGGAATCAACCCAAATGCTCAACAGTTGATGAGTGGATAAGGAAAATGTGGTATATTTATACAATGGAATACTACTCAGACATCAAAAAAAGATGAATTGATGAAATTTGCTGGGAAATGGATGGAAAAAAATTATACTGAGCCAAGTATCCCAGACACAGAAAATTAAATGCCATATGTACTCCCTAATAGGTGGATCCTAGAACCAAACCCACTTAGTGACATACTCAAAGATTAATCTCTGTAATACCTACAGTAATTGCAAAGATTATAAACAGGAAGGAAGGGAAAGGAAGGCCCCATCAGAAACAAGAAAAGAGGGGTTCATGCTACAGCAGAGAAAATAGGCCACCATCAAGTACTGTGAGTAAGTAGATAGACATCTGGTTAAGCTCACAGACTTTCCTTTCTGGTCACTCACAACTGAGGGGGTTTGATCTCATCAGTCAGGGAGGGCATAGAGACTGGCTGATAGATGGTAACCATCCTGCAAATGGGAAACCGAGACCCCTCACTGTGGTCTCCCACTCTTATTCCACCTACTGCTCTTATAGTAAGACTCTATTTTATCAGCCTCTTATCTCTGCTAGGAGAAGACATCCAATACCCATCAGGATGGAGCCAAGGGTGATGCAGGAACAACAAAACTGAAAAAAAATCCCACAAACCATAATTCAGAACATCAGAGACCCTATATTAATCACTTGGAACCAGGCCAGCCTAATCTCTCCCCATGCTAAACTAAAGCTGAGGGAAATTTGGAGAAGGAGGGGTGGTAAGATTGTAAAAGCCGAAAGATGGGAAGGAGCAACAATATGCAAGATACTCCACACAAGTTAGGGCCAAAGTAACAATAATAGGACGCATGACCTGCGCAATGACGTTATAGCACTGACCCCCCCCCCCAAAGTCTAGCATGGATCACAGAAACTAGGATCCTTAGAAACAAGGGATTAACACTCACAGTAGTGTTCCCATACTAAAGGGGAGCACAAGAAAGGGCTGTAGGCAATGCTACTGAGTCTTTACACCTCATTAGAGAAGAGGACCCAGAGAGAAGTTTGACATTCACACTAAAGGATGCTCCAGGGAGGGGGGAGGGGGCACTGGGAGAAAGGGAGGGAGGGGCAAAGGAAGGGGAAAAGGGAGTAGGTAGTAAGGGGGTCTGGGGAGGGATGGAGGGAAGGAGGGGACTGGGGTACCTATTAAGTTTGTGTGAGTGGAAAAAATAATTAACTGAAAAAACACTATGCAGTACCCATCTGAATATAAATTAAATACAATGCACAGACAGTACAACTTCACATCAAAAACAACCTTGATATTTTACAAAATGAATCCCAACCTTACTGGTCCTATAGCAGGTCCCCAGTCTGGAAAGATGTACTTGAACCAAGCCTGAATGTGTTCAACCAGACTATCCTCTGCTGATTTTTGCATCAGAAATGACAGGAAGGTTTCCCTTATCTCAGACATGATCTCTTTGGTTTAGTTGAAACTCATGTTTTATCAAGTCAGCATTGTTGCCTGTCATTGAACAAATTAACTGAAAACTGAAAAATAATTTAACTTTTAGAAGTCTTTACTCTCAGAGCCACTTGGAGAAATTTCATTTAAATAAGGCTCCATGCTGTACTCAGCTACTTGAGTTCTACATATTTTGATGATAAATTGCTTTACAAATATTTTGATTATAATATTTGCATATATTTCAAAAATTCAACATCATGCTTTCATTTTAGGTTAAGCAAGATATGAAGGAAATATAAAATATCATAATATATATTTCCGTGTGTAAAAGCTGAAACATGATATGCTAAAAAATTAGAAATTAGCAGGCTAGTTTTGTTAGTAAAACATTATCTACCCTCTATTTTGTAGCACTGAAGAGCTAAGAAAAGATTTATATTTATAAGTGGTTGAAAACAATGAAATGATTACAGCATCTTGAGACATGTAAAATTAGGAAAAAATTAAATTTTGGTGTTCACATTTTTGGGTCTCAAATCATGTTCATTTGCTTACACATTGTCTAAGTTAGCCTTTCAATATTGGTAATCAATCTGAATAGTTGTACACTACTGTGGGTGTTAATCCCTTGTTTCTAAGGATCTTAGTTCCTATAATCCATGCTAGACTTTGGGGGGGTCAGTGTTATGACGTCATTGTGCAGGTCATGCAAAGTCCTATTATGGTTACTTTGGCCCTAACTTGTGTGGAGTATCTTGCATATTATTGTTCCTCCCCATCTTTCGGCATTTGTCTTATGAAACCAAACTTTTCCACTTTTCCACTAAGATACCTTATTGAAAAGTTGTTGACTGGTAATTTACATGCACTAGACTGCAAAAAAAAGTCAATATAATGAAAGTAAAATTTTAATCATAATATAAAAAGAATTGCAGGAACTTCATCATTTACAGCAAAATATTATAAGCTTCATATGTAAATAGTTGTATATAACTTTTTAAACAAAAGATGAAGAATTGGGATGCTTGATTGAAGCATGCACAAATAACACTGCATTAAGCAGGACATTTCTGAATTCATGCATGGCATTCCTCTTAGGGGTGAGATTTGCCAAAATAATGACCTCTTAGCAAAGAGTTCAGAACAAAACAAGTTCCACCCTCTTTTGCTTTATGTAGTGTTTTCCTTGTTAAAGAACAGGGTGCATTGAAAGTTTCTAACAGTTAATTTTTGTTTATATATAAGATGGAGTTTGTAGGTTTGGATAAAAAACATTTTTCTTGTCACTTGAAAGCCTGCTGAGACATGGGATAATTTGTCATCATTTGGAACTGTCTAACATCTTAGAGAGTACAGAACATCTATGCCCACCCTTCACTGGTGCTAATTGCAACCTCTTTCATTAGTACACTCTCAAGGGTCCTCATTAATTTCCAAAATATTTCTCTCGGAACATTGACACCCTGTTGACAGCCAGCGACCTATGGGACTATTTACAACATTATTTGTCTTCTGGGTGAGTTAGAGTGAATCATTATATTGAGTGTTAAGCAGAGAATGAAGGTCTGATGTTTTATCTAAACAAAAGAGACACACCTGATAAAGGGAGAAGGTGGAAGCTCTCACCTGTGCAGATACTGTGAGAATCTCCAGGGAACAAACTGGAGACAGTAGAAGAGAAGCCATTCTCAGAGGTCAGCGGACACAGAAAGTGACTTAAAAGTTGAGTGGGGAATATAAGAAGTACAACTTTGATAAGAAAGCCTGGGCAGACAAGAGAAAGTTCAGAGTCCTGCTAGAAGGTTCAGCTCACTGTAAGTAGAATGAGAATAACTGTGCAAAAAGAGTGAGCCTCAGAAAATAGGGACTGTTCTTTCAGCATCAGTTTAGCAAGCAAATGGTGTGTGTGGAAGGCAGCAGGGAAAGAAGAAACATGATAGAAAGTAGAGACTCAAAAACACAGTTAAGAAGCTCATTACAGAGAATAATTTCAGTCCAGTCATTTCATATAAATGGCAGGAAAGTCCTCTTTTTTAGCATTCAACTGGGCCAGTCTCAAGAAGTCATTTATAAAGACCCTGCTTAGAATGGCTAAATGGTTAGGCAGTTTTAAAAGTTAAGGTCCCTCCCTGGACAACCCACTCTGGGAGAAAAACTAGACTCTGAGAGAAACCCTGAGGAATCCCTCCAATGAGGAAAAACACTGAGCCAGAACCTTGACAATGTGGTGGAAAATATCTTGGTCCCAGCCATAGACTGAGAGATGCTCACTGGCTTCCATGTAGAGTGTTGACCACAGACAAGTACATAAAACTGCCAATGTCTGCGTAAGGTCAGTGGAAAGCTTGCTGACAGCTTTATCCCGTACCTAGAGTCAGAACAATCACTAGAGTAATAACTTATGCCAGGGTAATGAGCACACTTTCTGGTTATGAGACAGTCATCTTGGGAAGGAGAACATTGCAAAGGTTCAGCCCTTCTCATAAGACATCAGTCCTATAGCCAAAGTAGGAAAAACCAGACGTTGAAAAACCTGCTCTGCATAAGTCAAGGGATAGGGAATCATCCTTTTGATTTTTGTTTCTATTTGCTATGGTTCTTATCTTTTAATGGAAATTATTACTATTTAAAATTTCACTATGCCTTAACTTTTAATTAGTTAATTAATTTTACTTGTTCTCCTCTTCTCTGATAATAGTCCATCTATAGACAACATTTAAGTGAGGATGAAAAACAGAAAATTCAAATATTTAAATATAAAGTTTTGATTTTCATATGTCTTTTCCTTCATGATTAAACTTCTATTTAATATTCAATTTTGTGCATTCTTACTTCTTTCCCTGTTCCTTCCCCTTCCTCCTTCCCTTTCTTCTTTTCTTGTCTTCTGAGGCAGGTTCCCTGTATAGTACTGGCTGGAATGGGATGGATTGTCTGATTAGATTTCATGCATCTTTCTCTTTCACTCTAGCTTTAGCTGAGTTTGCCTTACCTCTTCCCTTTTGTGGTAGTTATTCTGTTTCTCTTCTGTTCTGACTTATTATACCAACCTTCTTAATCTGTTTGTAGTGTTTTCCATCCCTACTCTTTATGAGCACCTTAATATTCACAGTACTATTGATATTTATTTATACCTTGAAAGGTATTTGGAGTTGAAGGAACAATTGTTTTTAATTGATATCATTGTACTTTCATAGTGGTGGATAGATATTTATGTTTGATTTCTGCAGTTAGCTTTGTAAACCAGAATGGTACTAGTTTTTTTTCCCACACATAGGCTGAAGGTTTAGTTACTAAGGTATATCCCTAGTCCTGTGAGGAGAAACTATATCTCAAGTTTATTGTAACCTGGTCACAATAAACTTGGTATAAATGCTTCCACTGAAAGAATGCAGATGATCAAAAAAGGTATTGCTTGGGAGATGTCTCATTAGTTAAAGTCTTTGCCTCACAAGCAAAAAAACCTGAATGGGGATCTTCAGATCTCACAACAAACTGCAGGACAGAAATGGCAGTAGCTTGCAATTTCAACCTTGGAAGGTGGAGTCTGGGAAGACCCAGTGCAAAGCAATTAGGAAGGAGAACAATCCAGGATGATTATAGATGTTAGCCTTGGGGCTCTACAAGTATATACACTCAAGTACCTTCTTGTACACACCACTCATACACACATATACACTGACCTACTTCCAAACACACATACACACACACACAGAAACACACACATAGAGAAACACACACACACTATGAACACATACATGAAAAAGAAAAAAAAAAAACAGTAGTCTGATTCCAGATTTTCAAGTCTAGCATGAAAAATTAAGGAAACATGAGACAATTCAAAAATTGCAGAGTAATTTATTGTAGTGAGAGTGAAAAACTTACACGAGAATTCAAAACAATAATTATAAGAACATTCAATAGAATCAGACATGAATAAATTTCTGAACGAACTAAAAGAGATTATGACTGAAGAGTTGAATGAAATAAGGAAGAATATAAGATATGAAAGATGAATTAAATGAGATAATAATGCCGAAAAGATCAAAATTAAAATTCTAAAGTAGAAGATTCAATAAATTAAATGAAAACTCTTAAATACAAGAAAATTGAAATATTGTCTTACTTTCTATTTGATCATAATGGGATAATAAATGTAAAAATCAATAGTAAGAAAGTCTTAAGAAAAAGATGCAAGTGTATAGATATTGAACAACACAATGATGAATGGGTCATTGAAGAAATCTGATGAAGATATGTAGATCACTCTGGTCAAAGTACATGATACAAAGGTATGTAAAAAAACTCATCACTGTTTTGAGTTCACTTGGTACCACAATATATAATCCAATGTTTTTTCTACTCTTTAGCCATTTGACTTGTTCTTTAAAAACTGTCACTCTGGGGCTAAAGAGATGGGTCGGTGGGTAAAACACTTACCAGGATTCCATAAATGCTGGATGTTAGACACAGTAATTTAAAATCCCTAATCCCTCCACATCTATGGGGAAGGAGAGTTAGAATAACCAGATTCTCTAGGGATTCACAGACCAAACAGAATTGTTTACACAGTAGCCACGAAGTGACCTGGTCTTAAATAAGGTGGAAAGGTAAGACATGCCATTTGAAGATTGTCTTTTTGTACATTTATTTATTTATTTATTTATTTATTTATTTATTTATTTATTTATTTATTCATTTAATGTGTGTGTATCAGAGGACACCGTGTCTCTGTGCAGGACCAAGGGTGACTTCAGGAATCAACTTGAATTGCTTCTACCTCCTTTTTGCTTTGCTTTGAGATTTCTCTGACTCCATTCACCAGGGTCTAAAGTGTAGACAGCTGTGATTTCTGTCTGGCTATTTTTATGTGAGATCTGGGATCCAAAATCAGGACCTGTGAGGCAGAGTCTTAACTCCTGAGCCATTTCTCCAGCCCAAGGTTGTCTTTTTTTTTTTATTTCAGCTCATACTTTAAAACCCTAAAGAAAGAAATAGCAGAAGACACCAGAAGGTGGAAAGACCTCCCTTGTTCCTGGATTGGCAGAATCAACATTGTAAAAATGACCATCCTACCAAAGGCAATATACAGATTCAATGCTATACCAATCAAAATCCCAAAGCAATTCTTCAAAGAAGTTGACCAAACAATCTCAAAGTTCATATGGAGGCACAAAAGACCCAGGATAGCAAAAACAATCCTGAGTAACAAAAACACAGCTGGAGGTATTGCCATACCAAACCTTAGTCTATACTACAAATCCATAGTTATAAAGACAGCCTGGTACTGGCTCCAAAATAGACACACAGATCAATGGATAAGGATTGAAGACCCAGATATAAGCCCACAAAGTTACAGCCATTTGGTCTTTGACAAAGGGGCCCAAAGAATCCAATGGAAAAAGAACAGCATCTTCAACAAATGGTGCTGGCAAAACTGGATCTCCACATGCAGAAGATTAAACCTGGACCCGTACTTGTCACCATGTACAAGACTTAATTCCAAATGGATCAAGGACCTTGATATCAGGCCAGAGACTATAAAAACCATAGTTGAAAGGATAGGGAACTCCCTCGAGCTGATTGGGCTAGGCCAACAGTTCCTAAACAGACATCCAATGGCACAGTCACTGCTACCAACTCTCATCAGTTGGGATCTTGTGAAATTAAAGAGCTTCTGTTCAGATAAAGAGATTGTAACACGAGCTCAAAGGCAACCCACAGAATGGGAGAAAATCTTCACTAACCAAGGTTGTCTTTTGTGTCAGCATGCACACCATGGCATATACACACTCAGATTCAAACATCAATCTCTCTCTCTCTCTCTCACACACATACACACACACACCACTATTATTGCTATTAATGCTACTAAGGGAAAGTAAGAATATTTGCTGCCAAGATGAAAAATGGAAACTCAATCTAATAAAATCTTGAATAAAATGACAATGATTTTAGTATTTTTATGTATTCACATTCTCATTTTCTTTCTCACCTTGTGTATGTGTGTCTTACTGTCTCTATAAAATTATACACACACACAGAGACACACACACACACCCTTGTATAAAAACTTATGAGCTTGACTGACACTTCAAGGTAAGAAATGTCATTTAACAGGACGTAGTAAATTAAGCCAACTTGATAATTAAGATTGTCGAAACTGACACAATTGTTATCAAAAGTGTCTGTTTCATCTGAAATTTGTACAATTTCCTATGCTCTCTGCAAATACTGTTTTTGTTGGCAATCTCATACATCTGGAAGCAGCATTTTTATGAGATTTTGGCAGGTGATGAGACAGACCATTTGAATAAAATCTATCCTATGAGTGAGACTACAGAGTTCTTGGAAGTTTTATTTTTCCAACCTGTGTTGTGAAGAATAGAATTCACCCTGCAGGAACCAATCAGCCCAAGTGGAGCGAACTTGATGTCTATCAACTGTGAGCTATTATAGCTGTGGGTCACAGCTGAAGAAAATGAAGATGTTGCAGGCAGTATGCTTTACAATAATCTTGATGCCTAGTCTGGACTCATACCAATTGGCACGTTGAAAAGACAGAATGCACATTTAAAAGACACCAGTTTTTAAAGTTTTGCATCCTGCCACAAGGGACTGATTTCAGAGGAAGCCCCAGAGAAGTACAGGGTTCCCATTTTAATGCATCCTGCCAGATTCCCGGCACTCATCTTGTTCTTTATATATGATTTCCTGTGAGCAGAGAACTGATTGAGAATTCCTCAGAGCAAACGGGTGAACAGAGAGCAGCCCTGGCTTCCGCAGCCTTCTCTGTTTTCTTTGCCTAAGGATTGAAATTTCCTTATTAGCCCCTGGGAACAAAAATCCTGTTGTCTAATCAAAAAGTTGTGTTGCCAATAAAAATTGCCATCACTGCCAGGGAAGAGATACACATGTCCCCTTGAAAGTATCACTCAGTTTTATTCACCTGTTTTCATTGTGGCTGCTTGAGAATTTAATGAGTTTCAGAGTAAACTGAGAATCTCGGGATTTTACAAGATGAAATGTCTATGATATGATTTTTTTTTGAGATTAGAAAAAGTCACAGACTCGTGTGTGTTTAGATCCTTAGCTTTGATTAACGTTCAAAAAGGTTGTGGTACTTTTAAGAGGTAAAGTCTTGCTAGAAGAAGGCATATTATAGGGGATTGGCCTGGAGGTTTGGTAGCCCATCCCTGCTTCCTTTTGGGTTCTTGCTATCTCTGCCTCCTGAAGTGAGCTGAATTATCCTCCTATGTCTGTCTTGAGCCATGCCTTCTGCTATGTGATTCTCATTGTAATAGATTATCTTATCTCTGGAACCATAAGTCAAATAAATATACCTTTTTTCCCTATTGGACTGTGTGAAAATATTTTTCTACAGAAGTTAAAAAAAAGTAACTGCAAACTGTTCTTAGAAATTTTCCTGTAAAAGATCATATTGTAAATATTGAGATAATATTGTAGGCTTTAAAAGCTATATTACTTATGTCCCAAGAACTCAGTTTTGTAATTAGAGTATAAGAGCACCAATACAAATATATGCATGTGGCTGCATGCCAAGATGTTCACAAAAACAGACAGAAGGCTAAAAGTGGCCTGCAAGCCAGATCTTTCTGACACTTGTCTTAAAGAGATTTTTGTTGCCTGGTGGTTCTACTTTCCCAAAATTTAGAAGTAAGTACTTTAAAAATAAAACCAGAAGCGATTTTAAAATTTATGATTTCATAAATACACAAAAATGATATTCAGTCAATGCGTACCTCAGAATACCTGTGCAGTGTTGTATCTAAAATTGGTCAGCAGACTCTAAACCAAGTTCAATATATCATCTTCTCCATCCAGTTTCTATGGGGTTAAATCAGCAAGGCAGGAGGAGTTCTCACAAAAAATTGTTGAATGATCCCAAGTTGAGTTGTCTTATTAGCCAAAGGTAACTGAATGATTCTCTTACTGTCTATTATTGCTTCGACAAGTCTATAAAAATTGTTTTTAGGTGATTCTACAGATTCTTGCTTGTCTGTATGAACACCATAATGTATTTTCACATGTGAATGTCTTTACATCATTGTAAAATTCACTGCTATAGTCTCCCTTTGTTAAATATTCACTTTCCAGTCCCCCTATTAGTTGCAAGACAGTACAAGAAGCTTGAATAAACTAGACTAAGAAAAAGAAGCTCAACTGTAAAAGACTTCCAAATGGTAATCATAGCTTCTTGGCAATATTCAAACAAAAGCAACATCAGAGAGTGCAGAGGCAACATGGGAAAACACATGGTACGAGAGGGAACCAAACAGAGGAACTCTCCCAAAGGAATGAGCAAAGCAAAACACAGTAACACTCGAGTGTCAGTCAAGTCCTAGGCATGCACATTGCAAAAATGTGTTTTCAAACTCTGAGAGCCAGTGTATTATGCTTATCATGGATGGTCTATGAAGAAGGATGGAGTCGAAATGTGCTGCTGTGGGGATTTCATTTTAAATGTGGTAATACAAGCTTTGAACACTTGTTTCTTTTCAGTGAGAAGAAACTAAGAATTGTGGTGTCTGTTGACCAGGAGAAGACCAGCTATTAGGAGTCAATGCAAGTTCTTCTGATGGTGAATCCATAATGCAAAGCATCATATCCCCAGGACATTGTTGATTTCTGGTCATTCTACCTGCTAAATGAGAAGGCATGTGGAAAAGGTCATGGCTTATCACAGGGGACTCTACCAGACCAGCAGGGACAGCATTCTTCCTCTAGAGCTGTACCCTCACACTGCCTGGTGGGACTTTCCTTTTGTGCATGCTCAGTATTATGTCATAGTCAATGTTTTAGCATTCAAATAGTGCCCTATATTTGTCTATTTCTACGCCATTCTTTCAGACTGAGTTCTAGATACATCTAAAAGCTTGGAATATTATAGGTGCCCAATAAAAGTTAAGTGAATTCAGAGCAAATGTTGGTGTGAAGATACATGTTATGTAAACTTGAAGTCCAATCTTCAGGGTCCTTGGGACGTTTTAGTCTGCATCCAAAGACTGATTGGTGTGATGCCTGTATTTGTATTAGTGAAAATGTGAACAAAAGTGTTTTCAAAATTGGTTGACAGGTCCCACACCCTCTTGACAGATGGAAAAGCACCAGGAGCTGACACCCTGCCTGGGGAAATCAAAGCCAGGGCAAACCCACTTTTATTTCACACAATGTGTTTCATTTGAAAGCTTAGGAGGAAATGCCGTCCCTGGGACTGTTTGCATCCTTGTTGGTTCTTCATATTTCTTGAATTTGTGAGAAAGGGATAGAACATTTTTTTTCTCTTCACCTTTTATAACACACACTCTTACTTACCATAAAAATGAAGCAGAACACTCAGAACATCAGAGAATGGATTTACTAGCTAGATGACAAAGAGACTGCCCCAAGCAGAGAAGACTGGCATGACCCAGAATCGCATTGTATATTGGATTTGCTTCAAGCTAGCAGACATTGAAATTATATTTGTATTAGGAGATAAGAAAAAAGAGGAGGTGGGTGTTGGGGCAGCCCATAATGCATTCACCATTTTATGCAAACATGGGATTATGGTTAACAGATGCAAAGGTTTCCAGAGTCAAAAATGAATAAGAAGAGAAATCCCTAACATGACTAGCCTGGCATTCTACAATTTCGATATAATACATACTTTTTAGACCCCACAGATTTTCCAAGACAGTTCTATCTAGTATCCCCAGCGATACTATGTTTATTTTTCTCTTGTACCTTGCACTCCCCCGCCTTTTCTTTCTTTCTGACGTTCCCTTTTATCTGTGCCTCCTTAACTTGTGTTACTCATTTATCTACTGGTTATTCCAAATCTACTACAATCCCTCATTGTGTCAGATTTCAGACTTTTAATGTTTCTTCTTTTACAGCTTTTATTAATTCGACCTTTATTGAGTACATGTGATAGGTAGCTTTCGAAACACTGAGGTTATCAGTAGAGTTCCTGTTTTCAAAGAGTTGCATTCACTGGAGGTTAAGAGAGAAGAAAAACAGCACAACACTAGCTGACTTATATACAAATTGAATATTTGGCAGAGAAAAATACTCTGCTGTATAACTGCAGAATGTGAGGTAGCAGTGACTGGGAGAACATATTGTATGATAGTCACTGCTGTTGACACCGTGACACAGCTAGAGATTTAATGACAAAGGACACGAATGGCTTTGTGAAGATTAATAGTCATAGTATTTCAGGCAGACTAAATGAAAAGGATCTGGATAGGCCAACAGAGAAGAGTCTACTAGAAGTCTGAAGATACAGTGGGTATGCAGGTACATAGGTAGTACCCGAAAAGACAGCAACTAGGATTGACCCAGGAGTTACATGAAGGAAGTTAAAATCCATCCTCAAAGATAGCTCTTATTTTTGTCTTTGATCTGAGTGACTAGTTGCTATCTATTGGTTCAAGGAGACAGAAGGATGGAGGCTTTGAAACATGACATATAGCAGAGAATTCAGGATAGCAGTGAGCATTCACAGAGAGATGCTAAGTAGATTGCATGTGACTTAAGCTCTGGGGAGAGGTTAAGATGAGACCTCCATCCATGGCTCTGTGACATACAGATGATATGTAAAGCCATTAGGTGTGGACAACATCTCCTAGAAGAGTGTGAAGATGTGTGCATAGGCCAGAAACAAGCTCAACATTTAGAACTGGTTTAGATGAAAATCTACAAAGTGAGACTGCGAAAAGAAGCCAATGAGCACAGGAAAAACAGGAGGAACAATATAGTCATCTGGTATCATTTCTTGTGTCTGTGTTTCTTGTCTTCTCTTAGCTCTGTTTCCCTTTATCTGCTTCCCTCTCCGTCTCTATTTCACTTTCTATCTCTCTGTCTTTGTTTTTTTACATATGTATGAGCATATTTTATTTTAAAATATTTATAGAAAAATTATTATACAAATGTAATAGAGCATTCTCATATGGTTTCCATCAATAGGTTTCCTCTACCATTAGCATCCTGGTTTACTATGGTACATTTGTCACATTCATGACAAATTACTAGTAACTAAAGTCTGTGTTTTGTCTCATACCATATGTTTCTAACCTAATGCCTTTTTCGTTTTTGTTCCAGGAATCTCATGTCATATTCTACTGCCACATCTCCTTAGTGTACTCACAGTGGCAACAGTGTAGCTTCTGCACATGTTTTAATTTGTTCTCTTTCTACTAGCCTATCAGTCTAACCAAATTAACCTTTTTTAAGAATGAATGCTATACTTGGCTATAAAATAAAACACATATAATAGATATACAGATGTCTAATAAATATTTGCTTAATAAACCTAGAAGGGGGAACAAAACCTGTCTGTTCCATTTGAATATGTCCTACAGGTCTATCAAGGATGCCTACACTTCAAGTTATTCTTCACCTTTTGCCCTGAGTTCATTTGTGTGATAAACTGTCCTCATAATTTAAGAACAGAATAAGTTAAACAATAACATTATCAGATCACAAACGAGAATGGACAAAACGATTATCTCTAGTCCTTTGAATTATGGGCGTATTCAATAAACATATGGTATGAGACAAAACACAGACTTTAGTTACTAGTAATTTGTCATGAATGTGACAAATGTACCATAGTAAACCAGGATGCTAATGGTAGAGGAAACCTATTGATGGAAACCATATGAGAATGCTCTATTACATTTGTATAATAATTTTTCTATAAATATTTTAAAATAAATTCATTCTCTTGGTGGCTTCACATTCTTATTTTTAATGTGCAGGGCAATTCGAGGAGAGTGAGAGTGAGAGCAGTGCTAGAATTACTAAGGGTGCTGACATAATGAACTCACTTTACATCTACAATTGAAAGAAAACATTGATGATTGCTAAGATAAATGGCTTAGTCAATAGTGGGACTGGTGTCATGTCAAACAAACTATCAATCACAGTTCATAGCTCTGAATGATACTAAACATTCTTGGTATCTCTATTAAGTTGAATTCATGAAAGTCAAGTCAAACTCAAAGGAAAGCATCCAATAGAATCATTGATCTTTTATGAGAGGCAGTATAAAATAGTAGAAAATAACATTAAAATAATGTGAATATTTTTTTAAAAGAAAGCTGTCTGGAATTCTAAATCTTCTATCTTGGGCCAAAAGTTTCTTCTTTTATATACCCGTTAAAGCACACAGAAGACAAAATGGTATTTAAAAACACTGGTACACATTAGTGTCTTTTAAAAGCTGCAAATAAACACCGAGGATGTCCACATATATGAAATAAGAATCTGAGCTCATTGCAGGAGCAGCAAAACTGAAAAAAAATCAACAAACCATAATTCAGAACATCAGAGACTCTATATCAACCACCTGGGATCAGGCCTGCCTAATCTCTCCCCATCCTGAAGCTCAGGGAAATTTGCAGAAGAGGGGATAGTAAGATTGTAAGAGCACAAGGATGGGAGGAGTTATGATATGCAAGATACTCCACACAAGTTAGGACGAAGCAATTATAATAGAACTCTGCATGATCTGCGCAATGACCAACATATCATTGACCCCTCAAAGTCTAGCATGGACTCAAGGCACTAGGATCCTTAGAAGCAAAGGATTAACAGTCACAATAGTGTTCCTATACTTAAGGGGAGCACAAGAAAGAGTTCTAGGAATTGCCACTGAGTCCTTACATCTCATCAGAGAGGAGGAAACAAAGGAAAGTTTGATATACACATTAAAGGATGCTTCAGAGATGGAGGGAAGGGGGCACTAGGTGAAAGGGAGGGAGGGGGGAAAGGAAAGGAAAAAGGGGGGAGGGAACAGGGAGGTTCAGGGAGGGGTGGAAGGAGGGAGGGGACAGAGGTACCTATTATGTTTGTAGGAGCAGAAAAAAAATCTGAGCTCAGTAAATGGTGCACATCACTGCATTAGTACTTACTGTTAGTGGTAGTGACATTGGAGAGCAGTTGGTGTAGCCAGAGCAGAAGAGGAATTTGGAAGATAAACAATTCAGAAAAAAGACACCAGACTCTACTGGACTCTTGTAGAAATTTGCATTTGTATGAAGAATGGATGGCATTTTGCTCCCAATGCCTCCCCAATCCCTAAACTCTGAGCCACTTTGTGGAAGGAAAGATCTACTCTTGGTTGATCAAGAACTGAGGGTTTGGAAGCCTCTAAAGACGTTTGTGATATTTGTGAACCCAGGTAAAGTCTCTAAGGCAGCTGTGGAAATAACACCTGACCATGGAATTTAGAAAATGCTCGACTTCAGGAAATTCAGATGAGAAGACTATAGATTTTGCTGGGTGAAATCCTGAGAATGCCCTGTGCCCAATGGGAAAACAGATAAGTGACCTCTGGAACTGATTGTTCAGATGAGACATATGGCTACATGCAAATATTAAGTAGAGACTAAGAATGCTTTCTTCGTTTATCTTTTCACATTCTCCTGGATTAGCAGGTTTTGTCCTTGATGCAGATTCTGGTCCACTTAGAACATAGGGAGGGAGGCATGTGCTGCATGGAAGGCCTAGGTGATGAAGCTAGGGAATTAGGAGAACATCTGGACTGTCTGGACAAGACAAACTAGAATTTCAGGGAATAAATAACTAGAAGCAAAGGACAATGTGAAGCTTGAGTGACTTAGAGAGTTGAACCTGGAAAGTTTTCATCATTCTCCCCTGTCTCAGCTACTGTTTTTAATGAGGAAGGCTGGATTTTTCTGTTCCAATTAATTGCCAGTCCGTGAAATAGAATATTACCATTATGCTTGATATCATGATCAATAGCATTTTTTATACAAGTGTCCAAGATTTTGTCATAATCCTCCAATATCCTCCCTTCTTCCTTGACATGAAAAACCCTGATTTTTCAATAAGAGAAATGGGTACTCAGAATTAAGCTTACATTTCCTTTCCAGCTTTGAAGCTAGCTCCAGACATGTGACAAGTTTCTGGCCATTGAGATGGTATACAAGTCTATAAGACTTCTAACAAATGACAAAGGGAAGTCTTATGTTACTCTCAAGCCTTTCTAGAAAGTTGGAATGTACATATGATGACTGGATCATCTATATCAAACTGTCAGTAAGGAGATGGAAATGCAGTCTAACTATGAATTTTATGTTGGATGGTATGGATCTGATTTAAGATCCCTTATACTCTTGTGGTCCTTCACAGTATTTGAAAACTTGTCAAATCTTTGAGATAAGCCTAGCAGAGCAGGAAACATGATTTGGAGAACAAACACCTACAGTAAATAGAACTTCTAATTTGTCTTATCAGATTCCTGGTTTATACTTGTCCCAATATAACTGTAAAAGAGCCTTGCTGGTTCTCAAAGTGTTCCCAGATTAGATGATGAATTGTATAATTGTCTCTACAGAAGGCATGTATCGCCACATGTTGCTTCAGCCATTTTTAAGAATCTGTCTGGTTGTTAATTAGATTTCTATCCAATATTGACCTGCAGTTTGTGTGCGTACTGTGTAACTTGACCCAGGAAGGTGCACCTGTTCTCCAATTCCTGCTTTCCCAATTGCTTCTTGACAGCTTATAAATCAATAACACTAATTTAATTAGTATGGAAAAGATGCAATTACTAGAAACCTGATGATCCAGATACTTTTCCTTGTTATTTAAATATTAGATGAAAAGAGGTAAATGGCAAGGGAACAGGCTTATTTGGGGGTATTTCAGGCAGGATAGCAAGACCTGTGATTGGGTCCTCCCCCTTCTCTTAGAGTAACTTTCTCCATCAGAGGTAGCTCAAGCATAACTCTTGATGCTTTTCTCAAATCCTGTTCTATACAGTGAAGACAGTTGCTGTGATGGGGCGTGTTGTCATATACTGAAAACAGGTCTGGAAAGTTGGCTTAAGGGTAAGATTCTGCCTTGAGAGCAGAAGAAACTGAGTTGAGATCCTAGATCCCACATAAAAACTGGAGAAGAAATGACAGTGGCCTACACTTCTTGCCCTAGAAGGTGAAACCTAAGAAATCCCAGAGCAAAGTAAAAAGGAGGTCGAGTAACCCAGGAAGATTCCCAAAGTTGCCCTTAGGTCTCCATAGGCACACATCTCCAGGTGCCTTCTAGCATCTGAACAGCCTCCCTACCCAGACAATAAGTAAATAAGTAAGTAAGTAAATAGAATATTGAAAACAATGCGGTGCAATTATCTTAAAAATAAGTTACTTAAGTATTTTTTTAACCTTCAATGATGAGTCAGAGTTTTCATAAAATGAAAGTGCAAAAGCATTATCCATGTGAAAGAGAGTCTTGCATGGAAATTTTTCAGAAGCACCCACCCAAATATGTTTGTTTCATCTGCTCTTTGCTGAATGAATGAATATAGGACCATGCAACTGAGGGGAATGAGGGACTTATTCTTACTTATGATTCTTGTTTATGATTCATCAGAATGGCAGGAAAGTTCATATCAACATCAAAAGGCAAGAGAACTGGCCATCCCATATTTTCAGCAGGAGCTGGGGGGAGGGTGTCATATAACTTTTCACTTGCCAGCATGCCTACATTCCAAAATACTAAACAACTCTCTCCATCTTACCAATCTGTCTAGGAGAATGGTCCCACCCATTACGGGCTTGATCTTCCCACATTAATTAGGTAACTTTCATACAGACTTGCTTAGGGACTGCTTAAAATACTAGTTATTTACAGATGTGGCCAAAGGCTCAGTCTTCAACTGTCAAGTTGACATTTGCAAGTTACTGCCATACTTCTGAAATCCTGTTTTCTGCTCCTTATCAGAAAAGGAAAGTGAGACCTTGTGGAGGGAAAGTCTTCAGAAGAGCTAAAGCAAGAGCACTATTGTGACAGGACTTTCAGTGATTAAATTGCTGTTCTTCTGACTACATACAAGTGGTTATTATGTAAAAGTTGCAAAAGGAAATATTGCGAGTTAATCAAAGTATTTAGCTTCAGTTATTCTGGATAAGCAGTAATTAGCAATGTCCTAACTTTTCGGTAGCACATGCACTATTTCCACTTAAGTCAGCAATGATGAGAATTTTTATGACTCATTGGCATATGCAACAGGGTTCCTGTTCAGGATGTGGCTTCTCTCTCTGGGAAAAGTGAGTGAAGAATAAAATCCGTCATGTTTCAGAATTTTGAGCTTTGGAGACTATCATCTGTGTCCAAAATCTTGTGGGCCACTCGATTGCATATTCAAAGCAAATAATTATTAAAGAATGGATCCTGCTTTCTGAGACATCTCCGAAAGTTCATCTCTAAGGAAACAAAGGCAAATGCACTTTAACATGACCATTTGCATTGTCAAATTTCTAAAAATGCCAAAGAACATCTATTTCTATCATAAATGTTGCAAATGGGTGTAATTATAAAACCAAGAAGGAAAGAGAAGCAGTTCTACATAACAATAAAATTTTATCACATAAACAAGGTGGATACCATTCTGGAGAGCCATGGCCCTCTCAATTTTTTAGGGAAATAAAAATCTCCAAGTCCAAAATAAAAAGTAAAGCAAAGATTATGACACAGGAAGTGCAGGAAGATGCTAGATGAGCACAAAAGTTGATTGTGAAATATTTAAATATTCCTGTAGTAGAGATACAGCCTCAGATGAACACTCAGAGAAAAAGACTAAGGCACTTCTTCCATACCTATATACTTCTTCTGTCAGTCCATCATATCATATCTACTTAAAATATTACAGAGATGTTCTTATCAATGAAAAACTAGACCATTAGTGAACTGCATAATAGGACATCCACATGAAAAGACAGTAAGTCATGTTTTTGAAGAGCGTTTGAAGATGATAAAAAGTCTCCAAACACAATTTTGAAAAGCCTGAAAATGTGATGCTTATTTTAAGGGAAAAAATCCAGAATTATGGAAGGCACCAAATGTTAAGTGAGTTATTTATCAGCAATGTCTCTCTTTAATAATGATGATAAATGCATTATACCAATTTTAAAAAAGGCAAAACCTTTCACAATCTTCTGAACATCCTAGTATCCATGATCTGGTTTACACTGAAGAAAGAAACAATTTCTCTTCTCTGTGGTGAAATAATGAGTTTCTCTAGCATTAATATTTAATTTTCAGTCCTCTGGATGGGAGCAAGGAAACCCAGAGGATACCAATGGTCCCAAGTATAATTCTCTCATTCTCACATATTGGCTACTATGCTTCTAGCTGAATAATTTCCCCAATTCTTAGTTACTCATTTTGACTCATGCATAAAAGATATATGTCAAATCAGAGAAACCTCCTTCAGGGTGATTATTAATGAAGGGAGCCTGGAGTGTTACTTTAAGCCCTACACGTGGGATATTTGATAACACTTTAGACTCAGTTTCACTTTGCCGCTGTAAAGGACAATGGCCATCATCGTGAGGACCTCATTGTGTATGCTGGAGATTTCCGAGAAACTCTCAAATGCTGTCAGGGAAACCGAAGACCATCTCCATGATGCCAGATCTCCCTAATAGAACATCCCTGCCCAACGAAATGTATCCTACAAAGACCTACTCTCTGTGGACTAAGATTTCCTGAGTCAGGTGGGGAATGGGGTAAAGGCCACCTAGAAAAGGCAAACTCTGCCCATGAGCTTTGTATACTCACTTCTGAGATACAACACTCATATCTACATCCATCTGTAGTAGGGATGAATTAAAACCTCTGTCTCTTCTTCTCTCTGTTGATCTCTTAGTGTCTCTGGATTCCCTTCTGATATTGTTGACTTTCTGAATCTCTCTCTCTCTCTCCATCCTGCTCTCCTCTCTCCTCTCGCTCTCCTCCTGCTCCTCGTCTCTCCCACACATTATTTCTGATCATGGTTTTTTTCAAAGGAAGAGTGGACTTGTACAGCACTTTTCTCATGAGCATATTTTCCGCTTTCATTCATTGTCTTTAAATACCAAATGCAGCCACTACTCTCAGCCATAATTTAAAAAGCCTTTCTTCAGGGAAAGGGGATAAGTGCAGAGACCCAAAACCACACAAGATGATGAGAAAAAGTTAATGCTGAATGTTCAGCCAAAACCAGACATGTATGTCACTTCCTTTAAGAAACAGGTAATGCAGAAGATGTAATGTAAAGAATGTAAGGGCTAGGAACTGGGGAGACAGCTCAGCAGCTAAAACCGCTAGGTAAGCAAAAGACAGAAGCTTGGATCCCTAAAACTCAAGTAATTATGCCAGGCAGATAATTCCAGTTCCAGAAGACAGACAGAGCCTTGGAATTCCCAGAATAATATGTTTAGCCAAACTAGCCCTATTGGAGTCCTTTGGGTTTTATTAGAGATCCAGCCTAAAAATAATAAGGTAGAAGAGCAAAGATGATTCCTGAAATCCGCCAGAAAAGTATTTCCAGTCATGCAATATGCTTTCTGCTCCTCTCTTTTGATATCATCTGAGATAATTCATCTCCCTCTACAAATGCCACTTATGTCCTGACTGAAATCATTACCAGCCCAGGAAAATCCTCTTTTATTTATTATGGGCCAGAATAACTTCTCCTCTCTCATTGTTTATGGAGAGCTTCATCTGTCAATTCTATCTGTACTGTTCTGTGAATACTTAGTAACTAGTGCTTTCAGTTATTACTCAACTTTCTTATTGTTACTTCTCTCTCTTTTATCATTGATTCTTCAACTATGTGAAGGCTAGCTTTATGGGGTTTTTTTGTGCCTCTTTAAAGTAGACGTCAAGTAATGCTTAACTTATTTAATGTTTTGGATACAAGAATACTCTTCACTATCACTAACTTTTATTTACAGAGTGGGCAAGGGAGAGAGCTATGTGTTCTGAGCATCTCTTGTGAACCTGATGATTTTCACACATCTTCATCAGTTGTCACTGTGAATTTATTGGATGGATCAATCTTACTCACATACGAGGCTATTAGGATTTGAAATTACTTGATCAGGTTTATTTCTCTGGATAGATAATTGGGAATTTGAAATAAAGATTTAAATCTTGGTTTATGAATTCATAATGTACAAACATTTGAACTACATATTAATTATAAATAAAGAGGACTGAGGAATTGACTTAGTGGGTAAAAATGCTTGCTCTGCAAACACAAATACCTGAATTCATATTCCCAGAACTCATGTACAGCTTGATAGAGTATTACACATGTGTAATCCAATGTTCCCATAGTAAAAGGGAAGGAAGATGAAGGAGAATCCCCGAAAGTCTGTGGGTTATTTAGCCTGGCATGCATAGTGGAAAAGATACCCTTTTTCAAAAAAGGTGAAAGGACATAAGCTTGTCCTCTGCCCTCCGTACTTGGGCCATGGTATGAATGAACACATAAAGAGTGAACACTTCAAAATTTCAGCCTAAGTAGATCTTGCAAATAGTTGTGTGAAATACAGAACATTCTGAAGTGCTTTTTCCTTTCGTTTTTTTGAGAGAGGGTTCCATGTAGTCCAGGTTGAGTTTAAAATGGTTACATAGTAAAAGATGACCTTTCAGTTCCTATTGTCCTGCCTCAACCTCTTGATTCCTGGGAGTACCAGCATGTGGCAGCTCTCTCAGTTCTATGCAGTGCTGGGAATCAAATCCAGAGTTTAACGAATGCTGGGCAAGCACTCAATCAACTGTGCTACACCCCCAGACCATAAAGCAGCACATCCTGTACAGTGCCATTCGCACATTCTGTCTCTCCACATATATATTTATTTTGTAAATAGTTTGCACACTTGTCATGTATGATAAATTTTAAAATAGATATGCATGCATACATATTTATTTATATAAATTTAAGAACATACAAAATTATAAAAGTCAGAACACTTTCTACCTCTGTGAAGGAGAAACAGTAGTTTGTTAACCAACCTGAAAGGGCAAGGAGAGATCTATTGAAGTGCTGAAATGTTTTATGTTTTGATCTGAGTGTTGGCTACATAGCTATATAGATGGTGTATATATAAATCTTCATGGAAATCAACCAATCAAAGAAACACAGTTTCCCCATGAGGACAACAGTACAGTGAAAGGCAACATAAAGTCTCCTGTATAAGGGGAACACAGGAAAGGGTTCTGGGAAATGCCACTGGGTCTTTGCACCTCATCAGAGAGGAGGACCAAGAGGAAAGTCTGGCATGCACATTAAAGAATGCTCCGGGGATGGGAGGGGGAGGCACTGGGAGATGGGAAGGGAAAAGGGAAGGAAGGGGAGCATAGGGTGGTGGGAGGTTGGAGGGGGGGAGGGGACCGGTGTACCTGTTAAGTTTGTATGAGTGGAAATAAAAAAAAACAGAATTTATAAATTTCTATTTTGTAATTAAGGACCAAGGAGACATTTTTTCCCCATTGGACACCTTGTAAAGCTTCACTTGATCAGATAATCGAACTATAAATCCTGCTATGTCTCACCCATGCCAGTGTACATTGATTTGATTCTAATCCATTTCTTGACCTGGAGTTTTGTATATTCATTTCTCTCCCTTACTTCTGCTACCTCATCCCCAGTCAATCATATTTCCATTCTTGTAAACATTTTTGTTTAAAAAAACATATTGGATATAAGTAAAAACAGTGCAAGCAGTGCAGTAAATTAATAAGAAAAATTAATAAGATTCTAGGGAAAGTAATTGAAAGGTAGTATAAAGAAGATATTGTTTATTGCTCAGGTGATATGAGAAAATGTGGGCCAGAGGTGGTGAGACACACTTGTGATACCAGGACTTGTGAGGCTGAAGTTTGTGGATCATGATTTCAAGACTATCCTGGGCTACAGAGTGAGACAGTGAGACCCCGTGTGCATGCGTGTGCGTGCTTGTGTGTGTGTGCTTGTGTATGCATGCTTGTGTGTGTGTGTGTGTGTGTGTGTGTGTGTGTGTGTGTATGTTTAAGACTGGGGGAAGGGACAAGAGAGAAGAGAGAGAAAAAGAAAGAGAGAGAAAGAGAGGGAAAGAGAGAGACAGAGAGAGACAGAGAGAAGAGAATGGTTTATCTTTTACCTACGAAGTAAAATCTTACACGGTCTAATCCATTAATTTGTTGACCCTTTACCCCACCATTTCTGAGATCCTGGACACCCTTATTGGTTGTGACTATCTCATGGGATAATTCTCACAAACAGTAAGTGCATTGTGAACTAGAAAGCCAGGCAGTAGAGCTCACCTGGCGGCTAATATGGGGCACGTGACTGAAGTCAGTGAAGGAGCAGGTCTGAGTCTCACTGAGCATTGGGAGCTCGTCACTCTCCATCTGTCACTTTCCCTCTGACCTACTTTTCTTTTCTGGAGCTTCGTGGGTGTTCCTACTAATGAACCCAGTCCTTCTGCTGTCAGGGAAGATAACTCGATAAGAACCTATGAAAGCGTCTTGAGAGACTTGACTGATTTAATGACCAGGGACCCCCCCAGATTCTCAGGTCTGCCTTCTTTTATCCATCCATATAGGAAAAAAAGCTTCAGGTTACCCTGGAATATATGACTATAGATGAAAGAGATAGAGACTTGTTCAGAGGAGTGATCCATGTTCTCTACTTCACAGCATTGACGCTATTCCACATCACTCCTATATCACTCATCCCATTAACTTCCATGGAAATTGGTTTGTTTTACTTATTTTTAAATTGTTTTTGTCATTTTTACAATAAGCGCTATGACCATTATGGGTCAGTGCTGGGGATGTAACCTAGAACTTTGAAGATGCTAGACAAGTGTTCAAGTACTGAGTTACATTCCTTGACCTCTTCTGGTTTAAAAAAATCATTGGGCTCAGGTAGTAATATAATAGACACTAATGTCACTACCACCTTGTTGCAGTTTGCCTGGATGGTTGCTGATAAATGACCATTAAACGCCTTAAGGGAACAAGGGGTTTATTTCCTTATGACAGTCTAGTTACAGTTCTTAGTCCAGCTTGGCAGGAGAGCATGCACCAACAACAGGGCAGAGGGAACTAGCCACACCATGTCTACGTAATGGCTGAGAAAAGGATGGTACTTACTTGTCAGACCATCATGTCTGGCCAAGTGTACAAAAGGATGCCAACTCTCTCAACCAGCTGGACTTTCCCCATCAGCTAGACAATCTCCTTCAGGTTTGCTCTGGGCTTAAGTCGACTAATTAATTCTCTACAAATGTGCCCAGAACTCAAACCCTCAACAATCAAGTTGACACCTGTGTCTAACTATGACACACTTGTTTGTTAGAGAAGATGATCTCTTGCTAAGTTTGGCAGAATCTCCTATTTTAACAAAGTGACAATTTAGGCTGAGGTTCACTCTCCATCCTCTCTCTATTATTTCCCCTCCATTGAAGTAGTTCACTTCCAAAGTTGGTTCAAATCAAAAGTTTGGTTTCTATTTGTATCCTCATATGCTATCATTTAGGTGTTGTTAAATTGTGTCTAGTTCTGTCTCAACATAATTCAGATTCAATTCATTCATTTTAACTGTTGTATAGTAAGCATTACATAAATGTCCATTTGTTTGTCATAGGCAGATTGCCTGAGTTTTTAGCCATTTTAAGCTGCCCTACAAATGGGTTACATTTGTGTAGATCTTATCATTTTATACAGCAGACTGTCCCATTGATTCTACATATTAGTGCAAAGACACATCATGTCCATCAGTGAAGGAATGAGTAATGAAAATGGGTACATATGCACAATGGAATACTATTGTAGCATAAAGAAAGATAAGATTATGGAATTTTCTGGTAAATAGATGGAACTGGAAAATATATTAAATGAGCTATCTCACAGAAAGACAAATGTTGCATAGTCTTTCCTATATGCTTATTAAACTCCTGAGTGAAGTATCTGGTTTAGAATTTCTGTAACAGCTAGAAAACTTAAAAGGCATAAATGAACAGGAAGTGGGGAAGGAGGGTTATAAGGAGGCTTTGGATAAGGAGATATAAGATACCATAGGCAGCACTGTGAGTGGGATAATGGGAGGAGGATAATGTATGATGCAACCAAATGGAAACGTCTTATATTATCAATATGCCAAAAACACTTTTAAAAAGAACAAAAACAGATATTCTCTGTTCAGGGGAACACAGAGAAAGGAAGTAGGACAAAGTAAAAAATGCTCTGTGATGCTCCAACTAGAACCCAGAGGCAATTAAATAATGCTAGAAGTAACAAGTATAATACTTTCTGATGAGTTTTTGGTCAGAGAGTTCTCAAAGACCTCACAAATGGCTTAAGTTTTTGCCTTTGCTCTTGGTTGTCCTCCAGAAACTGACAGTAAGACTCTATTAATGAAGATGAGCACAAGTGAATCACAGAACATGGACAAAAAACACTAGTTAGAACTGCTCTGGAAGCTTTTCCCTTGCTTGAGAGCTTATATAGTTCCAGAAAATACTGTAAAACTATTGAGAGAGAAAAGCAATCAACAGTCTGGAAGTTGCAATAAAAATCACTGTGGCAAGAGCTAACCATTGGTATAATAGTGGCATGCATATCAAGGGGGCAATCAATGCTTTTTGATTAGATTTAAGGTCCACTTTTCTGCAAGGAACACATTCCTGTTGCTGTAAATTAAAACAAGAAAATATAAAAGGGAAGGACATAGGTCACGGGAGGAATGAAGTCTCTTAAGGTTTAGGTATAAAGATATTGAATCAAACATCTTTAAAACAGCAGTCATTATACCTGTAAGAACACTCAAAGCTCAACCTAGAAGTTTCCTTCTGCAATAGAAGGTGTTTATTTCAGAAAAGCATAATTGGCCAAAGTGCAGAAAATAAGTGAGTTCAGACTATTCAGCCTTAAACAAGACATCTCAATCATCCCCATCCCTACCCCTGGGCTCAGGGAACTTCAAAGAAGAGGGTGTTGTAAGATTGCTAGAGCTTAAAGTGGGACAAAGATGCATCCAGACAATTTTCTAGACATGACAGGACTGTGATATTGCCACAAGATCTGCATGGAAATTATTCTAATAGCATTTTACCTTGGAAGGGGAAGGATTTCAAGAGGCTCCACACTTCCCTGAGAGACTGATGAGGATTAATGATGCTTTCTTCAATGGTGTACCAACTAATATATGATGCACACTTGAGCAAATACTCAGGCATATACCGTCAAAGGCAAACTAGATGAAACCCAGTGGACCACACATGGGGAAAAAACTTGAAAAACAGGGAAAGTCTGGCAGGGGAGAAGAAAGATTCTAAGGAGAAGAAGTGGGGGGACTAGATCAGTAAAAATTTTATAAATTTACTATATTCATGTATGTAACACTAAAAGAAAATAAATACATACAAAAAACATAGCATTGATACTGAGAAGCAGAATTCAAAAATTGTAGAGCATATCCATTGTTGATAAATTAGATTTTTTAAAACAGTGGTTATAACACAACTACTAATCAGAGTCAGAATCAGTCAAAATCAGGCCAACCAAATCTATCCCCATCCTAAGACTCAAGGTAATTTGTGGAAGAGGTGGCAGTAAGATTGTAAGAGCCCAAGGTGGGGAGATACACTGCTGGCCAGGACATTCCACTCAAGACAAGTCTGCTGCATCCAGGAACTTACTGCAGTGAGACTTATACAAGCCATACCTGAACAGTGGCTGATATATCAACATTCCCTATAGATTAGCAAGGAACTCAGGAGAAATAATTACATGTAAGGGAACTTTAGGGGCTAGGGACAGACATGTAAAGGGAAGTGCCCCTATCAGTGGGTCTACCCAAGGAAGGGCCATTTAATCTGCCACAGAAGCCAAGCCTAGAGCAGAAAAGGCGAAGGGATCCCTGGAGCCTGCATAAGCAGATAGGCAGAACAGGAAGGAGAGGGATGGATTGGTGAAGTGAGGGAAGGTTGGGAGAGAAAGCAAGGAAGGGGGGAATAGGGAAGAAGGTAAGCTCATTATGTTTGTAAAACTGGAAAAATAAAAAAGAGGTTTTTTAAAAAAGTCATTGTAACTTTTTAAATTGCTATATCCTTTGTCCATATTTGGTATAATCAGATTTCAAAATTATAGTTGATAGGATAGGTTCAAAATGAGATGCCATGGAAATTTTAATTTCTGCCAAATCCCAGTAAAGTTGAGAAAATTTTTCACATATTTAAAGCTCCTGAAGTTCATCCATCTGTAAGCAATCTTGTCTGTATGGTTTGTATGCCTGGTCATTCATCAGATTGATTAACTCTGAATTTGTCTCCTCCCAACAAAGCCTGTATCAAAAATTCCATCTTTACATTAAACTCTAGAATGTTTTGTTGATATTTCTGCCCAGAACCCTGATTTCGTATTCTCTGATGGTGCTGAGTAAGTCTGATCTTTCTTCTATATAATTACCTTACACACCTACACATTCAATTGTTCATTTCAACAAATGGCAATCCTCAATGAAGTCAGAAATGAGAAGAGCCATGCCATCAAAGAGATGTAGCTCAGAAGGGGAGAGAGATATTGTATAGGTTCATGATATAGTAATATCATAAACTCAATTGATTACATCATGCACAAAGAAAATGAAGAGAATTTTAATCAGTGTTTCATTACTGCTTATTAAAATATTGAGATATGTCTGGAAAACCAATCTACAATTGGCATCCATTGTTATAATTTCATGAATAACTGCTCTCTTTTTCCTTACCATTCTTTCAGGGACAGCTTCAATATCTGTGTGTTAATTAGAGAGTTTGGGGTGCCTTAGAATCCAGGTGACAATTTGTCTTTGTTCTGCCTGTTTGGGACACAGCACTGTTACTTATTCTGACAGTCCTCTGGAGACTCTACCTTCACTTGTCTATTGGATTCATGCATTTTCACAATCTTTATTCTCTTTTAGAATCTGTCATTCTAAAATGACAGTGTCAAGAGTATTCACAAGCCTATGAAGAAATGATCTCTGTACAGTGTTAATAAGATGCTAATGCATGTATGAAACTTCAACAGTATGCAGATTGTAATTCAAAAAGTCTGAGTCAGGGCCTAATATTTTGTATTTATGACAATTTTTCCAGGTGGTACTGTGGACTCAAGGGCCATGTTTCCAGTAGCAAGTGTCTCACCAGCTTGCAGTACAGTTGGACTAATATCACTCTAAATTTTAATGTACCATTCCTAACAGTTTATTGTTACTCCAGTCTTTTGACAACTATGTTACACTAACTATATGTATTAAATTAAATATCTGAAGTTCTTTTAGAAAAGTCTGACATTAAAGTCAATGTTCTTCATCTTTTATTTGTGCATATATTTCATACAAATATGTTATTATATTGTAGCTATATTGGCATGGCACCTGGTTGTACTGGAAGGGGCTATCACACCTATATGTCTGTCAGTCAACAAAGACATCTGGTAGAGAAAGTAACCTAAGTATGCCCCCAACAATTCAGTGCCATTTCCTTAGCCCACTTGAAGATCCACTGCTGAATTACAGCAATGCCCCAGCAAGCTAAGTCCTAAGATGGTTCCATAATGTATCATCCATGTTGTCAGTAAGCCATTTTTGAATTCTTATCCTGAGACAATGTGCCCATCTAAAAGGAACTTACATTTTTCTGGAGTTAGCAGTCCTCAAAAATGCATAAATAAATAAACAAAAATTATATGTTTTTAAGTGTTATGCAGTAATAGTAATAGGTAACAGAATGACTTATATGGGGGGCAGGTGTCTTTGAGACAGTATCACTTGGACTGAGATCTAAAGAACTGAGAAAGAAACCATGTGTAGATCATATGCAACAAAAAATATTTTGGTAGAAGGAAATTAACAGATTTATAAACAACTAATATCATCAGCTGCTAGGGCATAGTGACTCAGTGACTACAGAGGGCAGAATCCAAATCCTATTGAACTATTTATCAGGGTCAGGAGTCTAGGTTTCATTCTAGGTGTGATATTGAATGTGAGAGACTTCTGAGCTCTTCTGAGTCTAGAGTCAGAATCTATAAAGCTTCAGATAGAATTTTTAGGTTTCTCGTTTTTAATTTTCTTTTTGACTATAGAAATCATTAAGATATTAAAACTATCTGGATAAGGAATTTGAAGAGACAATGCAAGAGTTTCATTCTACTGTGGTAAGTTTGAAGTAGTGGCCAATCATTCATGAGTTGATGCTAATCAGCAAGATGTAGGGTTTGAATGAAAAGGCTGTGTATATAACAGATTGTCCCAAGGGAATGCTCATAATGCTCATAGAGCATGCTGCGCTCATGGACTGACCACAGGAAAGATCAGCAAAGAACTTTGAGGAATGTTCCTTCAGACAAAGGAAAAGTAAAGACATAGAACTTCATGAATACTAAGAGACTTAAGGAGAAGGTGTCTCAATATGTCTGATGCTGTTGTAAAGTTACAGTAGACAAAAACTGGTGTAACACCAACAGTTTATCACAGTACAGAGTGAAGGCTGAACAGATAGTTGGGAAGAGAGAAACAGGCCTGGGAAATGGACTGTAGTTGGTCACTTTAAGATATTACACATAGGTGGAGAGAAACAAGAGAGTAATTTCTCAAAGATGATACAAGGACATATTTATATGATAATGGGGAGGAAACAGTAAGGAAGTTAATGTGATGATTCAGAATCAAAGGAAGCTAACACTGTAGGAGCAAAACCTTGAAGAGCTGAAAAAGACTTGAAAGACACTGGGATACAAACTAAAAGCTTTAGATTTGATGGGAACAGTGGTATGCTCTCGTCAGCAATAGAGGCAAAAAGAATAGGGAACAATTGCAGAAGGGCAGCCCTGGTAGTGAGGAAATTTACGAATGCCTGCTTGCCTCAAATTTTGTGCTTCCAACTTTAGAAGCACAGTTATTATTTTTTAAGAAAAATATTTTTAATTATTTATTTACTCTGTGGTGTGTGTGTGTGTGTGTGTGTGTGTGTGTGTGTGTGTGAGAGAGAGAGAGAGAGAGAGAGAGAGAGAGAGAGAGAGGTCACTGTGTGACCTTGTGGGGGACAAAAGGTGACTTCAGGAATCATTCTGGATTGCTTCTACCTCCTTTGCTCTGGCATTTCCCAGGATCCACCCACCAGAGTCGTAAGTGCAGGCCACTGCTGTTTCCACCTGGCATTTTTACAGGGACCTGGGGTCTGAACTCAGGACCTTCTGGTGGAAGGTAGAGTCTTAACCCCTGAGCCATCTCCCGAGCCCAGAAGTATATTTAGTTCTTAAGAAAAACAAAAACAAACATCTTATAGAATCCACCAGAACACCAGGTGAAATAAAAATAAATTTTAAAACTTCTAAAGAGGCTTCTAAAGAGAGATATCAGGAATGGGAAATACATTATTTTGGGTAATAGAAAAGCACATTGTACTTCCTGGAACATATCCCATCCCATCTCACATACCAAGATGATTCCTGACACTTAAAAGGTTAGCCTTTTCCCTCTGCACCTCCTCTCCTTCCAACATTTTCCATGTTGGGATCCTGTCAAGTCTCTAAGATCCACCTACATCACATCACCTCCAAGTCTTTCCTGATATCTACCCAGGTCCCCATCATTGATCTCTGCTTTGCCTGACTTGGTTTCTTAGCTTCATGAGTTTGCTTAGCACAGAAATTTTTATAATATAGTCTTTATAGGCTCTTTGAAAAACAATGGTATCTTGATCACTTAAGTAGCTATCTGCTACAGTGCTGATTCTGTTCTCTTATAATCCCTGTATTAACTCATCCTTTACTCAAGGATTCCTTTCTTTTGGTTCTACGTCAATATGACTCTAAATATGACACAATCCCACATGATATCTAGTCTCAGCAATATTTAAAAGACAGAGGCAAGGCTGCCCTTCACAGTTAGAGGGATTTTTGGGGGGTGCATGCTAATGGTCTCCAGCAACAAGACACAATAGAGAAATAGGTTACCTCCTTGCTACTTCAACACCAGACAAGATGTTGTAATGAAAATATGTCTTTTCTTGGTTTTTGTGTTTCTCGCAGAATTTTACTAATGAACATGAACATGAAATTTCATATTATTTTCCCTGAACTGGTAAAATATCATCTCTATTCCTTAAGGGACTCTGAAAAACCCTGCTTGTCAAGGTTATTTGAAGTAAGTATGATATTGGAGCAACATTGGAATCCAGCAAATCTTCCTAGCTAGATGACAGGAATAGATTCCTAGGCTGAAGGTACCACTAGAAACAGATGGAAACTTTTCTGGACTTGTTAGATACTCGTACTTTATTTATTCAAGGGTCTATATGATGCTTCCAGTCTAAACCTCAAATGCCAATTATTTGACCTGAAAATAATCATTTCCAGTATCTCCTAAGTTAATCAACAAAATCTTTTGGTGCTAATTCTTGTCTTGCTACCTTTGGCCTACTGACTTCTAATTAGTGTTCTCAAATGCTACTTTCTGTGGTGCATATTCTTTTACAGGGCAAGTAGATGTTTTTCAAAGTTGCATACAATTTGAATGCATATAACATAAGGTTTTAATAGAAATATTTCAAGACAAATTTCTGATACACAACATAAAGAGTTTCTCCTCTCTCCCTTCCCTTATCTTCCTCTTTTTCTTCCTCTTTCTTCTTTTCCTTCTTTTCTTTTCTATTCCATTTTTCCTTCCTTTCTCTCTTTCTCCTGCTATGTTTCTCTTCTGGTACTCTGTGCTAAAAAGGACTGTATTCAGAAGAATGAATCATGTTTTCTGTGCCACTTGTAGCTTTTTCCTGGACATTGCTCCATACCTTGTGGAATTTCAAAATGCAGTCCTGGATATTCTAATCTGCCTCCCAAATTAGCACTCTCTCATCTCTTCACTTGCAAGCAGAAATGCTGTAATTCTCTGGAAAATGAAGTCTCTTCCAGAGAGCAGAGTCTGACTTACTTGGAAGAAACACTGACCCTGAAACATCACTGGGTTTGGGGACAGGTGCTTAAGTCCCCTTCTCCTCTATTTACTAAGCAACTTTGCTGGATTTTTTCCTTCAACAACTATTATATTGTTAAAATAAAGAAAAGTGGAGAGAAGATATGAAAAATTTCCAGGCAGAAAAAGCCAGTTATAGGACTCTGCATGATCTGCACAATGACCAACATATCATTGACCCCTCAAATTCTAGCATGGACTAAAGGCACTAGGATCCTTAGAAGCAAGGGATTAACAGTCATAATAGTGTTCCTATACTTAAGGGGAACACAAGAAAGAGTTCTAGAAATGCCACTGAGTCCTTATACTTCATCAGAGAGGAGGACCCAGAGGAAAGTTTGATATACACATTAAAAAATGCTTCAGAGATGAGGGGAGGGGGCACTGGGAGAAAGGGAGAGAGGGGGGGGAAAGGAAGGGATAAAGCGGGGAGGGAACAGGGAGGGGAGGGTGGAGGGAGGGAGGGGACAGGGTTTCCTATTATGTTTGTATGAGCAGAAACAAATAAAAAATTCACAACAGTTGTAACTAAGCTATAAAGGTTAGTATAAATGTTTTGCTATTAAAACTGTATGAAAAGTCTAAAAAAAAAGAAAAAGAAAAAGCCAGTTATGCCTTAAAAGTGATTTTAACCTTGCTTGATTTGCTAATATAAGCAAAAGCAAATTTTCACTTGTATTTCCTTCACATTTTACACTGATGTTGCTTATGTCTCAAGATGAGAAAATTTCTCACAAATGTTGATGTGAAAGAAAAGCAAAGTTAATCAATTAGAAGCTGATTTTCTTCCCTTCCTTCCTTCCTTCCTTCCTTCCTTCCTTCCTTCCTTCCTTCCTTCCTTCTTTCCTTCCTTCCTTCCTTCCTTCCTCCATCCCTTCTTTCCTCCCTTCCTTTCTCCCTTCCTCCCTCCATTCCTTTCATTTCCTCCCTTCCTTCTTTCTTTGTTTCTTCCTTCTTTTCCTTCTTCCCTTCCTTCCTTCCTTCCTTCCCTCCCTCCCTTCATTTGTTTCCTCTCCTCCTTTCTTCCTTCCCTCCCTCTCTTCCTTCTTTTGTGTTAAGCAAGTGCTCTGCAGTCTCCTTCTATTTTTCATTCCATCAATTCACCACAGACAATCTCTTTTCTCCAAGTAGCTGAGAGGAAGTTTAGATTAATTAACAGAAGAGATCTTTAAGTAACACTTCTTACTGGAGTGCTTGTAAAATATGTAGACTCTACATGAGACACAGATACTTTCACATTTATGTTTACTGCTGCAATTCATCAGCAGCTGAATGTTTAAAAAATACATACCTAGTGTAATTGCATTCAGCTGCAAGAAAAAAACTAAATGATGTGATTTATAGAAAAGTTAATGCAACTTTAACTGATCAAGTAGAATTTGAAAATAATTTATTTTCCTGGTGCATTGAAGCCTGGACCCCCACTTGTTTGGGCACAATAGGCTGGCAGGCATCAGGCATTCTGAGACTATTTCCTAAATACACAACTGAAATAATTTCTAGGGACTGTGTATCTGCCTTCAGGCTCCACACTGATCTTGTTCATGTCTCAAGACCGTAAAAATTCCCTTGACCACAGGCCCATCCATCCCCTTTCGGGATGCTACAAACCTGCCCATGGTTCTAATCAGCAGCAGACCTGATTTATGCCTCCTATGAGTGAGCCAGGGAGTAGGTCTCCTCCAACGTTTATTAGTTTATTGCTGAGTCCTTGAAAACTGAATAGGGAGAAAGGGGGAGACATGAGTAATGAATTAAGAGCCGTACCCCATCATGTGAGGTCCTTTCCCTCTGGCTTTTCATTGTTGCTAATAAGAAACTTCCACAACTGTTATAAAAACACACAAGCAAGTCCCATATCTGTCTTCTGCCGATGGCCCCAGGGCCCTGACAATGATGGAGTAGCAAGCTGCCTCTGTTACTAGGCCTTAATAAACTCTTAGAGACTAACCTTAAACTGTAACACTCTTTTATGAATGACAACAGTGCATAAAGCAAAATGTGTCTAATACCCCCTCCCACTTATTGAATATTGATACACGGGCTTGTTTTTAAAGCATGTAGAACAACTTGGTTTTTTGTTCTATTTTATTCACATCCATGCATTAATTGAGAATCTACACCAACTCAAGAAAATTGTATTAACTTGTTCGCCCTCTACTGGCCACAAACTGGAGCTTTAAACAAAACAAAACAAAACAAAACAAAACAAAACAAAACAAAAGCACCTGCTTTGACCATGTCCTGCAAAGATTGCAGCTGTTTTTAGAAAGCCCTGGGCTTTTAAACACAAATGCATTTTCTAAAGGTCAATTACGAATACTGAGTATGGTGGAAAGGCTCATCTATGTTGAATCCCAAGCTTTCTGTTTCATTTCCCAGTATGCTGTTCTTTCCAAGGACATCTCACTTTGTATGTTTGGTGATTTTAGAGCAAATATGTCCAAGAGACGGGAGACTGGAGATTATATGGATCTGTCTTCAAATCTGTGAAAGGAGAAGTTTGTAGAGCAACAGAAAAAATTCTTTTTCAGTCTTTCCATTTGGAATGGAGAAAGAATTTCATCCCATAAAAGGACTGCGGATCCTGAGATCTATTCCTGTCTTTCATCACTGGGGTCTCACTGTATTCTGACATGTTGGCTTCTTATTTTAGACTTATTAAACGTGAACATATGCAAAGGGTAGGGAAATTTTTTCTGAAGAAGAATACAAATAAACTCCTTTCAGTCCTCTCCACCCAGGAAAATCCCCTCAATGACACAAGATTTTCCTTCCATAACAACTCAAACTTATAACTGAAATTATATAAACTATATAAATAGTATGAATAAAGGTAGATTTCTTTTTACTATGTACAAATCATAGAAGGAAAAATAAATCCATCAGCAGATTGTAGATAGAGAATTTTTTTTGAGGGGCAGATCCTTACACTTTGAAAACAAAAAAATAACGGGACTCTTACAGTCCAAAGGAAAATGGTGATCTCTGCGTTTCTAAGTGGAAACAGTTGTGCAAAACCAAGATTCTCTCTACAGTGTTTACCTGCTCAGTGTGACCAACAGCTTTTTCTTTCTTCCATTATTTTATTCTCAATTTCCTCATCCTTGGTCACAGTTCGGAGAAGACATTTCCTCCGACACATTGGGGACAGTGTGACCCTCCATCTTTGAAACAAATGCTAAGTGCATTAAAGAGTATCAGAGTTAGGATGGTATTTCCTACTACCAGGGAAAGTAGAAAATGCCACATGAATCAACAAAGAATTGATTGACCTAGTAGTGATCCGACTTAGTGAAAAGTCACCAAGTTTCAAGAATAAAAAGAAACAAGAAGTAACTTTCTGCACATTCAATGAGCCACTGAAGCTACCAGGTAATGTCAAAGGCATAATTTCACTGGTGTTTAACGTGACATTGGGAAAGGGAGTGATAGCATTATGAGTTTATGAGTTTCCTTTTGTACGACATTGAGGAGATGGTGTACCCTGTCCGCAAAGTTCAAATCACACCAACAGGAACACTTTCTTATTGTAGTTAGAATATTGTTCTAATGGATTTTATGAGAAAATACCAAGTCAAGTCATTCAAAGGCTGCGAGAATCTATATTGATCTGCATGTGTCTTCGTTTCCAAGGACGGAAAGAGCAGCAAGTAATAATAATAATGATAATGATACTACTATTATTACTACTACTACTAAACCATGTATCTCCAGAGAAAGAAAACCAAGATGTGAAGATTTGTTTAGGCATGAATTTGCACTGATTTTCCCAAAACATTAAGTTTATTTAATAAGAGGACCTGGTTCACCAGGAACTATGTGGGGAGATCATCACATTGCAGGCAATTGTAATCCCTGTTAATTCATTAATAAATGCAGGTTATTTTCTATATCATATAGGAATGCAGACAAAACAAAGATTATTAATTTCTGTGGGGTGGCCAAACACAATGGGGGAAAGAGTTTAAAGCAGGTTATTTTCAATTCTATGATTGAATCCTTCAAAAACCCATCAGTACTGGTAAGCTCTCATTTCAATTGTTACTACCCTAGATCGGTCATCCAAAAAGTATGCACAGAACTGTCTGAAATGTGCTTTATGGTTTCTAGGTGGCTGATTTCATAGATTGGAGTATCAAAGAAGGTGCCCTTTCCTGTTGGAGTTTTAAAGAATATAATGTCTTGTTGACTCCCACAATAGCTTACAGAGCATTGGATGCTGATTTTGGTACTGTGCCAATGAAAATATATGCATTTGGTATACAAGGGAGTTATATGATAAAACTTGTTGTGACTAGACCCTCAGTCTCATTCACATAACTATTCTATAAACACAAAACATGAGATACTCCAGACTAGGCCCCAATGTGAGTCATCTGGAAAAACCAGAGCTATCGACATGGCCTTTGTGCACCTTTGTGTACATTTCTCATAAAATCTGCATCAGCAATCACATTTCCCTAACTGGACCCAAGTGCCTGTCCTCTGAATCACCATAACCTTTCTTGCATCTCTGTAATAGTGGTGTTATTTTTTTTTCATTTGAGTAGAGATGAATGATCTGAATCTTACTCAACTTTGGCAGCAGGATAGAATGAGGCCCATGGAGTCTGACAGACTAGAAAGCTGGTTCTTCTACTGGTCGGACTTACAACACTTACCCTCTCTGAGGATGCTTCAATGGTGAACAGTAATTGCAAGTCTCCAGTGATACAATGCTTGCAAACTGCATAGCCACCATCTTGCCTCTAATAATCGAGGCAGTAGTACTATGCCTTAGCTTTTGGCTGGATTCCATGGGGAAATTCCAAGAGAAATCTCCATATCAACTGAAGAGAAGAATATACTCTCCATGATCAGAAAGTTCCTGTTTGGCCACAGACAATTCTCTGAGTTAACAGTAGATAGTACCACAACCATGTTAAAGGGAGATGTAAGTAGGGTACCAGTGGCATCTGCTATGCTGTGATTTACTCTTGTATTTACATTATTGTAGGTCCAGATCTGACCTTTTGATATGATAGGGACTTGAACAATAGCTGCTACATCAAAATGAATTTAAAAAAAAAAAACTAAAGTGTGGATCGTTTGCAAAACCAGCTTGAATTGTTCATGCCTCGTCCATGGGTACAAAAGCTTTGGCAGCAACTGTCACATTTCTTCCCTTCACTGGTCCTTGTAATTACCAAGACCACACAAGGTTGTAACACATCCTTAATTCCCTGGCATGCTGATTACGTCTGAAGCTGACTTAACTGTTAATTTCTTTGCTTCCTTGTTTCAGAGATTTTCCGGCATTAATTACACCTACGCTTACATCCAAATATTTCATTGTGATGCAGATTATACTTGTAAGTGCATGAATTATTCTTCGAAGGCAAAAAGAATTAATAATGTTTTACCACTCACTGTGACATGTTTCCAAGCATGTAAAGTGACAGATGCGCTTTTAAAATAGTATACTTTTTCTTCTCCTTGATATGCAAGGATCAAGATTCAAAGAGACAGAAGATGTGAAAGTATCACCGCCTGGATCTGCTGATGTCATGCATGGGCTTCCACTTCCATCAGCAAATGCATGAATAAGTAATGTGCCCAGGTCTCAGTACCTGCTCTGATGAGATTGTATCAGCAGGCTTAACACTCTGAAATGCCATTAGGACAAATCCCCAGGCACCCATAGCGCAGAGAGGGGAGGGCTGGGTTGGTCAGTAGCAGGGATGGGGGAAAGCATTTTGTAAATCACAAGTTGTTTTATAAAGGTCATTGATTGGTATTAACATTAATTCTTCTACCATCGACTTTATGTTCCATGTCTCTAATTCCATATCTTCTTCTGAATTAATCAGTTCTTTCAAAGATTTTTACATCTGTTCTTAATGTTTAGGAACAAGTAGAAAGGATAGTGACTTGGTTGCAAGTCCAATTCTTTTCTTCCACTTATGGTCCCTGCCTTATGAATTAGGACTTTTTTCTTTTCATGAATGTATGTATGTATATATGGGTTACATGTGTGCACATGTATGTGGGCACATATATGCATGAGTATACATACACAAGTGCATGAGTGTATGTGCCTGTGGAAGAAGGCCCAAAAGTGATATCAGAAATCATGCTCAGTCACCCCTCCACCTTATTATTGTGAGGCTGGGTCTCTAATTAAACCCAAAGCATTCCACTAGGTCTACCTTGCTTTGGGAATTCCCAGATTCTGTCTTCTGAGCTAGAATTACAGGCCACCATCATACCCATCCAGCATTTTTATGTGGGATCTCGGGATCCAAACTTGGGTCCATTTGCTTGCAAGGCAAAGACATTAACCACAGTGCTATCTCTCCAGTCTTGAATTAAGACTATGCGATTTTGCAATGTTACACAAACATTTCACATTCAGTAAAAGCCTTATGTCAGACTTTGAATTTTGGCTTTCTCTCAGGCTAACAATAATATGTGGCACAATATTCTCTCATGGTGCAGGGCAATGGCAGTGAACTGTGTGATCATTATAATAGACGATCTAACATCCTACGGTGTACTGTGTTGCTATGTTACAGTGGTCAATAGTTTATTACAAGTACTTTAAAGTTTTTGCATTTGTTTATTTATCTCATGTGGGTTGACATGAACATGCCACAGTATGTGGTTTTCTTTCTACCATGTGTGTTCTAGGGATTGAACTTGAGTCTTCAAGCTTGATTTCAAGATCTTTCACCTATTAATTCACCCTGCTGACCCCAGATTCAGCTTTAATTCACTTGCAATAATTTCATGAAGGTGTAGCATCATGGTAAGTAAAGCAGTCCTGTTCTTAAATCTACTACTCTCTTTATTGGTAGAACCAAATAGAATTCAGAAAACAGCTTTTCAAAATGCCTCATTAGCAGGGAACCAAGATATTGAACTTCATCACTAACACTATGGATACAATATGGATCTCCTTCATCAGAATTCACTTCAGTTCAGTGAGGATCATGACATATTTGAAAAAAGGAAGGAAAAAGGTTGCATTTAGTATAGAGAATTCATAAAATAATGGATGTCTTACAGGCAAATTCATAGTAATGACAAAGAAAAAAAGAAAAGTTTAGGAACAGAATATCTTACTGGAATGCAGAATGTCTCGTCTGCATATTTTCAATGGCAGCTTTTAAGATTCAAAATTCTGGTAGAGTCGGTGAAACATGGTGGTCATTTGGTCCTTTACAGAATGCATTTGCTGTTGGGCACGGGGATATATGTGAAATCCTGCACTCAAGAAGTTGATGCAGGAGGATTAGGAGTTCAAAACCAAACTAGAGTCACATAGTGATACCCTAGCTCAACAGAAAGAAAAGAAAAGAGAAAAGAAGGAAAGGAAGGAGAAAACAGAGAAGGAAGAAGAAGAAGAGGAAGAGAGGAACAGGAGAAAGAGGAGGAAAAGCGGAAGAGGAGGAAGAAGAATGAATAAAAGGAGAAAATGTTTGATTTAAAAATACCTGCTTATTCTATATGAAGCAGGCTCTTTGGAATTAAGTTATGTCATTATTACTTATAGTCATGGTGCTGTTATGGTTTGGACGTGGGTTGTCCTCCACAGGAAGTGACAGGCCTCTTCCAGTTTTTGCAGCCTGCCATGCCTTTTCTGCTGTAATGGACTCTATCTCTCCCTCTGGAACTGCAAGCCAAATGAATCTCCCTTTCTCCCCTTAAGTTCTGTATGCATATTGTCTCACAGCAACTGGAAGAAGGTTACTACAGCAGCTTTTTTTTAAAGAAACTTGTTTCTAGCATTAATTCTATCATCCTGAGGAAACTATCACTACCTTCCACTCACTCATCTGCCATGAAGCTTGAACGAGTGAAGATATTCAAAGTGCTACAAGCTGTGTCTACCATGCCTCAACCCTTCAGCATCTGCTAGCTAGCAATGTGATGAATGGTGGGGACAGATCTCTGTGTCTCTTGTGGTCACTGGCTCCTGGGCTAGAGAAGCACCTTTATACCTTTTCTTTTCCACGTGTCAGTACAGCATGCATTCTCCACACATATACCTGATGGCGAGTGTACACAAAGCTCTTTTTAGGAATCCCAAAGCAGCCTGGCAGAAAGGACTCCCAGAAGATACCATAAATCAAAAATTCACCAAAAGAAACAAAAACTCTTTCTCTGTCTCCTGCTGACACATTCAGCTGCTAGCCAAACAACCTTGTTAGAATAATGAGGTTGTTTTTCCCAAACAATGGTGCTTTCTCACTTTTAAAAATCAAACAGGCGCTCAATGGATTATTAGCTTGTAAAGATCCTCTGCTCAATGTGTACTGTCTATAAAATAGAAATGTAAGGTTAGAGGGACTGATAAAATTAGTGGACATTATGAGTTACACATCTCCTTGAAAAATGCACATGGTTGAATGGGTCTGCTCTTTCTAGGTCTACTTCCTTTCCCAAACAGTATTCAATAATAACATATTCAAGCAGTATGGAATTTAGTTACAGATGTCAATTTGGCAATATCAGGTTGAGACTTTGGATACATCTGTGAAGAGATATTTAGTTGAAGGAAACCCAGATCAAACCTGTGGGAAATTATCTATTGATGTGGGAAGACCCAGCTCATAATGGGTGGGATCATTTCGTGGGTGGATATATAGGATGGAGAGAGATAATTCAGTGTTTCAAGAGACTGGCAAGGTAACAAGTGTGCCTTTGGTGTGGGCAGCTACATCAATTCTTTATGTTAGTATGAACTTTCTTGTCATCATCTTGATGAACTGTAACCAGAAACTATAAGTCAGGTATTAATTTTTTGTTCTCCTATTTAGTCGTGCATTCATATCAACAATGGAAGACTGTCTTAACTATAACTAGTGGCAAGACATATATATTCTGCTAGCCAAATGAGCTAGGCATATCCTCAGGGCTGTGGAGAAAATCAATGAAGTAAAATTCTCATCCTAGGAAGTTAATAATCCACTTGGGAAGACACGGCAGGTCCATGAAAAGTTAAATAGCAATTAAAGAGTTCAATGACAGTACAAGACAACAATGGGAAAGATACTGCCATGCACTGAGTAATTAGTTGCTAAACACTTTCTTCAGATAGTTAGCATTATAGAAATTTTAGAGAACAAGATCTGCATGACACATGAATTTGTTAAGCCAGACACCAGAAAATGGCCCTCTTATATCCTCCTAGGAAAGGAAGATTAAAAACATTAAAGTTAAATATGTATTTACATATCAACTGAGTAATTTAAAGTGCTTTAGTTGAAAATGAGCATTAATTAAGTAGCTTCCCAGACTCACAATGTGTGTTAATCAGTCACTGGGGGTTGTTTACTAACAGTTTCAGTTGCAATGTGTTTGGAGGAAATGTATAGAATATACCCAAAGATTCACACAGAAATCAAGACAGATACTTGTAGTGCTGAAACCTCAGGAAGGCATGTTCCCATAAACCTAAACTGGAAAATTGGAATGGGATCCAGAATTGCATTCATCAGCCCAGCGTTGATAGAGCATAGCAGAACTCAGAGAAACATTCCCTGAGTCAGAACAAATGACCAGGAATAGTTCAGTTCCAACATGTTCTAGAAAGTCCTAAACTGAAATATACACAATAGTGTCTCTTCAATGAAACCCTGTTATTAATTCATCAGTTTCCTAAAGACACTCCAATTTCTTCCATGCTTTGGAAAAGGGTTTCTATCCAGGTATGCCATTAAATTCAACTTTAAGTGTATGCCCAGATATCTATCTACAGACCATTTGAGCTCTTCTGATAACTCCAGGATCTACCTATACAATTTCATAATATAGTAGTGAAGAATGTGTTTTCATAATTATATGGCTGGAGTTCAAATGCCAATTCTACCACTACAATGTTGGGCAAGATACTTACTTGTTTTATCTTTTCTCTCTCTCTCTCTTTCTCTCTCTCTCTCTGCAATAATTTTGCACTCACAATGTTGTCCTCATGGCAAATGAACTAATATGAGAAGGGTTTTTAGGACAATTCTCCAATACTAGTAATCCCTTAATTAAATATAAGCTGTCATATCCTATTATACTTGCTTCTAACATGTAGTTTTGCCTCCTTCTTCGGGATTAACTCAAGGAGATATGACTAGTCAGGGTTTATCCATTCAGCAGTCATATTTTTGACTTTGTATATTATGCCCCACCCTTGAGTCCACTAAAAGGATTCCTTTTCTATTTCCAGTGTTCTTTTTCTGGTAGGTGTCCTTTAGGTTAACCCATCTGGTCAGAGGTTCCAAGATTCAGACTTTGCACCACACCATGCTCTATCTGCTTAGTCTCTGCACCTTCCTCAGACCTTTGCTAGGAAGGATTGCTTGAACAATGACTGCATGTCTACCTGGACTCCCTCACATGGTCCCACTGTAACCTCCCCTTCATCAATTCCTGTGCTTCCAAGAATCTCTCACATCTTTGCTATTTGTGGTTTGGCACAAAATCTACCCAGTGCTTTCAGAGCCTTCTTTTGATGGCTAGCCCCAAAAGACTGAATCACCCACTCTCCCACAGACATGGCAGATGCACTGAGGTTTCCTTTCAAAGCACCCTTGTAGGATTCATCTTCTCTGCAGCACCTCTCAATCTGATGGCTTGTCAAATTGAGAAGACAAAGATGCTGCTCAGAACTCCTGATTGTGCTATGATTAGCAAAACTCTCTATCAACGTTAAAATAACAAGAAAACAATTTAAGTGAAAGGGATAGTATCAACTTTAAAAACACACCCACACATATACATGAAAAATGACTATAGCTTAGCACACAGAGTAAAACCTATGCTGAGTTTGGACGGTGGTAGATGGTTCCATTCTAGAGATAAAGAAACTGAAGGTCAGAATAGTTAAGTGTGTTGGCCACAGTTAAAGAAGTGATAGGTATTGGATCCTGTGAGAGTTAATATCAATTGTCAATTTGATGGAACCTAGAATCATCTGGGAGATGGGATTCTGGTCATGCCTATAAGGATTACCTTAGCAGGGTTAATTAAGGTGGAAAGACCTAATCACCATGGGTGGCATGAGTCCAAAGGGTGAGATTCTGTGCTATATAAAAAGGAGGAGGTGAACTGAGCACATGCATTCATTGCATTCTGATTTTTTTGACTGCATATGCAGTGTAATCAGCTGCCTCAGGCTCCTGCTACTGTGAATTCCCTGTCATGAGGAACTACAATCTCAAACTGTGAGCTAGAGTAAACTCTTTCTCCTTCAGGCTGCTTTTGTTAGGGTATTTTATCACAATAGCAGTAAGTTATTGGAGTGTTCAAGTATCCCATATTTTACTTAGTAATATCCAAAAATGCAAAATAGTGATGCCAGCAATTCAGATATGTCAAAGAAAATCCATCAAAATGCTTCTTTAAAGTGAAAATGTGAAAGTGTGCCACAGAGTGTTACATTTAGGGGAAAAAGTTAGCATATACTGAGGAAGGTTTTATTTATCTAGTAGGAGTTTGGGGGGTACTTCGCTAAGAGATAAAGAGTGATAATTCTAGACAAGACCCTCATTTCCTTGTCTAAGTGTCTAACTTCTTTGATGTTTACTCACATAGTACCCAGCCATGCTAACCTGGCAGGATTCCCTGTCCCCCATCTTCACATGTCTCACTCTTGGCAAGTGCTGCTTCCTCTACCATTCCCCTTACTCTGCATGTATCTGGAAAACTCTTCATCCTTCTAGAACTTGTTTAAGCATGACTTCTGAAGCATTCTCACTGAGGCGTGTTCTCCTCCCTGCCCACATAGTGTTATTCTGAAACTTCTCGTGACTCTTAGCATAGAGTTGAGATCTTTCTATATGGAAGTGAGAAGCCTTAATAATCTGGCTTATCTGTTTCCACATCTATCAGGACCTCTCACAGAAATCTCTGTTTAGGCCAAACACCCTTCTATTTTCACATCCACACGGCAACCTCTTTTCTCTCTCTTTTTCCTCTCTTTATCTCTCTCTGTCTCTGTCTCTCTGTCTCTTCTCTTACATACTCAACTCTCTTCATCTTCATATGTCTTGCTAGGAAGAGTACTATCCACTCTTTCATGAGACCTAAAATTAAGTGACACTGTTTTCAAGAAGCTCCCTTGAGCCCCCATTGGTACCCACTCCTTTGCTGCTTGAGTGCTTTCTATCCTAGTGGTGGTACTCACTGACCAGTGCTGAGAAGTGCTGAGCAAATGACTGTCCCTGTGTGGTACTTGGCTTTCTTCTTTGCTGCTTCAGAACACAACCCATGCTCACAACCTTCTTTTTTTTTTTCATTTTTAAAAATTATTTGCAGTGTGTGTGTGTGTGTGTGTGTGTGTGTGTGTGTGTGTGTGTGTCAGAAGGCACTATGTGTCTCTGTGGAGGACCAAGAGTACTTCAGGAACCATCCTGGATTGCTTCTACCTCCTTTTTGCTTTGCTCTGGGTTTTCCCAGTCTCCCCCCACCAGGGCTAGAATTGCAGGCTGCCACAGTTTCCGCCTGACATTTTTATGTGAGACCTGTGATCCAAATTCAGAACCTTCTGCTTGCAAGACAAAGAGTTAACCCCTGAGCCATCTCTCAGCCTACAACCTTCTTATTTAGATATATATTCCCATCTTTTTAACCCACCTCTTTACAAAGTTTGGGTTGGAAGTTCAAACTCTGGTCCTATCCATTCACTCATTGAGAACTGCACTCACTCAACAGCTATTAGAAAACTTTATATGGCTTTGGATGGTGGCTTAGCTTCTGGTCCTATCCATTTACTCACTAATAATTTCATTCATTCAACTGCTATATCATATTTTGCAAGGTTTTAGCTGGTAGCTCAAATTCTGATCCTAATTCACTCATTAATAACTTCACTTATTCAACACCTACAGAGTACTTTCTATGTGCAAGATATACTTCTAGACAATGAAAGAAATGGGGGAAACTTCTGTCCATATACTGTTTTAATTCTGTTGAGGAAATTGTATCAAAATAAAAAAGATAAATGCAAAGTAATAGATGCTACGATAAGTGCTAGGAAGAAAACGTGGCTAGAATATTGTTCCTGTTATTCTGGACGAGCCTATTAAATATCTCTAAAAGTCAGTGTCATAAAATAAATTAATAAAATGGCACAAATAATACCACTTAACAACTAAATAACTACCTGGGTGGCCATGAGGTTTTGGTGTGAAAGAATATAAAGGTCATTGTTTGAAATCATATAAAGTATATAGCTTAATTATTATTTTTACTTTGGATGTAATGTGGTTTCTATTTATTCTGAGGGGGGCATCAGTCATGTAGGTATTTGAAAATGAGCAAATGCCAATCTAACAGTTTCAGTCTTCTTCATCTGAGTATTTGGCCACCTCTCTGCATGCCATACACTTGAATGCATTGACCTCTGGGATTATTATTTTTCTTGTGCTGTTGTGATAATGGTGATTTTCCTGTCTAAATGTAAATTTGAAATGGGCCTTTTCGTGCTCACTTCAGAAAACAAGCTGAGCAGGACTGTCCATCTCACATCAATGTTATTTATATTTCTATGCAGCTCATTTTTACTTGGGACATATGTGAATGCCAGCAATGTGTGGGAGAACATTAAATCATTCCCCATGAAGCTAAGGCACCAAATTTAATTCTGCAACTGCTTACAAAACTGAAAAAAAAGTAGCATACTTTTTAAAAACAGCTATATAAAAGATTACTACATGAAATTAAACTAAGTCATGCCTTTTCTATATTTGGACTTGCTAAAGAGTATCCATCAGTTGAAAGATGACTAGGAATAGAGAGTTAATACATAGCTAACTAGGACAGGCCTTTTATTTTACAAATGTATTTGTTTGCATATGTAATAAGATGTGAGCACCTGTTCAGGATAATTTAGAGACTACTTAAAGGCTCAAGTTCCTCTTACTTTCTTCTCCATAACACCCTAGCCTTCAGTAATTACTGTTATTGAATTGGCATGTATCCTCCTAGACAAGTGTATATTTATAACTATATGCACATTTTATATAAATAGTTTAGTATTTGTGTTTTGTAGCATATAATGTTCTTAACATAGTATTTGAAGCCATCACTATGTAGAAACACAGTTATCCCATATTCTTTTTCCACTATCATTGGTATTATATAATTTGGACCTTTCATAGTTCATCTATCACAATACTGGTAAGGAGACATTTGAACCACTGCCAATGTACACATGGTGTATGATGACTTCTAGCATATAGTCAAATGTGTGTGTGTTTCTCCAAGGTGTTCACCAAGAATTGTAATTTTGGCTTCAGAGGCATTCAACTCTCCTTATTTGAATTCTAACAGATACTATGGAGAGTAGTTTAATTCAGAATACATATAAGTTCAACTAACAAACTAATAACTAAGTGCATACCTATAATTTTTCCAATAGGATCTCTTTCTAGACCATCTCTATACTATTATAAGAATGAGCAATATGGGAAGGGATGATGCTAGAATCCAACTGTTTTCTAGACATTATCAACACACAGCCAATAATTAAGTCCTAAGGAGACAGAAGGAGCTTTGCTGGTCCTTTCTTATTCATCTTTCTGGAGTTAATTGATCTTTTGCATTGCTTTGGCTTTTCTTTTAGTTTTTCATTTTTATCTCTTCTTAGATCTCTGAGTTCCTTTGATCCTAATGAAATACTCTTTTAGAATAAGTAGTGACTATTTTTAATAAGTGACAAACACTTTGCAGGCACTTTCTTGGTTAATTTTAAAAACACTTTTAAGATTGGTGCTTCTTAGGTGTACAGTTTTGAAGGTTTGAATACAACCAAAGATATGTTTGGTTTTTACCTAAAGTCATTTATCAAACAGGAAAACATTTTAACTTGAGCTGAGTGATTCCAATGTTAGTTCTGGGACTGTGAACTGTAGAGTTCTAATTTAAGATATCATCTTCTCTGCTGCCCTCCTAAGACTCTCCCACTGCCCTCTTTGTATCAACCACTGTTTTCTGCATAATAGTAGCTATTAGCGAATAGAATTTATATTGTCATTGAGACTTTTTGCCTTTCAGTGGAATGACTCATAACCGAATCCTGCTTCTACCCTAGATTCAAAATTGTGGTACCTTGAACACAGTAGGAACTTAAGTAATATATTTTGAAAGAATCAGTAAGCTTCATAAAAAATTTTTCTGAACTGAGAGACTAGTGAGTACTAATGTTGATGGGGAAGAAATGGGAGATACATTCCTCAATCGTATACATACCGATATATGATTCATACCCTAACAAGCACTCAGGGACATATCATCATGGGCAAACCAAATGAAGCCCAGTGTGTCACACATGTGAAAAGACTTGAAAATAGGAGGGACTCTGACAGGGAAGAAGATGGTTTGTAAGTAGAAGGGGGGGTATGCAATTGGAGATTAAGTGATGAAAATGTCATAAATTCACCATATCCATGAATATAACACACACACACACACACACACACACACACACACACACACACAAACCTTTATGAAAAAAATATTTCCCAGACAATCAAAAATCACTGAGTGTCCCCATGATGAATCTGTATGGGTCTCTTTCTAAGGCCCTATCCAGGATATAATTCTCACATCAAAACCTTCAGACACAGGTGGCTTTTAATTCCATCTGTGTCATTAGGGACCACTGTCTCATGGCACATTCCCTTAGGACTCCACTGGCATAGGATCTAAAAACAACACTCAATTTGCATTCATTTATTCTGTGCTGTAATGAGAAAATATTTGAATTAATTAATTAATTGCCTTAATATGCTGCGAAGCTTGCTTCTTCCTATTTCTATGCCCTACTTCTTATTACTAATTCCAACTTCTTTTGTTCTGGAAATACTTACATTCCACCTTCTAACTTAGCTGTTGCTTCAATCCTCTTTAACGGTCTGACTTTCCTGCCAGCTCCATCTCTAGGCACGATCTCTTGAGTCACTTTTCAATACACGCTCAGACTCCCAAGAGTGAGTCACATTCTATTCATAACGAACATAAGCCCCCAAAATTGCAACAGAGACCCAGATTTCTTGGTTCTACTTTAAGTGGATAACTTATAAGAGTCATTGTTCAGCTGATGCAAGTAGCCTTGCATTGAGAAGATGAAACCTTTACCCTCCTCCTTTCTCTTATCTTCAGTCTACTTACCTGAGAGCCACACAGCCTCTCCAAACTGTGCCCAACTATTACCTGAAATCTAACTAAAACTTCTATATCACTCATACCATTATGTAATTTTATTAAATATCCGGTTTTATGTGCGTATTGCTTTTTCTTATCACTTTTTTTTTAAAGACAGGGCTGCATTGCTTTATTTTCCTCATTACCATCATAATCCCCAAGTTTACTTAAGTTAGTATGTGCAAAAGTTTCTGGGAGTCAATTAACTGAATTGACATAGCATCTTATGAGGTGGATATGATCACTCTTCCCATTTCCCACATGAGAAAACTGAAGCTTAAGTTAACTTGCACAAGATGTCATGTGGCATTTATGTTGTAAAATAGGTATTCAAACATGGACTTTCTACTGTAGAATCTGTGAGCTTAACTACTGAGACATCTTCTTCTCTATAATCCCTTTATGGTACTGAAATTGGCTAAGCACATAAGTACTGCACAATAAGTACTCATTAGCTGCTTGATATACAATTTGACAATAGTGGTCCTTTCAGTATCATTAAGTACACTCCATAATGATCTCAAGACTCAATCGTACATGGCTTAATTACATAACGTAGGTTTGAGTAGGGAGGAAGAGATCAGACTAGAATAATATTTGCTTACTATTCTGCCCAGCCAAGGAAACATAAGTGCAGATGTAACCTACAGAAGGGAAGTAAATATTTAAAAATTCTACATGCAATAGAGGTCATATCCAAGATAGGAAGGAATTTAAACAGTTCAATAGTAAGAAAACAGCCTAGTTTTAGGAATGGGCAAAGGACTTAACTGTTTGGTCAAGGAAGGCATAAAACATTCAGTAAGAATATGAAAAATTTTCAATATTCTAATCACTAGATAAATGAAAATTAAAACCATAGTGAGAGGTCACTTTCTGGCTGCTATAAGAGCTACTACCAAAATAAAAAAAGAGCAAATTTTGGTGAAGAAGAAGAGAAAAGGGCCACTGTACACAGTTGATTGGATGTATACAAAAGTATGGAGGATCTTCAAAAATCCTGAGAAGAGAATGACCACAAAATACATTAATCTCCCCACTGGGTCTATACCTGAAGGAAATGCAATGAACACAAATAAGAAACATCTGTATATTAATGTTCACAACAACAGCTGTCCATAGTAGCCAAGATATGGAAATAGCTTCAATGTCCATCAAAAGAAGATTGGATCAAGAAAATATGCTCTATATTCATGAAATAACAGTATCCGGCCCTAGAGACAGAAGGACCTTTTGTTATTTGCAATGACATGAATTAATCTGGAAGACATTGTTAATGAGACACTTCTAAAAGCAGAAAGTGTGAAGGTGGCTACCAAAAACTCAAGTGTGGAGCTTGGGTGGATGTTGGTCAAAAAGCACAAAATTTTAGCTTCGTGACTCTATTTGAAAACCATATATTGTATGAATACTTAAGACTGCTAAGCCAGATTTTTAAATGCTTTCAGCTCCATAAAGATGAGTATAGTAGTCAATGTATTTGTTAACTTCTTTAACTATTCCACAATGCCTACATGAATCAAAAGATCATGTTGTACAAAGTCAATATAGATGATCTATTTACCAGTTAATATAAAAACGATTTTCCCACGATATCTTCAGCAGCACTGGAAAGGAAGGATCAGCAGAAGATGTTGCTGGAGAGCGGATCTGGCTGCAAAAAGGCCAGAGCATGCTAAGCCACGTCGTCCAGAAGAGGCACACAGAAAATCTAACGAAATGGGCTTTAAGGGAAGATTGTGTTGACTGGTACTCTGATGCCAGGGATGCCTTCCTTGTGGATCCATTGTGAGGCTGTGTGAGCCAAATTCCAGGTGATCGGAATAGTCATAGGCAGTGGAGGGAGGGGCTCTGTCTGTTGTTGGCCAAGGGGGACCATCTGTGTTAGTCACTAACCATGGACATTGTCATTAAGAACAGGATCTGATCCTTGATTTCTTGGCTTACAATATGCAGAACACAAGGCAACAAGGAATGAAGGCACAATGGACTTCCAGAATTTCATCTTTTCCTCTGGCTCAGGCATCTGAGCTACGTTGATTTTAGTGAGATTAGGCCACGGGGTAGCAGAACAAAATTTAGGGAAAGCACTTGGTTCTTAGCCTAGAGATTCTGAGGTCCATGCATAGGTTAGAATAGAAAGCTATTATGTATTGAGTACCAAGACACAGACTTCTCATTTGGGGACTAGATTCTAGACACAGTCAAATCTAATCACTTAATTGAGAACCTAGATCCGCATTGAGCGAGCAGTAGAGCTGCCTTGGAACACAGCCCAAACATGGACTGGGATGGCAGAACTCAGCATTATGTCTGTTCAGGCTCAGGAATATTCCAGAGAACCATGGGCTGTCTGAACATGCAGACAAGGCTCCTGATAGGGAAGCCTGGCCCTGAACCATAGCATAAGAGAGGACTGCCTCATTGCCCTGCCCAAGCTCACCCTTTGTGAGTGAGCAAGCAGCTGCTGCCTTGTCCTTTGCTGACTGCAGACGCAGCATGTGGCAAACCCCAGGGAGTGGACACCAAGCTGTCCTTGAGCACAGCCCATAGTGCAAACCTCTAAGGCAAGCTATGGAGCTTCCAGAGTGTCAGCTGTGGGGTACCCGTCCTCTATGCAGGTAACCTCGATGCACACAGCACGAGAGCCATAACATGGCAGGGGATCCACAGAAGGTTTTTAAATGCCTATGTTTTAAAGTGGTTAGCAAACCAGGAGAGACACTGTCAGAGGCCCACCATGAAGAGTTTAACCCAGAGAATCACCAAAGAGGTGAAAGAAAGCAGAACAGAGGAGACAGTAGCAGAGAGGGATTTGGGATTTGAAGAAAGAAAAGCAAATGTAGTAATAGGGAAAAAAAGTGTCATATGTCAAAAGCTGTGCAAGCCAACATTTCCATTCTCGAGGTAGCTATTGCATTTTTTGGCACATTCATTTGCTCTGCAGGAAAAAAAAAAACAGTTCCTCTATGCACATGAAATTTTCTCCTTGTTCTTTACTCTAGCTCTAAGATCACCCTTTTAAGAGAAAATCTCATTGTTTGAGGTCCCTATTTTCATAAGATGTAACATTTGTAATAGTGTATTACAAAGTATAAGGCAAGGAATTGTAGACCATGTACCATAGACTCCTGTCATTTCCCCAAGCATGTTCTTCTGTGTACAGTTCCTGACACATAATAAGTACTGGATTTGTAAATCTTTTAGTGAATAGTAAATGTAATAATAAAGGAAAGGAGGGATGGAAGGACAGAAGATGCACAAATAAAAGACAGAAGGTGAGACCAGAACAGAATCTATGCATGACAGGTTAGTTGAATGGAGCAAGATGAATGTTTGTACATTTTTTTCTGGCAAAGCAGAATAACCAAATGTTGAAAGGTAGAAATGATGTTTTAAAGAGCTATTTCCTCCACCACTCCCAAACGTCTTCTTCAGCTTCCATAATATGAATCCCTTTTGCTTGCTCTGTACTTCAAACTAAAGTGCTGGACTGAAAAACCATTCAGAACCAAGGCCTCCTTTTCTTCAGGAAATATTCTTACAATAAGCTCTTGTTAGATTCCCAGTACTTTCTTCTGAAATTCAAACATTCTATTCCTCTGCCTGTTCTTTGTTCTCTTGGGATGACAGTCTTCCCCAAGGGTTTCGAGATATTCTTTAAAGCCAGAAAAACTTGCATTCAAATCCTGACTTGGTTACTCATTAGCTTTCTAAATTTGCCTAAATAATTTAATGTCTCTGAATCTCAGTGTATTTATCGCCATCACAGGTCTTTGTAAGTAAGTGAAGTAGCTGTATATTTCAGACACATATCAATGTCAGTTAATCAATATTAGTTACAGGAGGCAGCAATAATAAGTTCGCTGCTTATGCTTGGCATAATCCCTGTGACAAAGGACCCTTTTCCTCTCTGTTAATTCTTCTTCTCTCTCCTTATTCAACTATGTATCTCCCTCTCCTATTCCTGAGTCTCTTGGGATTCTTGGAGTGGCTCAGTAGAGTCTGTACTTTGCATTATGGCCTCCCATGCCCTTGCTCCTAGACTATCCCTGACATCTACCTAGTTTATGAGCTAGATGTGGGCTTCATTTTGACTTGTCATTTGCTTTTATTTGCCTCATGTGCAGTTCACTAGGTTCTTTTAACCATGTCCTGATTCTGAATCAGGCATGGTGCCACTTGCCTATAATCCAGCCCTTGGGAGGGTGGGGTAGAAGGATTGTCTCAATTCTAAGGGCAGCCTGGGCCATATATTACGACCCTGTCTGTTCCATACACACACATGCGCAAAGCAAAGATTCCAATGATTTCATCCATTCATATATACCAAACCACTATCTTTATCAGGCGATTTCTGTCTCTAACTCAGACTTACACCACAGCATTCCAGGTGGACCCTCCCAAGGCCACTATTATCTCTCTTTCTTACTCACCTCAAGTCACTTTCTAGACTGGGAAACCAGAGGAGTCTTTTGAACTTCAACACGATCATGGGAAACCAATGGCCCTCTCATTGCTTCCCATTATTCTTAGAAAAATACTCAACTTATTATCATAGTTGTTCTGGATCAAGCTTAATATATGTGCTGGAGGGGCCTGGAGAGATGGGTCAATAGTTAAAGCCTTTTCCTCACTAGCAAAAAGACCTGAGTTTAGACCCCAGATTCCAATTAAAAATGTCAGAGGATATGGTGACAGTCTGCAATTCTACCCCTGAAAAAATGGAGCCTGGAAAACCCAAGAACAAAGCAGTAAAGTGGAAGAGCTCTAGTATGATTCTGGCTGGAAGCAAGCTGGTTTTACATCAGACTCTATGCTTATATAGATTCTTGGGTTTTCATTCAGCCATCTTTCCAGAGAAATAAACCTTGACTGAAAAGTGCCTCAGGAAACAAAGTTAAGTCCTGAACTCTGGACGAGGAAGGTCTCTTTTTGGAACAGGATGTATGTCACTGACAGAAAATACTGCTTGAAGACAAGTCTCAAAAATAAAAAAAAGGAAGCCAGGCTGGCAGAATACAAGAGGAAGTGATGGATGGGGGAGCCGGGGCGCCTAAAAGCACTTCGCTTCACTTTTCTAAATGTGCCCTGTCAACTCGAAGGGAACAGACTCAGTAAGGCTTAAGTTAGTAGATGCACAATGGAGGAGAATATTTATCTTCTTGCTCTTGAGCTGTAGACTGTTCAGCATTAGAAAACACCACCAACCCTGTCTTCTAACATGCCCAGGGCCCTTGAAGTGAGGAGGATTCTGATTTAATGAGCAAGTTCCACCATCTGTCAACAGGACTGCTGAGCACGACTTCAGCAAAAACGCAGATCCCAAAGTACAAGGAGCAGAACAGTCGGGTACCAGTCATGCAAGATGCGGTCCCCGGCTGAGTGGTCGAGGAACCGGGTGGCTCAACAGAGGGGTGGTAGTGATAGCTGGGGTCACAGGTGGGGAAGGCGCTCACACTGCAGCCTGTCTCGGCATTTTCTGGGTAGCTGTTTAACCAGTGACTGCAGCAGAGAGGCTACCAGGTTAACACACAAGGGAAGCCTCCTTTTTCCCTTCTCCAACCCAAATTGTTGTGGTCACTGTTCTGCTGCTCTGAGAAACTACTCATATATGACTCAAGGGAAGAAAGGGAGACTTTTTTGGTTTAGGGTTCCCGAAAGAAGATATAGTCCATTATGACACGGCAGGTGGCAGAAGTAAGAGGACTGGTTCAGATCACAACCTTCCTCATGGAGGCAGAGGAAGCCAAAGCAAAACTGGAAACAGGGCTGGGATACCAAACTTCCAAGCATAATTCCCTATGACTTGCCTTCCTCCAACAAGGCTCCACCTCCTAAAGGTGCCTGACCTTCTCAAACATAAACATCAGCTAAGGATTCAAACGCACAAGTTTGTGTATGTGTGTGTGGGGGGGGCTCACATTCAAATCATGACACATCTGATTTTCAGAAAGAGATCAAGAGGAATAATGTAAACCACAGCACAAATCAAAGCATTCATACAACAATGGGTGAAGGATAAGAGAAGAAAAGAAAATACATGTGTATCCTTTATGAAGTTAACTAGGAGAATAAGTTTTGTACTTACATTAGTGAACACAAAATAGAGAGACTTTTTTGGTTTAGACATTAACATTCAGTTGCAATGTAATAGTCATTTAACACAAAAAACTGGAAACATATATATTCCAAGAAGTATTTCTGTTTTAAAGTCAATTTGGAAATCCATGCAATTCTTCATTGTATTTCTACTAAATTTCTAGGTTTATCCTCATATGGGGACACTCTTGACACTTGAATATTCATCTCTTAGTTCAGGATCTGGCACACAATCAGGAAGGTTGCCAAACTGCATGGAGCCAAAAGTCAGAAGCTCTGAGGTTTAAATTTTGTCTTTATTACTTATCTATGTGACCCGTAAACATATTTTCTATCGGTTATTTCTCTCATATGTAAAGCAGAATATTAATTAATTTTGAGATTGATAGAATAAAATGATATGTAGAATATTAACCATTATTTTTAATTACTCATTATTGACTTCCAGTCTGGTATAATACCTGCATACACATAAGGATGGCGTTTACTTCTGAAACCATTAGATCCTAATAACTGTGTGAAATGTTTCCTAAGTAGCAACAGCTGCAATTCTGGACATGGTGTGTACAGATATCTTGACTTTTAACTTGAAATCTTATTCTGTGTTTTTCTTTGAAATCGTATAATCTTCTCCAGTACTTGGCACTCAAATCCAGAAAATGTTTATGTAATGAATGGAACATTTGTTGAATAAATCATGGAATTTAAGTGAACAAATGTAATCACCATGAACGATTTCATTCAGCTTATTCACCCAACTTAGGATAAGAATTTTTAGATAATCCTCATGGATGGGTGAGCATAACTCCATGAATTGGGAAAGGGTGTTAATTTTCCAGCATTCTTTTAATGCTCCTGTACTAGGCATCTATCAATACTTTTTGACTTGCTAATCATATTATGAATACTTTTTCTATGTGTGTTGATTCTTCCTAATGTTACTGTACAAACCTACTTTAAATTTAGGGGCTTCAAATAATACACTTATTATCTAATGGTTCTGGAATTCAGAAGTCTGAAACAAGTCTTACAGCCTAGCACCAGGAGTCAGAAAGTCTGAGTTTAATCTAAAGGATAGCACCCATTTCCTTTCCTTGTCTAGTTTCTAGACCAGTCACACCACTCAACTCATAAAATACTTTCTCCATATTCCAAGAAAAACAATCCAACCTTAGCTTTGAAACACATCCTTATGCCAAATCCAAACTTCTTGTTTCTCTGTTATAATTGTCCTTGAGATCATATTTAATTTACTTAGATGATCTTGAATAATTTTGTATGCTTAACTTAGTCATGTTGCAAAATTCCCTGTCCCATGTAAGGTCACATGTTCAAAAGTCCTGGAATGAGGATGTAGATATCTTTGGAAGGTCGTTACCCAGCTAACTCTTTAAGGAGGAAGCATTGCTTTGCTTTGCTTTTTGTGTTCCATCCTATCTGCTGGAGTTCTAGATAAAATTTCTTATTTCAAGAAAATGGGCTCATGAGGAAGCAAGTTTGATATGAAACCTATTTCCTGGTACAATGGATGTCATTGGGGTCCCCAGTATCTAGTTTACATCAGCAATGGAATCTAGCTATTTTGTTCAAATCCTGACTTCAGCAGTCAGTACCTATGTGACTTAGTCTAGTTACTCAACCTCTCTCAGTTCCAGTTTTCTCTAAAATATTGGTGTACTCACAAGCCAACTTGTGTGGAACTTTGTAGCAGTGTGTAGGTGTGGTGACAAATCTGAGAGTCAGATGGTTCTAAGTTTAACTTTCACCTTTCAAAGCTATGACCTTAGAGGCTGGATGTCTTTGCTCTTCTCAGCATCACATCAGTTTCAAATGGTTATTTTTAGTTTTTATGCGTGTGTGTGTGTGTGTGTGTGTGTGTGTGTGTGTGTGTGTGTGTGTGTGTATGTGAATCAGGTGCATCATTCTTCAGGAACACTGTCTACCTTGCTGTGAGACAGGACCTCTCATTGACTTTTACCAAATCACCTATGCTGGCTGGTCAGCAAGCCTCTGAAAAGGGCATTTGCCTGCCTCCACCTCTCCAGCGCTGGGATTGCAGGTGTGTGTCACTATGCCTGGCATTTTACATGGGCTTTGGAGAGTGAATTCAAGGTCTTGTGCTTATAGACAGTGGATCAATTTGCAGATTCAATCATCCTGTTGCCCCTAAAGTAGTTACTTTAATTCCAAATTTTACAGAACAAATTAGATGCAGAAGTTCACTTCCCAGAGCACAGAGTGAGAGTTTAAACCTAGTTTTTAATTATTCTGAATCTAAGTCATATGACTTTGGGGGACATTTAAATAAAAAAAAGTCTTTTTTTATTTTGCGTATGTGTGTGTGTGTGTGTGTGTGTGTGTGTGTGTGTGTGTGTGTGTGTTGTATGTATGTCAGAAGTCCCTGTGAAGACCTAAGGATGACTTCCAGAATCACCCTGAATTGAGACTACCTCTTCTTTGCTTTGTCCTAGAGTTTCCCAGGCTCTGCCCACAAGGATAGGAAGTGCAGGCCACCACCATTTCTATCTAGCGTTTTTACATGGGACCTGGGATCTTAACTCAGGACATTCTGCTTGTGAGGCACAGTCTTAACCTCTGGGCCATCTCTCCAGCCCCCCAAATTTTCTTTTAATCATTCATTATTGTATTACATGAGTAAGAAGTGACTCATGGAGTTAAAGGATTGCATGACGTACATGAAGGGCTCCCTGCACAGGGTTACAGTTCAGTAACTGTTTGGAGTGAATTAAGGAATTAACAAACAGAAGAATAGAATAAACTTCATCTTTGTTTTTTCACCTCTCCATTACCTTCCCTCAGCAACACCACGTGCTCTGAAATGTTCTGTATACAAACATTTCAAAGCTGCTATTAGTGATCCAAAACAGATTCTTGATGACTAACATTCAAAGTATGATGGGAATAAGCAGAAAGAAACAGAGGAATCTGAGAGGCAATCAGATAAAGTGCTCCAAATCTTTATCATAGTGGTTACAGGATCATAATCTTCCTCCAAACTACTAAAACAAGACTTAAAATGAGTATATATAAATATATACATACACATATATGTCCTCATTTGAAACATGATACATGTCATGTTTCAATACAACTGGTGTCATTCCAGATTGAAAATTAGGTTCAACTCGTTATCATATACTCCTGGGCTTATGGAAAGCCCAACAAGATGAATGCTGACAAGAACAAAGTATCATGTGTTGAAGGAAGAAAGGAGACAGGTGAGTGGGATTCTGGGAGATGGTAAGACCAGCAAGACTTGCAGGAAGTAGAGAGCACTGTGGGCTAGATGGGTGAGTCATACAGACTAGAAGAGAAGGCATCGCTGTATGACCATGGAGAATGTTTCCATTTGGCATTGTGTGATTCAAGTGATTCAACAAGCAGGGACTAGGTACCTTCATAGAATAGTGAGCTGACAAATGAGGATATCTGAGAAGGTTGCTGTATGGTGCAATGTAGAGTGCTTTTATACAACTATTTCAACAGCATTAATGCTTCTTCTTTATTCTTTTTTCAGAGTCAGCAGATGGTAATGAAGATCTCTAAGCTTCTATTATTTTAATTCCTCAGAAATTCATGACTTTATTCTTCAATAGAAGTCTGTGGGTTGGGACAGCATCAAGCACTGAATCAGACCAAAGAACAGTTAGTAAATTGTTAAGGTTGCTGAACTTTCATTCTGAAATTTGTGAATGTCTGGAAATATTTTCCAGAAGATAAATTTAGCATTAGTCAAATAAACAAAGTCATCTTGATTTTTACTGGGCTTAAATTCAAAATGTATAAAGGTGTACACAATAGGAATATTTATCAAAAAATATTAATTTTATTTTTGGTGCTTTCAGCTACTGCCACACCACTCTTACATCAGCACCATCTTTGGCTCATAGAGCAGAGCTCCAGCTGAGGGAGAAGGGGGTGGGGTAAGTAGGAAAGTTAAAAGTCTCTATACCATGACTCCAGCAAAGTAAGCTGCCCACAGATGCAGGAATGGCAAAGTAAGAGGGAAACAACTGGCTACAAAATCCACTCTTAAGAGTTCCCTCTCATAGATAAATCTATGTATTACCTACAGTAATTGCAAGGATTATGAACAGGAGGGATGGGGTTGGAGGGCCACACCCGAAACAAGGAGAGAAGTGACCATGTTACAGTAGAGAAAATAGGCCTCCATCAGGGACTGCAAAAAAGTAATGTGACATCTGGTTAAGTTCACAGACATTCGTTCTTGATCATTTACAACTAAGGGGGTATGAACTCACCAGAAGGGGAGGGCATATAGTCCGGCAGATTAAAAAGTAACCATTTTGCAAATGGGTGATTGACCCCTCCCATTGCCTAACGCCATATGACCCTGCAATTCCACTTTTGGGTATAAGTATTACATCTACCCTTGAATGTGCTCTTATAATAAGACTCCAGTTTAACAGCTTTTTGTCTCTGGCCAGGGGGTGACACACAGTGCCCATCACGATGGAGTGAAGGGCATTGCAGGAGCAACAAAACTGCAAAAGAAAATCAACAAACCACTATCCAGAACTTCAGAGACTCTATATCAAGCACCTAGAACTAGGCCAGACTAATCTCTCCCCATCCTGAAGCTCAGGGACATTTGCGGAAGAGGGGGCGGTAAGAGTGTAAGAGCAAAAGGCTGGGAGGAGCAATGATTTGCAAGATACTCCACACGAGTTAGGGCCGAAGCAATCATAATTGGACATTGCATGCCCGGCGCAATGTCCAACACACTATTGACCTCACAAAGTCTAGCATCTGCTAAAGGCACCAAGATCCTTGGAGGCAAGGGATCGACAGCCACAGTAGTGTTCCTATGCTTAAGGGGAACACAGGAAAGGGTTCAGGGAAATGCCACTGGGTCCTTGTAGGTCATCGGAGAGGAGGGCCCAGAGGAGAGTCAGGCATGCATAAGAAAGGACTCTGGGAATTGGGGCGGTAGGCTCGGGGGGATGGGGAGGGAGGGGTGAGGGGAGGGGGAGTAGGGGGTTTCGGGGGAGGAGGAGGGAGGGAGGGAACTGGTGTACCTATTAAGTTTGTATGAGTTGAAATAATAATAAAAATGTATTATAAAAAAATTAAAAAAAAGAGTTTGCTTTCTACTAGTGGGGTGAAGAAACCTTATCTTTACAGGACCTATACTGTGGCACTAGGTAAATTAGGTGTTGTTAGAAGTTCACTAAACTTCTGATTCACAAACTCCTTTTTCCAGCATCTGGTGGGAGAAATTGTTCAGGACTTCACACCAGAATATCTCTAAGCTTTCAGAACAGTGTTCTCTATAAGCCAGAGACCCCTCTTTCTTTTCAAAGAAGCTGTATGTCATAGGCAGATACAGATTGGTCGTCTTAACAGTTATGGGTTCAAGTTCTGAGCATCTTCGTAACAAATCAATGGTGGAGTTAAACTCCCTGCATCAGACCTGTCTAGTTGATGGCGAGCCCCAGTCCATGCTGGGTGGGACTTGTCACTAGGTAGGTGAATAAGGTGGAGGGAGCTAGATAAGGAAGTTAGCATCCTTTGGTATACTTGACCAGACATGTTGGTCTGGCAAGAAATTATTGTCCCTCTATATAGTATAACCTGTTTCCTCAGGTGTTGATGTGGACTCTTCTGCCAAACTGGATTCAGAACTGTAACTGGTCCTATCATAAGAAAAAATAAAACTCTTTGATCCCCTATAAGTCCTTTGTTTTCGAATTTATCTGCAACATGCAGAGCAACTGCAACATGGTGGTTGGCTGAAACTTTAAAATAAATGAAATGCTGCTCCAAAACCATGTGCATGAAACCATTCTCTACTGGCTAACAAGATACTAAGTAAAGGCTTTACTTTCCTAAGTCATCTCATACTCATGAAGTAAGTCAATCAAATAGTCATTAGATCCCAGTTTTGTGGATTGGAAAACCAAGATACTCAAGTTAACACCCTCACCTGCCACCTTTTGAGACACAGATCTTGCCTCATAATCACTCTGAGTACATGCCTTCTCAGTGCAGTTAAGCATGTTTCTCATAAAAATCTGGAAACCAAACTATTTACAATAGATGCATTGATAAAAAACTGTCTTTTAATTTAATGTCAGATTATATTGCTGCTGCTATTTTAAATGCATGTATATAGAGAGCATTCTTTTTAATGTAAACAGACTATACAAAGATTTAGAAACTATTATATAAAGTATATAATTCAAGAATACCTGAATATAGCAAATCATGATATTCTGTATGGGTTCCCAACTTTCACGTGCATGTTTATGAAAATATTAGATTTCATGAAATCAAACAGATATAATACCAGGCTAGTAGTTGTCTTAGCTTCTCTCAGTTCAATCAATTTAAGAGAAACAGGAGTAGGGGTTTAGTGGATTAGTCACAACAGGCTATTAATCTCTGCATTCTCAGACGTAATCCCGCCCCTGCCAATGTGATTGAGGGAAAAAAGTCCTACAAAGAACCTGAATACTCAGAAAAGCTCTAAGGTATGCTCCCCAGAGAAATACTCAGGCCAGTTTACTTGTCTTTACTTAACACCAGCACAGCATTTATCATCTGTCTTCTTTCATGTTAGTTTCTTTTTTCATGTTAGTTTTCTTTTATGTGCATTCTTTGATTTAATATACTTAAAAATGAACATCGATGCAATTACAGGAACAACCCAGCATTTAGTAATCATTGAACAATTCCTCTCTCAAGTGAATATTAGGCATAATTCAAAACTATGTTTTCCTTTGTGAATGGAGTGAGGAAAACATAGTTAACAGTTACCATGCACACAAATTAATAGTTGAAGAAGCTGGCAACACTGAAAAATGAATGGATAAAAAAGTAGTCAAATTCTAGTGAAAATGAGTGACTGTTTTAGATTCTACAAGGTAAATATTGTATTTCCTATTATGAATAAGTTTGGACATGATACTTCAATTCTTTATTGTTCTGACTACTAATTCAGTATGCATTAATTTATTGAGAAGGAAGAAATGGTAAAATGAATCTCTGAATCAAGTTTTTGTCTATGCCACCATTGTCAAAAGTGGGTTTTATAGAATGACATAAGGACATACATTTTGGAGACTTGATGAGCCGAAATCAGAGTTAAAGCGGGTAATTGTGGCATTCAATTGGCAGAAATAAAGAAAAAGTGGAATAGACCTAGTAAACTGTCTCTAAAGTTCATTCTGAGAAAAGACTTGATTGTCTTCTTCCTCATTACCTTTCAAATATTCCCCCGAACATCCTAGTTCCCCCAGGGATTAAGAATTAGCCAACCTTTAACTGATTCTGTCCTAGGGACAGGCATCCTGCTCAACACTCTCATGGGCATTGGCTCATTTAATCCCCTTGTTTTACATGATATTGCCAATTCTTTTCTAATTTTGCCAGATGTAGCGTTTATTATTTAAACTTCAGCTATAACAATGGCAAAATGTGCTCTGTAGGTCAACCTCCCTTAACTTTGAAGATAATTGCAATTGCATCCATTTGACAGTTGAGGTCAATGAGGATCACAGATGTTAGGTAACTTCTCAAGGTCACACAGTGACTACTGGCAGAGACTGCACAAAGTTCCAGGGAACATATATAGCAGCCAAAGATGTCCATGGTATTATTAAGGAGGATATTACCAGGAGGCTAGAATGTCATCATTTGTTTTCTTTGTGTGTGTGTGTGTGTGTGTGTGTGTGAGAGAGAGAGAGAGAGAGAGAGAGAGAGAGAGAGAGAGAGAGAGAAGAGAGAGAGAGAGAGAGAGAGAGAGATACTATACCTGTGTAGGCACAAGGGTGACATTGCAAATCATCCTGAATTGCTTTACCTCCTTTTGTTTTGATCTTGGGATTTCCCAGGCTCTGTATTCCAGAGATGGAAGTTCAGGCTACCACCATTTCCATCTAGCATTTTTACATGGAATCTGGGATTTGAACTCAAGTCCTTCTGCATATAAGGCAAGCTTAATCTCTAAGTCATCTCTCCATCCCTTCAATATCATCATTTTATCAAGGTTAGTCTCTTCTCCTGCTGTACCATTTCTCATGCCTGCCCATCTAGACATTTATCTGACAATTATCTATTTAGAGACAGGAAAGTTTCTCCTGTACTTAAGTCTTAGTTATTTGACCTTTCAAAAACCGAACAAGCTTAGCATCAACCAAAAATGGCCTCATATTAGAATCAGACTGTTGTTTAAAAGAAGAAAAGTAGGATGCAAAACACTATAGTGAATGACCCCATTGCACAGAGAGAGTAAATTAGCAGTACACATGACAGGCCCTAACTTCCCTTCTAATAATTTTTTCTGCAAACCTATTGATTTTTTCATCCCTACAACTTAATAAAAATATGCTTCAGTGATACCTGAGTTCAATCCATGAACCATGTGAAAGTGGAAGGAGAGAACAGAGTCTATGAAAATATGCTTTGGGAATATTACCTAAGCCTCAAATTTCTAGACTCAAGAGATATTCCTAACCACGGTGTCCTGTCTCTTGTTGGTTTGTGAAGCACAATATCATCTTTAACCTAGGGCTACTCAATTTTTAATAGATTTATATGGCAATGGCATCATATACATCATTAAAATGATCTTTGAAGGTTTAGGCACCACTCTATATGCATGTTCTTTCAAGGAACTGGAGTGTATTTTGGGAAGCTTATGGATATCATATGGCAAAACAATGATGAACTTTGTACTTTGCACAATATTAGAATTAACTCAAAGGGATAATCCAAGGGTTGTGGAATAGCTCGGCTAACAAAGTGCTTGCTGTGAAGTCACAAGGACCTGAATTTGATCTCCAGAACTTATGTAAAACATCAAGTATTATGGTGGGTGTTCATGACCCCCGTGGTAGGGGAATGAAGTAAGATAGATCCTCAGGGTTTACTAGTCTGCTTATCTAGCTGAATTGATGACAAACACTGTTTCAAAAATAAGTTAGAGAATGGTTGAGGAAGACACCAGATAGTGGCCTTTACCACACTTACATGTCTACATCAACCCCCCTACCAAATGTGGACTTGTAAACCTACATAGGCACAATGCAAATAATTCAATTGAAATAATTACTTATTCACATGAAAACCTTTGACAGAAAGACAACACATATATCCCCAAATAGCAAAAAATAAATACAAAAATCCTATTCTAAATGCCTTGATATTATGAGAATATAGCAAGAAAAGCGTGGACATGGAAGTGGCACATACTAATTGTTCAGCAAATATCTTTCCCTTTATGGCTGGACACAAAGTTTGCCTTTAAATCCTTAGTTCCTTTACAATGAGATGTGGTCATGCAAGCAACTAGAAATTGGGTACAATGCTTTGTCTCCTGGTCTGTGAAAGCCTTCTCTCTGGTCCTCTACCCTCCCTTTCTCAATATGCTGATGCTGACATATGGGGTAATGTAAGAAATTATAACTTGAAGTAGTATATCTTCTATCAGCTTTCAGACTCTGGAGTTATTCAAAAGATGGGAGTTTTTTTTTCATTTATTTCCCTCCCCCCACAGATATATACTGATGACAGGTGGACCCTTACCATGACAAGATCACCTTTCTAATGTGATGTCTCTAAGTTTGGAAGCTATACACCTCAGAATCTAGGATTTCCTGAACTGTCCCATTGAAGAAGTCACATGGGGGGAAATCCTTGAATTACAGCATTGTTTTAAAAGCACACATATTTAAGGTTGAAAAGTTAAAATGTAAACTTTGGCAAAGAAAAATTTGGTCTGTGTGAAATCATACATTTTCCTTAAATGCTTACATTTCTGTCATGCTAACATTAAAATATATTTGATGAATTTAATGATTCCACCATAGATCAGGTTTTTGAAGCTAAAAACTTTTGTAAATCCATGTCTTTCAATCCCTGTCTTGCCAGGAGCACAGATAAAGGAAGAACATCTCATGCGAATTCATCATTACTTTAAATAACCAATGTTTAAGCACAGCAGTCATTCACTAACTTGCTCAACACATTTTACCTGTGAATATTGCAAATTGAGACATTCCCTAACACAAGAAAGCTATGATCTCAATGGTAAAAAAGCAAAACTAACCAACCAACCAACAAGAAACAAAGAGGAGAAATAATATAAAAAGATTTCACCAATGCATACCCTTAGATTGCAGTTGACCCTCATTTAGCCACCACAATAGTATACAAAAGCAAACTAACAGTACAAAGAACTTCTCCATAGGAAAGAAGCAGGGATGGACCCCATTATAGATATTGAAAACAATGACTTTCCTACTTTGTATTTTATTCTACAGAGATCTGAGATTCTGCAACTGAGAACTGGTCAATCATGGAGTACTATGAAATTCAGATGGTAATTGACACAGTAGTATTGACATCCAGGGTGTGTAATAGAAGGAAAACACTCACCAGTGCTTTGTTTTTCTCAACACAAAGCTCCAACATCTACTCATGTGATCAGACATTAAGTATAGGGACATTTTCTTTAGCCTACTTCCTTTCCTATAATTCAAATAACAAGGAAATAAGCAAAAAGGTTATCCAACTGGCTATTTCCACACAGTTGGTAAGATCATAGGTGATAAGAGATAAAATATGCATTCACTCTGCTGTATCTATTTCTAGGTTTCTACCCCTTTTCTCTGGTAAGAACTGACCAACGATACTACTATTTTTTTGTTTTGGTTTGGTTTGGTTTAACATGGGTCAGAAGAGAAGAAAGGCAGTTAATATTTATCTTGAGTCACTTAGGAGACAAACCTCTGTAAGGAGTCTCTAGATTAAGTTAATTGAGGTGAAAATACCCGTGAATAAGGAGAAAGTGAATTTAACACTAGTATGCATTGCTCTTTACTCCTCGACACAGATGAAATGCGATCAGCCGCCTCAGGGTCCTCAGCTTGCCTTTCTGCCTCCATGCCCTGTCCCTGGAACTGTGAGCCAAAATAGTTCCAACCTTCCTAAAGTTGCTTGTGTCAAGTACTTTATCACAGCAATAAGAAGACTAATAGAGAAGCAATTGTATCTGACCTAAGCCTGAAAACCCACAGAGAGAGTCAAGTTTGGCACTTTTGCATATCAAAGCACAAGGGTAGGGTGAGACAGTCCCTGGAATACTCTAGGTTAGTACTAAGTGAAGGGCAGTGAATTTTTCTCCCCAAATGCGAAACACTGTCTTAAGCAATTTCCTCAAAGGCAGACAGGGGTGACATAAAGAATAGAACAGCAGCACATTCATTGAGCCTTAAAGGTCCCAGGCATTCAAGTCTTCACCATGATGTCGAAAAGAGCTGGAACACAGCTTCAACAACTGTGCCTCCAATAAGAATGTTTTGTTGGGACTGAAGAGATGGCTCATGGATTAAGCCTTTGCCTTGCGAAGAGAAGGGCCTGAGTTCATATGCCAGATTCCATGAAAATGCTGGGCTTCAGAAATGGTGGATGCCTGAACTGCTGACCCTGCAAGGCAGAGACTGGGAAATCCCAGAGAAGCAATAAAGAAGTAGAACAATCCAGGATTATTCCTGAAGTAACCCTTAAGTCTCCACAGGCACACATGGTACACTCTGATACACTACACACACACACACACACACACACACAAACACACACACCACATCTACACCCTACCCCCCACATACATACACACTGGCACCTAAACACACATGCAAAAAAAAAAGTTTTGTCAAGGAAACATATGTGTTTGAGACGGAAGCACAAAGCTCTCAGACATATTGCATCCTTTCTGTCTGACTTGTGCCTATTAGAAACCACATGCAGCAAAATAAGAGAGCAAGATGCCTCCTTCGAATCTAATCCCTGCTATCTTAGTTCTTGTTTCTAATTCTCCTATGAACAAAGGAAAGCAATTCTAAATAACTCTTTGTGATGCAGTTAAGTATTAAATTCTTTATTCATTATTGAATATCTCCTAAATGTTAGGCACTTGATTGGACAATGCAAAATAATCCTGTATGTTTGTATAGCATTACCCATACAGTCTTCAAAGAACAAGATCATCATGCTTTGCTCGCTACATTTTACCATATATCTGGTCAGTACCTAATTCACAGAAGGAATCCTTTTATTAACATTTGTGGAAAGAATGAATAAACATATTAAATTAATGCTGTGAATAAAAATACCTGCTATAGGTGTGCCACTTCATGAATCGATTCCAAGAATCCTACAAGGCATTTATTGTTATTCCAACCTCACAGAGGAAAGACCTGAGCTCACACAGTAAGTGCTGCCATCAGAATTGTTTTCCTTGAGGGTAAAAGGTAGCAGTGTGTGTAGTGGGGAGAGAGCGGAAGGGAAATATGTTGACTCATATCCTTCAGTAAATGTGTTTATTCCAACTCTGGCATCGCTGCCAAGTATGCAGCAAAGCTAGCAAAACTTGGCTCTGGAGAATTCACCTGAAAGTCACTGGCTTCATTTCCTCCTGCTAGCCCCTTCAGCTCCTGGACATGAAGTATTGGCCAGAGTTAAAGATTAATTCTGCATTTGCCATGACAAAAGTGTCACCTTTCCCACAGCACGAGGCTGAGGCATTTTTGGGCTGTCTCCTTCATAACCAGTGATAATCTCTCCACCCCCATCCTGATAGAGCCCTCATGCAAATGTAATCAAACACAAACACAGGCCACCCCACTACCAGCCCAATCTTCCTAATAAACAGCAATTATGGCTCTGCGAGAAAGGCGGTCTTAAACCATTTCTCATTACTCCATAATCCTCTCCCAAACTCTGTATGCTGGAAATCCTTGAAACTTCTGTTTAAGTTCACCAAAGACTGAACACTCAAAAAAGGGGGACATATTTAGTAATTAAAGATAAGCAGATGATAATTGACAATCTGTAAAACCTAGGGTCAGCCAGTAGACTCTTGACTCTTTTTCTTAGGGTGGCAAATACCTAGTGATGTACTAGAAGGCTTAAAACTCTGAAATATCTGTCTGAGTTTCTGCAAAAGCTCCTACAAAGCTGCCCAGAGTCAAAGACAACCACAGAAATTGTTTAGTAAGCTCAGTTAAATGGAACATGCCTGGACCCAAGCCACAATCATCATATCAATAGGTCTGTTCTTAATGAAGAGAACAGCTGCCCTCCTGGGCTTTCACAGAAGACTTTCCTTGTGCAGAGGGGCACAGGGCAATGTTTCCTGCTGTTATTATTTGCAGAGTGTTACTGCTACTGAAACATGCTTTGTGAACACGTCCATCACAGTCTCATACATCACACTCCACTGTAGATGTTGATCATCCTTGAGACAACCATTGAATATACTGTGTTTCATCTCTCTGCCTTTGCATACGCTGTTTCCTGTGCATACACCCTTCCATCACACTTCCATTTAATCAGCACAAGTATTCCAAGTGGACATGTTAACATCAAGACTGAGCCCAAACATTCCCTAAGAGCGCCTACTTTCCTTGATCTGCCCCTCCTACATGCAAAGTAAGCCGGCATCTTCCAGTTCTCTTCAAACACTTTATGATACTTATTTACTTAATTATCTATTCATTACTTATTACTTAATTACTTCTAATTATTATTTTAAAATTTTATGTTTTACTAGGGTATAAATTTGGAAGGAAAAGTTTATTGTCTGACTTAGTTTTACTTGAGCTTCTTGATTCTCAGTGCCCAGGAAGTTTAGTGCATCCTTAATAAACATGGGACAAGATAGACAAAGGGAAATATTTCATTTTAGATGTGCTTACTATGTCCTTTCTAGTAATAGAGGCCATTGAGAGAAGGCCATATTTTGGTGATCATAATATATGATTTCAAGCAAGCATGTATCAAATGACAAAAGAATTGTACAGAATATCTTCATATAAAATTGTTGTGAAATATTTATAATGGTTCAAGCATTCATTTCATATCACTGGTCTCAAGTCTTATCAACAATGGTATTAATACTGGTATTGGTAAATATATTTATATAGTCATGAAGATGATGATGAAGTAACTACTTAGCTCACAATCTTCATGATACATTTTGCATATATGGTAGGGATGGTTCATTTGGACTTCACCTAATGTCAAAGATATTACTATTTCTATCATTATTAATAATCAAGTACAAATTTAAAACATTTGCATTTAGTTAGCATGCAAATACTGAACGTTAAAGATCAAGATTAAAACAAGTCCAGAAAAGTGGAGAAATCATCCTTTGTGTCTGGCCTGCCCCTCAGAAAGTCTTATAATGACTTAACTGATTTATTAAGCTAGGCATTTGGAAAATGATTCTGTGAATTTTATGATCAAGAATAAAGACAGTGAGATAAAAAGGCAGAGTTTAGTTTCTAGGTTAACTCTTACTGCAATCAAAGAATTAGCATATCTTACTAACATTTAACTGAAGTTGATTATATGACCTTTCTTAGTTCCTCCCCCCTCAAAAAAAATCAGGTATATGCTTCTTATTGTAGCATAAGAGCACTTTCATTTTGAATGCAGGTTAGTTTGTAACTCTAGTTTAAGACATACATTCCAACCCATGAGTTCCTTTGCCCTTTTCACTGGCTGTCAATATTTTTCTTTATCTTTTTTTATCTGTGAGCATATTATGTTTTTTTTTTTTCTTTGTGACATTTCTCCTTCTTCTTGCCCTGTTTTCTATCAACATTGCTCTATTTGAGGAAATGGTTGATTAAGTGGTGTTTACAAATCTGGCACCAAGTGTTAACAGCGGTGATTGTTACCAGAGTTAGTCATGAAATGCCAGTAATGGTTATTAGGGGGTGTGACTTTGATTCACTGAGCAACTACTACATGCTGGGTATGGTGGCAGTTTGTATCTGGATTTCTCCAATCCTCTGTTTACAGATGAGGACAGAGCAGGTTTGCACACAGAACTTAAGTAATTTCTCTTGACTACAAGAGAATAAATAGCCCTGTCTTTGTTCCAAAGCCTGTGCTGATTCTTATATATGCATTATTGTGATTACTCATCTCAGATATTGTGGTAGGTATTTTACCAATAATGTTTTGTTTTTCTTGTAATTTCTTTATATGAACAGTAACCCTGAGTGGTAAAAATTATCTCCACACTCTAAATGAGATAAATGATATCTATGGGCGCGCATGCATACTTGTGAGTACACACACAGACACACACACACACACACACACACATACACACACTCACACATGCCAAATAAGTAGGAATCAAAGAGTGCATAACTGTGTTAGTGTCCTTCATATTTCTGAATTCAATAGCTTCCAAAATGGCTCTTCCTAATGTTCCAGTATCTCCCAAAGGAAATCTTTCACTTTTGTTGTGACAGTCCTTGTTGTACATCCCTCAACTGACTTCTTTTCCTTTTGCTTATATGTTTTCCAAACTCTAAACTCAAATATCTGCATTTTCTTCCATGGCTGATGTCCTCCGATTTCTAGAATGTATGTCCTGTATCAGACAATATAATATCACCATTGCCTTCAAACATAATACCTCCGAATCTTTATATTATATCTAAATGATTAGGCATCTTCTTGTCATTTTATCTCACTCTAGATTTTGTGTGTACTTTTCAAATTTGCTCTTCTAACTAGATCTTAAGTATGGAACATTCCATAATAAGATCAGGACAAAGACACTTCATTTTTAAGAATAAAGACGGTTTTATCATTTTTCTAATGTCCCACACACTGTCTTTTAGAAATAGATAATTCGAGATGAGGAGTCTGAGACTGAGAAGTTAAAGCAATTTCCTACATCATGCAAAAGAGTAGAGTTGGATTGTGAGGTGAGTCTTCTGGCTCCCATATTTCTTCTGCAAGGGCCTGCTGCCACATGTACACTTTTGGTACCTGGACCTTTAACAGTTCCTTAAGCCCCTAATGAAGGGGCTCAGATAAGGTATTGGTCCTGAATTCTGATGTCAGTTAAATCCTCCTCAGCCAAGGGAATGTTGACATTTCTCTTTCTCCTTGGGGTTTTATATTGCTCAAGAAACCTCTCCAGAGCTATCTGTTTATGATTGGCTGTGTGAAATCCTATGGGCAAACAGACTGAAAAAATCATACTGCTAATGAAACAACTAGGTGAGCAGTCTCTTTGGGCCAGGCTCATTTTTTATTAAATAAAATGCTATATTTCAAGTCATGCTGAGTGCTTATGTGGTTTGCTGATCTTGAAGACTTTTGAAGTAAGGTCTAAACTGAACTATAATAATGAGGGAAACTCTATGATCTCCTTGGAAATAAGCAATACCTAGTGAGTATGTGATAAATCAGACATACAAAATTTCAGTTAAATATAGGGTAGAAAAGATTGAGTGGGTTACATTCATGAAATCTAGCAATATACTGAAATCTAACAATATTGCCTGTTTATATAAGAAGGAAATTTCACACACATTTTAACTTTTAGCCAAGGTTTTCTTGAGAGTACTAGTTACAAAATGTACTAGTTGATATGATGATGGCAATGATGATGTGTGCTGTACGTGTGTGTGTGTGTGTGTGTGTGTGTGTGTGTGTGTGTATGTGTGTGTGAATGTGTGAATGTGTGTGGAAGCCAGAGGTTGGTTATATTCCTCAATTCCTCTCTACCTTTTTTTGAGACAAGATCTCTCATTGAACCTGGAGCTTACTGCGTTGGCTAGACTGACTGACCAGCAAGTTACTAGGAGCCTCCTGCTGCCATTCTGGAGTACTGGTTACATGCATCACCATGGCCAGCAATTACGTGTGTGCTGGGGATCTGAACTCTGGTCCTCAGGCTTATGTGGTAAATGCTTTATTGACCTGCCCACTATTCATTCTTACTGATGACTTTTGTTTTTGCTTTAAACACATTAACAAGTAAGAAAATTAAGTTCTATTAGGTCATTAACCAAACCTATATAAGGTGAAATTTGTGGGAAATAAATAATATTGGGTAGTATTCTATACTTATTACATGTCAGGCACCATCTTGTTTCAAGATTTCTTTCAAATACATCGATTCGGTACACACATGTATAATTAAATATATCTCATTTAATCCAAATAACAAACAGGAGTGTATATAGCATCTCCTTTCTATACTTATATAAATTTAGTTTTTTTCATTAGGAAAGGAAGGCACAAAATGCTTATAAATGCTTATATGGAGTGGTGATTAAAAGATACTTGGGAACTTGGGCAATACCTTCACCTGTTTGATGGACAGACCATCCAAATTGTTATCATATTTTTATCTTTACTTTATAATCACCTCCAACTTGTTATTTCCAAATTCTTTATGACTAACACCCATTTAACACAACTTATTTTTTCAATTAGAGACATCATAACAGAAAAAAATAGAGTCAAAGCATTTGAAAGAAATCTTGAACCAAAAGTTAAATAACATACTGATTTTTCTGGGTGAGGAATTCTGAACTTTGGTGCAGTTTGGTTGCCTCGTTTACAAAAGTCCCTTCCCCACACACTCTAAGAAGACACAGATGAAAATATCCTCATTATATTTAAGATGTGTGATCCCATCTCAAAATTCAAATGGCTATTGCTATGATCATGAATAAACTGACAAAGCAGTGAAGTTACATAAGAGAGGAAGTAGAGCACATTGTATGATTTAAATCAGGGAGCTGTCTTTTCATCAGGAAATTCTTTCTTAGTGTTGCTCAAAATTCAACCTCACTGAGGATGTTTTGCTCTTGATAACACAGAGGAAAAGTCCATTTCTCCTCCTCTTTCTCATTTTCATCTCTCTGTCTCTCTCCCTTCTTTCTCTTCCTCCTCTCTTTTTAATTCTTCTCTCATCCTTATTCCCCTTTTCCTCCCTTTCTGATATCTTGCATATTTAGCAAAATGAGATTTGTGTTTAACTAAGCATTCAAAGTTCATTGCATTCCCTCTGAAACCTTGTGGCATTGTCATCGAGTCTCCAAAATGTGTATGATCTCTCAAGGAGAAGACCCTCATACTACCTGCTCACTAACTCACTAACCTTAGTCAGTTAGATCCCTTGTTCAGATGCTAACCAAACTCCTTCTACAAAGCTACCAATTAGACCAGGTCTAAATACCTGTACTATGCAAGATGCATTCAAAGTAGCACAGGGATAAAGCTCTTTGAGCTGTGTGTGTGTGTGTGTGTGTGTGTGTGTGTGTGTGTGTGTGTGTATGTGTGTGTGTGTGTGTATGTATGTGTGTGTGTGTGTTGGGGGGAGGTGAATCCTTTGGCTAACAGAGTGGTAAACTACAAAGTCCAGAGACCTGTTTTTTTTTTAAAGAAAAGGTCACCAAATGAAATTCCCATAGTTTGCATAAGCAAAGCTGCAATCAATGTTTTCCTCCTTGTGGAATATGTTTATACTGCAGATCTTTGCTGCCCTTTCCCTACCTTGTGTTAAAAGGTATTGGAGTTGACCTTACCTATGCATCCTTCATCATCGTCTAGTAACATAATATGTCATAGGACCAATTACCTGACAGAACAGTTCACCATAAGATGATGAAAAAAGAATTCTGGGCTGTTTTTTACAATTTATATTTAAAAAATTACAATTTAGCAGATTCTATGATCAAAGGGGTTTGTTCCTTTTGGTGAAGCTCAGTTGCAAGTAAATTAAGACTGTAAATCATGGGAACAGAAATAAAATACCCACTAAGCTCTCTCTGGAGCATAAGCATACATTGCATTCTTACATATCCTCAGATTGGCAAGTGGAAAGGGAAGGGAGTTGAGGTCCCTCAAACTGAGGCAATGGTGAGTCATGACTATGTCACTAGTCATAATGTAGATATGCATGAGCATCACTGAGTAAGTCATGTTTATAACAGGGGACCCTCTTGGCCATGGAGAAAGAATGGTCTTTGAAATTAAATGTATGGACTTTAAAGTCCATGTTGTTACATCTGCATTTATATGTCTTTATAAGGTCTAAATTAATGCACACCCTAACTGCTTGGAATACTGTAATCTAGTTCTTTGCTTAGTAAATAGCTAACAACTCTGCTTACACTTTTATCCCCTCATTAAATAGCAGTGATGATTATTTAATAAATACATGTAAAAGGCCACACACTCCTAAGCACTTCTCTTAGGATGGAAATAGCCTTCTCCTAATGTTTCTATATGAATTAGGTAGTTGCTGATATGGCAAATCCCACACGACCATCACAGACATCCTACTAGTATCTCTGTGGGGACTAAGAACAGACTTTAGCTCAGCTTATTCTCCTATACCACACTGCCTGACCAGATTCAGGCTTTGGTCTGGGGACAAAGAGGATGTTAGTAGAAACCCAGAGCTTTTATCCATGCTAACCTGTTTGTCACTCAGATGACTTGTCTGACTTGAAAATTATTTCTGATACTGGAACTGGTTGAAAAAGCTATTTTTTAACCAGCAAAATATTCTGGAGCAAGAGAAAAAATTACAAAAGAGACACGAAGAGGATAAAGATGTGAAATGTGACCTTATGAGATGTCACCCAGTCTATCCTTGAACATAGGACTCTTAATAAATCCTTGCAAGTCATCTGGGTATTTTTGCTGAAAGATGCAAGATAGAGTAAGCGAATACCCTCTGCATGGGTAGGGTAGGGTTTGGTAAGTAACCTTATGGCACTTTTTTCTTATTTGCCAAGTGAACAATACAAAACTCATGAAAGTATTCCTGAAACATTTTGCTTTTGTAGATTGGTCAACCACAAACATGATGTGAGATAACAGATTCCCTCCTCAGAAGAAAGGATTGATATTAACCCAAGTTATTTAGAAAATGAATCCAGGGTAAAGGTACAAGGAAGGTTTTGGACAGCTAGAATCAGGTCTGATTGAGAGTAGAGATTGGCAGGGCTAAGAAAAGAGGTAGGAATGGTGTTCTCCCACCCTCACTGCTGCTCACAGGGGAAATGTCCCACTCTTTCTCCTGTGGTGACTTCATGGAAGTTAGCTCAGTCACCAATTCTGCAGAGGTAATGCAGGGAAAAGGGAGAACCGCAAATGGGCTACACCCTGAGCTCCTAAGTAGCAGGTGCCAGGGAGGTGGAGTGGGTGCTGGTCAATGGGAGGAGCCAAGCAAGTGGAGAATATTGCTTTTCCTCCCAGTTTCCTCCAAGTCCCAAATTCCAGCACCAACAAAGATGCAGCTGGGAAATCACAATCCCTCCAGACACACACTCAGGTGCAGGCATGCACAAGCCCTTTCATCTCAACATTCTGAATCCTCATTTGCTCCTAAAACCACAGGCTGACACAGGTATCCCGAGGTTAACATCTGAGCCGGTAGATCGTTTCTACTGGAAATTAAGACTACGATTTAAAACGGTATTTATGGTATCATTTCAGATGGATTTTTTTAAAAGATAGGAGTATGCTACCAGTTTTCAAACACTATAATCCATCCTTCAGCATGTAGCGATCATAGGATAGACTTGCACATAGCTCCAGTCTCTGCTGGTACTCCCTGCTCCTGCATCCACCCGCAGTCTCTTGAAAGTACCTAAATACTAGGGCAAGGCTCTGTATCTATTTATCAGCCGGGAATCACTGAGTTTTGGGAACTTTGAGAGCCAGGGGTTGGGGGTGGGGGATGCCCAGGCTCAGATTTCGGCGCCAGAGTTCTCAGCCAGAAAAGCAGTTGAAAATCAACACCCATCTGCCTCTTCTCTTGGTCCCCATCAGCTTTTCCTTTCAAGCTTCCAGGACGCCACACAGATGCAACCACCTACCACCACCACCACACATGGACACACACACACACACACACACACACACACACACACACACACACCCCAGAGACAAGCACGCTTTTAGCTTAGATTTCAGATTCAAAGATAGCAAAACCACTAAATGAAAAGGGGTTGTTCCACCCCCTCGCCCCAAGTCTACACATAGTTAAACCCCATGCATTTCAATCCAACCACGACTACGGACCCCGAATAGTCCAAGAAACCAGCACGTCCCATACCTGATATGCAGACGAAGAAATTGGCTTGAAGAAGAAAAAGCACCTCCCAGACTATTTCCATCCTCTGATTCTCATTCCAAGTGCATCACTCGACGGGAAAACAGGGGGGAAGGGGGGAGCCCCACACGGCACACACATACACACACGCACACACTCCCGAGAGAGCGCACGCTCGCGCTCCCACCAACAGCCGGTCAGGGACAGTCACCCCCAAGATCAATATCGCAGTTTGAATTGTTCCAGCAAATCTCCCCTCGGGCTGGATGGATGTGCGCCCCAGATGTGCTGACACATGTCCGATGCCTCGGTGCCTTGGCGGTCTCCCGGCTTGCGCGTCTCCTCTCTTCGCACCAACGGCGGAAACAGCACTAACAGCGGCGGTGGCGGCGGCGGCAGCCACCTGAAGCCACCAGCTCTGGGCTCTTCCTGCAAAACCGAGACCCCGATCCTCCGGGCGCCCCAAGAAGACATAGACGATAGCCCCCGCCGGGCTGCGCGGCGTGGTTCCCGGCTCCCAGCCGCTGGTAGTGCACTGGCTAAGCCCAGGCAGTCCCGGACAAGTTGCCCTCGAAGTCCGCCCTCCCTTACCGGGGCATGGTCAGAGGTTGGCTGCAGGCTCTGCGGGCCGTTCTCTTCTGCTTCCGGAAGGCGTGGGTGGGGTACACAGCACACACAGAAAGAGAAAGAAGCAGGGATTATTGTCCGAAACCTCCGGTCACCAGGAGCCTCTGCCGATTACCCACACCCCCACTTGCTCCCCAAGTTGGTCCGTGCGCGCTGCCTGACGCCTCCGGGCTGGGTACGCGAAAATCGCCCAAGACTCCCAAGTCTGAGGCTGGGTGCCTGGGACTGGGGCGCGTCCAGGACCCACTGGTTCCCTGCCTTGCAGGAGCGCTTTCCGCTCCTTTGCTATTTTCTTGGGTTCTCCAGAACCCCCAGTTGTCTCTCTTCCATCTCCCACGACTAGCGCCGCCGCCGAGATTTTCCGCAATGCAACTGCAGGGGTCGTTATTTCCTCGCCTACGGATCCGGACGCTTTCAGACTCAGCGAAGAGGAGGAGGAGGAGGATCGGGAGGAGGAGGAAGAAGAGGAGGAGGGCAGGTGGGGGAGCCGGAGGAGGGGGAAAGGGAGGCTCGTCCTCGCCACCTCCTGGAGTTCCCTCGTCAGCAGGGCCTCCCGGCGCCCAGGGGCGGAGGCAAAAGTCGGTTTGGGGTGGGGCAGTGAGGCTTAACCCCGCCATAAGGAGAAGGCTGGGTCACCGTGGCCACTGCTTCGGCCTGGGTCTGGGGCGTTGCCGCCTCCGAGCCCCGCCTCACTTGGCTACCTACATTCCCCTCTGGGATCTTTGAGTTTCTTTGCTCAAGCAGAAAAGAACTTCGGGCCAGCTGGTACCGCGCGGGAGACCCCAGCGGGACTCATCCTTGGAGTGTTGTGCTGTGTCGTCCCTCCGCGGCGGAATATGGGGATTTTTTTTTCATAATTCATTCCCTTGCTCTCTCCCTTTCGTCGCTTTCCTTCCTAGCCCTCCCTCCTTCCCCTTTCTGTTCCCCTGCCCAAACATTACTTACCCCAGAGTTTTCTCTGCAGGTTCCTAGACGAGGTGCAACTCCTGACTGCGAACCGCGCACTTCCCTCCCCTGGAAGAGGGGGGAAGTCATCTAAGTCCGGATCCCTGCAGCGGCCAACTGCACTTCTACTCAGCTCCAAGAGGATCGGAGATCGTTGGAAACCCAGACTTACAGGGAATTGGTTTCCTTCTTAGTTTTTCTTTCACTCTGTTTTGCTTTAGGAAAGCTTTAAATTGCTTTGGAGGATTTTTTGGCTGGGCCCCGGGACAGTTTCCACCAGCGACACTCAGCAGCTTCTAGGGAAGATTTCCCCAGCAAACCCGCGCGCGCGCACACATACACACACTGGCCTAACGCGCGGCTCTCCGCGGTCCCAGGGAAAGGAGGGGGCGCCGAGAGCACCACCCGCCTCCGGGGCAGAGCCAGAGACAGCTGGTCCGCGGAAGGTCTGGGGCAAGGCGCTTGTCTGCAGCCAGGGAAAGGCTGGTATGAATTGCCTTTCGGATGCAGATGAAATCCTAGTTAATCCTGCAACCGAGACTGTTCACCTACTAGAGCTGGAGCCTGGGGGGGGGGGTTGCTATTACAGCAGATTTGTGTTTCTAGCGCTGCAGGAGTGATTGGCGAAAGCCCCAGACCTACCTCCTTTGGGGTGCTGAAGCAGAGGAGGGCAGGGTAAGGGAATCCCTGGAAATATCTGGGATTTCTCTATGCACTTGTCCCGATTTTGAACTGTGACGTTGGGAGACTTTGCATAATAGCGGATGGACACACACACACACACACACACACACACACACACACACACCAAACACAAACGCCTGCATAACTGCAAGGGATAATTTTGCACTTTTAAATTCCTGATGCGTAGAAGCCATTTCTCTGTGAGCCTTGGTCTAATAAGTGCAGAAAGGATAGGTTAAGTGGAAAGGAAGGAAACGACCGAAGCGGGGCTGTTCATTTACACAATCGGGTCCGGCGAATCTTGCCACAGCAAATACGGCATCCGGATTACGTGTGACGTCCAAGTGTGCGGCATGAAAGTCAAAGGAGATATGCTACAGGGATCTCCAGATTCTTGAAAGCACACCAACTGTCCAGGAGTCTAGAGATCTTTTGCTCTTAGGGGTGAGGGGGAGACCCAAGAGGGAGGGGAGCCTGGAAGAACAGGGCACGGAGTCCTGCTGCCTCCAGGGATTCTAAAAAAAAAACAAAAAAAAACCCCAAAACGTTGGCAAACTTGCCTGTTCTTTAAGAAAGAGGTGTGGCCAAGAGATCTGTTCTTTGAAATGACAGCCAAGGACTCCAGGTGCCAACACGTTAAAAAAATCCAGGTTCAGAGGAAACAAATTCATGATGTTTAGGTAGAGAACTTTGAGGCTCAGCAGGGAAGATGTGGAGACTTGAGACATTAAAGGAATCAGAGACAGTGAAAATTAGTCCATTTGGGAAACATATGGAGGTGTGCTGTCTCCGTGCCTTGAAAGCAGACTGCATGAAAGGCATTTTTGAGTGGAGAAGAAAGCAGCTTGCCAAATAACAACAGATCCATCTTAGGGAAGTTCAGTACCGTGGACAGCGACCCGTCTATTTTAGGTAGTGGGATTTATTACCAACAGACTCCTCTAGAAACCCAAACAGGGTGCCTGTTTTTTTTTTTTTTAATAATATAATCCACTCATTTATTAATGAATTCTGTAAATATTAACCGAGTGTCTCATATGTATCAAGCACTGTAGCAAGATGCTGTGGTTTTTATAGCTGAAAATGCATAGTTTATTTTCAAAACACTAATAGGCAATATGCATGTATTTTTCTGAACATTATATTTTGCCTTAAGACAAAGGTCTAACTATTTGCCTTTAATATTCTAAAAAATTTAATTTTTTAGACTTTTACCTACAATGCATTATAAAAATCATGAAGACACTTGTTAATATATTTATTAATAAATTGTTAATTGATTTCAATAAGGCAAGCATTGCCCAATCCCTAAAACAAGTCATCTCATTTAGCCGTCATTAAAATCATGGCTTAGTTCATTTATGCTGTTATCACAAAATAACTCAACCTGTGTAATTCATATGTAATTACTTATAATTGTGGAGATTGAGGGAATTCCAAGATTGAGGATCCTGTATTCTGTGTTGGGGGAAGATTTCCTAGTATGTCCTCAAATGGCAGAGGATGAAAAGGTGAAAATGCTAAAGATAGTTCTTGTCAGTACATTCACAAGGCTAAGGACCCTCTGTTTGTTAAAGTAGAATCCTTATGAATTCCCCACTTCTCTAAGACCCATGCCTACTACTAGCATAGTGAGAGTTAAGGTTCAATATGGATTTGGGGGACATTCAAACTCACAGAGCAGAACCCTATCAGACAAACACTGTTAACATGAAACTGTCTCAGAGCAGTTATTATTTGCCCCATGTCTTACGAATGTTAATTGGTAATGAGGAGATTGTAGCAGAACAGACCAAACCTAGGATCCATGACACTCACTTGCTCACAGTGAAAATAACCACCTCTGGAGAATTATCTGGCACTGAGCATATATGTTAATTCTCATACCATATAACTAGAGTCAATGAGAGTCAGAAGGAATATGTCATGTTAGATTATACAGTTTAGAAATAACCTATCTTAGAACTAAGAAAAAGAAATGATCATCAAGAATACTTAGGAATAATCTGAATGCCCAGTAAATGCCATCTCTTTTCAGCTTGGCTATGGCAATGAGCTCAAAAACCCTCAAATATTTTGATTTTACTTTAGCATTTTAAACACAATGGCAACACTTTCTGTAGTTGTTCTAAGTTTTGCAGCTACTCTGCATGTTGCTCATAAGTGCACAACCAAATGGTTTAATTGATAATTAATTTTCTCTTATGATAATCTAGTTATAGTTCCTTGTTATCTTGGCAGGAAAGCTCATATGAGCACTAAGAACTGAGGAAACTAGCCATATCATATCCACAGGATTGCTTGAGAGAGTCACGATCCTGATTTACCAGATCAACTGTCTAACCAAGTATACTGAAAGATGCCAACTTCCTTAACCAACTCCTTCTGCCCAGTGACTAGTCTCTCTAACCTTGGGCTCAGTCTTTTCTATCAATTAAGCAATCTCCTGCAGGCTCAATCAGGGCCTGAATCTACCATTAATTCTTTACTAATATGTAACAAGAGCTTGAACCGTCAACTATCATGTTGATACCTGTATCTAACTATGATATTAGATTTACAACTCAGTTAATATAAATAATATTAAGTATAAATTTTCAATAGGATATAGTCTGTCTTTGCATTTTATCGGGGTATTTTCCAAGGCAATGAAATAAACACAACAAAGTTAAAATAGTCATCTTTAATATTCTTTCCATATTTTAATGAACTTATCTCCATATTTATTTTGATACCTTAAAAAACCTCTCCAGTATACTTACCTTCATTTTTCATCTCTTTGCATTCATTTTTTTTCTTTTTTTATACAATTTTTATTATTATTTCCGCTCATACAAACTTAATAGGGACACGAGTTCCCTCCCTCCCTCCTCTTCCCACCGAACCCCCTGCTCCCCCTCCCCTCACCCCTCCCTTCCCATCCCCCAGTGCCTCCTGCCCCAATTCCCAGAGAGTCCTTTATTGGGCATGCCTGACTCACCCTGGGCCCTGCTCTCCGATGACGTATAAGGACCCAGTGGCCTTTCCCTGAACCCTTTCCCGTGTTCCCCTTAAGCATAGGAACACTACTGTGGCTGTCAATCTCTTGCCTCCAAGGATCTTGGTGCCTTTAGCAGATGCTAGACTTTGTGAGGTCAATAGTGTGTTGGACATTGCGCAGGGCATGCAAAGTCCAATTATGATTGCTTCAGCCCTAACTTGTGTGAAGTATCTTGCAAATCATTGCTCCTCCCATCCTTTTGCTCTTTTTTTACATAATACATTTTTTATTATTATTTCAGCTCATACAAACTTAATAGGTACACCAGCTCCCTCCCTCCCTCCTCCTTCCCCCCTAACCCCCTGCTCCTCCTCCCCTCACCCCTCCCGCCCCATCCCCTCGTGCCTCCTGCCCCGATTCCCAGAGTCCTTTCTTGTGCATGCCTGACTCTCATCTGGACCCTCCTCTCTGATGACATACAAGGACCCAGTGGCATTTCCCTGAACCCCTTCCTGTGTTCCCCTTAAGCATAGGAACACTACTGTGGCTGGCAATCCCTTGCCTCCAAGGATCTTGGTGCCTTTAGCAGATGCTAGACTTTGTGAGGTCAATAGTGTGTTGGACATTGCGCCGGGCATGCAATGTCCAATTATGATTGCTTCGGCCCTAAGTTGTGTGGAGTATCTGGCAAATCATTGCTCCTCCCATCCTTTTGCTCTTACACTCTTACCGCCCCCTCTTCCGCAAATGTTCCTGAGCTTCAGGATGTGGAGAGATTAGTCTGGCCTAGTTCTAGGTGCTTGATATAGAGTCTCTGAAGTTCTGGATTGTGGTTCGTTGATTTTCTTTTGCAGTTTTGTTGCTCCTGTAATGCCCTTCACTCCATCGTGATAGGCACTGTATGTCACCCCCTGGACAGAGACAGAAAGCTGCTAAACTGGAGTCTTATTATAAGAGCACATTCAAGGGTAGATGTAATACTTATACCCAAAAGTGGAATCGCAGGGTCATATGGCGTTAGGCAATGGGAGGGGTCAATCACCCATTTGCAAAATGGTTACTTTTTAATCTGCTGGACTATATGCCCTCCCCTTCTGGTGAGTTCATACCCCTTTAGTTGTAAATGATCAGGAACGAATTGTGAACTTAACTAGGTGTAACATTACTTTCTTGCAGTCCTTGATGGAGGCCTATTTTCTCTGCTGTAACATGGTCACTTCTCTCCTTGTTTCTGGTGTGGCCATCCAACCCCATCCCTCCTGTTCATAATCCTTGCAATTACTGTAGGTAATACATAGATTTACCTATAAGTGTCTCAAGATGGGCTGGGTGGGTTTGGTATTAGGAGCCACCTATTAGGGAGTACAGACGGCGCTTAATTTTCTGGGTCTGGGATACTTCACTTAATACAATTGTTTCTAATGACATCCATTTCCCGGCAAATTCCAGTAATTCATCATTTTTGATCGCTGAGTATTACTCCATTGTATAGATGTACCACTGTTTCCTTATCCATTCGTCAACTGTTGGACATTTGGGTTGATTCCATGTCTTTGCTATTGTAAACAGTGCTGCTATGAACATGGTTGTGCTTGTGCTATCGAGGTGAACCTCTGCTGTATGGGGGGTTATACCCAAAAGTGGAATCGCAGAGTCATATGGCATTTCAACCTTTAATTTCTTTAAGAATCTCCAGATGGCTCACCAGAGCCAGCAATGTTGGAGAGTTTCCCTCTCTCCACATCCTCTCCAGCATTTGTTGTTGTTTGTGTTGTGGATTTTTGCCATCCTTACCAGGGTGAGATGATATCTCAGGGAAGTTTTGATTTGCATTTCCCTGATGGTTAAGGAAGAGGAGCATTTTTTAAGATATTTGTTAGACATTTTAATTTCATCCCTGGTAAAGTTTCTTTTAAGTTCCAGGGCCCATTTTTTAATTGGGCCATTACTTTCCTTGGTGTTTAGTTTTCTAAGTTCTTTGTGCACTCTGGACAGTAGAGCTCTATCAGATATGTGGTTAGTGAAGATTTTCTCCCATTCTGTGGGTTGCCTTTGAACTCGTGTTACAATCTCTTTATCTGAACAAAAGCTCTTTAATTTCACAAGATCCCAACTGTTGAGAGTTGGTAGTAGTGACTGTGCCACTGGATGTCTGTTTAAGAACTGTTGGCCTAGCCCAATCAGCTCGAGAGAGTTCCCTATCCTTTCAACTATGGTTTTTATAGTCTCTGGCCTGATATCAAGGTCCTTGATCCATTTGGAATTAAGTCTTGTACATGGTGACAAGTACAGGTCCAGTTTTAATCTTCTGCATGTGGAGATCCAGTTTTGCCAGCACCATTTGTTGAAGATGCTGTTCTTTTTCCATTGGATTCTTTGGGCCCCTTTGTCAAAGACCAAATGGCTGTAATTTTGTGGGCTTATATCTGGGTCTTCAATCCTTATCCATTGATCTGTGTGTCTATTTTGGAGCCAGTACCAGGCTGTTTTTATAACTATGGATTTGTAATATAGACTAAGGTTCGGTATAGTAATACCTCCAGCAGTGTTTTTGTTACTCAGGATTGTCTTTGCTATCCTGGGTCTTTTGTGCCTCCATATGAATTTTGAGATTGTTTGGTCAACGTCTTATAAGAATTGCTTTGGGATTTTAATTGGTATAGCATTGAATTTGTATATTGCCTTTGGTAGGATGGTCATTTTTACGATGTTGATTCTGCCAATCCAGGAACAAGGGAGGTCTTTCCACCTTCTGGTGTCTTCTGCAATTTCTTTCTTGAGGGTTTTAAAGTTTTCATTGTAAAGGTCTTTTACCTCCTCGGTTAGGTTTATACCAAGGTATTTCATTTTTTTAGGGGCTATAGTGAATGGGATGGTTTCTCTCAAGGCTTTTTCACTTCTTTCATTCTGGGCATATAGGAAGGCCTCTGATTTTTGCACATTTATTTTGTATCCTGCCACCCTGCTGAACTTCTCAAGTAGTTCCAGGAGCTTCCTGGTGGAGTTTTTGGGATCCCTCAGGTATAAGATCATGTCATCTGCAAATAGGAATAGTTTGACTTCTTCCTTGCCGATTTGAATCCCTCTTATGTCCCTTTCTTGTCTTATGGCTTCAGCTAAGACTTCAAGTACAATATTGAATAGAAGTGGTGAGAGTGGACAGCCTTGTCTAGTTCCTGATCGAAGTGGGAATGCTTCCAATTGTTCCCCATTGAGCATAATCCTTGCTGTGGGCTTGTTGTATACAGCTTTTATTATATTGATAAAGGTTCCTTCCATTCCTACTGTCTCTAGCGTTTTGATCATAAAACGCTGTTGTATCTTGTCAAAAGCTTTTTCTGCATCTATCGAGAGTATCATGTAGTCTTGGACTTTGGAGTGGTTTACATGATGAATTACATTTATTGATTTGCATATGTTGAACCAACCTTGTATGCCGGGGATGAAGCCTACTTGGTCCCCATGAATGATCTTTTTAATATGTTTTTGAATCCGATTTGCTAAGACTTTGTTGAGAATCTTTGCGTCTGTGTACATCAGAGAGATCGGCCTATAGTTTTCTTTTTTAAGTGAGTCTTTAGTAGGTTTTAGGATTAAAACGATATTAGCTTCATAGAAGGAATTTGGTAGTGTTCCTTCCTTTGCTAATTGATGGAACAGTTTAAGGAGTATTGGTATTATTAACTCCTTAAATGTCTGGTAGAACTCTGTGCTGAATCCATCTGGTACAGGACATTTTTTGGTGGGAAGATTCAAGATTACTTCCTCAATTTCCTTATATGTTATAGGACTATTTAAATAATTCACAACTTCCTGATTCAATTGAGGTAAGTTGTGTTTACTTAGAAATTCATCCATCTCTTTTGTGTTGTCAAACTTCAGAGAGTATAAGTTTTTGAAATATGATGTTATAATTCTCTGGATTTCTTGGGTATCAGTAGTGATAACTCCATGTTCATTTCTGATTTTGTTAATTTGGGTTTTTTCTCTCCTGCTTTTGGTTAATTTATCTAGGGGTGTATCAATCTTATTGATTTTTTCAAAGAACCAGCTTTTTGACTGGTTGATTTTTTCTATCGTTTTCTTAATCTCGATTTCAGATATTTCTCCCCTTATTTTGCTAATCTCCTCTCTTCTACTACTTTTGGGATCAGATTGCTCTAGTTTCTCTAAAGCTTTAAGCTGCATTGTTAAGTTGTTTATTTCTGATGTTTCCATTTTTTTGATGTAGGCATTAAGAGCTATGAACTTACCTCTTAGAACAGCTTTCATTGTGTCCCAGAGATTTTGGTAAGTTGTATTTTCGTTATCATTTACTTTCAGGAAATCTTGAATTTCCTTTTTAATTTCTTTCTGAATCCAGTTCTCATTCAGCATCATATTGTTAAGTTTCCAGGAGTTAGTGTATTTTCTCTTGTTTGATGTGTTGTGGATGTCCAGCTTTAGGCCGTGGTAGTCTTATAGGGCACAGGTTAGAATTTCAACTTTTTTGTATATGTGTAGATTCGTTTTGTGGCCCAATATGTGATCTATTTTGGAGAAAGTTCCGTGTGCTGCTGAGAAAAATGTGTATTCTTTGGTATGTGGGTGAAAAGTTCGATAGAGATCTGTAAGGTCCATTTCTTTCAGGGTTTGATTAAGTTCCAAAGTGTCTCTGTTAAGCTTTTGACCTGTTGATCTACCCCATGTTGAGAGGGCAGTGTTGAAGTCCCCAAGAATCATCATTTGGGGGTTGATTTCTTGCTTTAGACGCTGTAGGGTTTTCTTAATGAATGTGGAGGGGCCCATATTGGGTGCATATATGTTCAGTATTGTGAAGTCTTCCTGGTGAATTGTACCTGTGACTAAAATGTAGTATCCATCCGTGTCTCTTATAATTTTCTTTGGTTTGAAGTCCACTTTGTCTGATATCATAATGGCTACCCCTGCCTGTTTTCTGCTTCCATTTGCTTGTAGAATTGTTGACCAGCCTTTTATTGTTAGAATTTGCCTATCTTTTGTGGTGAGATGGGTTTCCTGCAGGCAGCAGATTGATGGATTGTGATTTTTAATCCAAGTTTGTAATCTGTATCTCTTGATCGGTGAATTAATTCCATTAACATTTAGTGTTATAATGGAGAAACTATTTTTAATTCCAGACATTTATTATGTTTAGTAGTTTTTATAAGTATATTGCTTCGCTTTTAATGGTGTTATATTTGCCTTCTGTTCTCCTGGATATGCCTGTTTTTTTCTTCACGCTTGAGTATCATTTCTAGCATTTTTTGAAGGCCTGGTTTGCTGGACATGTATCCCTTCAAGTTGTCTTTGTGCTGGAAAGTTTTTCTTTCTCCCTCGATCATGATGGATAGTTTTTCAGGGTAAATCAGCCTGGGTTGACATTTTTGCTCATTCAATACTTGAAGTATGTCTCTCCAAGCTCTTCTTGCTTTTACTGTTTCGACTGAGAAGTCATTTGTTATTTTAATAGGTTTACCTTTAAAAGTGACTTGTTTTTTCTCCCTTGAAGCTCTCAGCACCAGTTCTTTATCTTGAATGTGGAGTGTTTTACTATTATTTGCCGTGGCGTGCTTCTGTTTTGGTCATATCTGTTTGGGGTGCGGAATGCCTCTTGTATATGGATGGGCCTACTCTTTTTTTAGATGAGGAAAGTTTTCCTTGATGATCATTTGAAAAATTTCCTCAGGGGTGGTATTTTGAGATTCTTGCTCTGGTATTCCATGAATACACATGTTAGGCTTCTTCAGGGTGTCCCATATCTCTTGGATATTTCTCTCAAGTATCTTTTTGGCTTTAACAACCTCTTCCATTGAGCTGGTTAGTACTCCCACTTTATCTTCAAGGTCTGAAATTCTGTTTTCTGCTTCTTTTGTTCTGTTGATAAGACTCTTTGTAGAGTTCTGGGTTGAAGATAACTTGTCTTGTAGCTCAGTTTTAAACTCTGCTTGAGTCTGTTTTAACTGCTCTATGCCAGTTTTTGTTTCTTGCACTGTTTTTCTCAAGTCCTCCAAATGTCTGTTGTGTTCCTCTTCAAAGCGATTGATTCGATTATGTAATTCCTCCCGCATTTCCTCTTTCATAGTATTGAACATGGTAATGATCATATTTTGAAAGTCGTTATCCTGGGTCAGGCTTTCTTGGCCTTTATCCGCGGATTTGTTCTGGTTGGAGTCTAACATTATGGGATTAATTTCTTCAGTGGGAAATTTGTTTACTTGAGTGTTGCTTCTCATGGATTTGCACTTTGACTTTGGCATTGTCGTTTTAACTCTTAAGATCTTTCAATTTCACTAAACTGAATTAATTGGCCTGGGGTTCTGGGGGTGGGCAGGGACAGAGCTTACCTAGGTCACGAGTGAGGCCCGGCTGGACCGCGCTTGCGCGTCCCGACTGGAGGAGCGTGGTGGGGTGAAAGGGAGGATGGGGGTGTCAGCGTGGAGCTATTTAACCCGAGGGCAGCTGGGGCGGGGCCTTGGTCGCAGGGGGAGGTCCTCCTTGTCCTTTGGCCCTGCGCGTGCGGCTCTGGCTGGATGGTGGGAGTCGAGCCGGGTCCCTTTGGGCTGACCTGGGGTTCTGGTGGGCAGGCGCGGCCGGGCTTACCTAGAGTCACGGGGTAAGGCCCGGCTGGACCGCGCGCACGCGAGTCCCAACCGGCGGAATGGGGTGGGGTGAAGGGATCTTTGCATTCATTTTTATTTTTGCATTATAGATTTAGTTCAAGCATTTGACATATTCAGCATATGTGGTTATACTCAAGTATAAGATACAATATTAGTTTTCTCACAACGGGCAGGGGAAATACAGTTCCACACTCCAAGAGAAAATAATATTCAATTATGTGATAGCAAATATTGTCAATTTGACAGAATCTAAAGTCCTGTCTTTGGGGGAAAATCTCTGAGCATGGTTATGAGGGAGTTTCTAGATTAGGTTAACCGACGTGGGAAGACACACCCTAACTGTGAAAAAGCACCATTACATAGGCTGTAGTATCTAGATGTAAAAGCTCACTTATTACAACCATTAGCCGTTTTCAGTTTCCTGAATGTGAGTGCCATATGACCAGACCGCCTCCCACTCATACTAGGATGACTTCCTGGCCAATAGGCGCTGTTTCCCCTGAAGCTGCAAGTGAATCCTTTTTCCTTTTAGGTGCTTTTGTCAGGTATTCCGCCACAGTGATGAGGAAAATAACTAATAAAATTCCTCTTAGTTCTTTCTTTATTTTTCATTCAAACCTGTCATAGAAAGAATGGCTTATGTAATTTGCAAAAATGTGTAAGACTGAACATTCATAAAGACATATTTTCTTTCCTTTCTTTCTTTCTTTCTTGCTTTTCTTTCTATTTTCTTTCTCGGTTTCGTGTCCCCCTGGCTTCTTCGGGACGGCTTTCTTTTCTTTCTTGCTCACTTTTCGGTTTCTTTCTTTCGTTCTTTGATTTTGCTTTTTTCTTTGCTTCTTCTTGATTTCTTTCTTCTTCTTTCTTCTTTCTCTTTCTTTCTTTCTTTCTTTTTCTTTTTCCCAATCATACAAATTCAATAGGTACCTCCAGACCTCTCCCTCCCTCAATCCCTTCCCAGTTCCTCTTTCACCCTCCCCCCCTTGTCCCCTTCCTTTCACCCCACTTTCCTCTCCTTCTCCCAGGAACTCCTCCTTCCCCCCTCCCATCCCCTGGAGCATCTTTTTGTGTGAATGCCAAACCTCCCTCTGAGCCCTCCACTCTGGTGAGCGGTAAGGACTCAGTGGCATAGCCCAGATCCCATAAGGACATATTTTCAACATAGCACACACCATACTAGAAGTAAAAGGTGATCAAGCTTCCTTCCTTCCTTCCTTCCTTCCTTCCTTCCTTCCTTCCTTCCTTCCTTCCTTCCTTCCTTCCTTCCTTCCTTCCTTCCTTCTTTCCTTCCTCCCTCCCTTCCTTTTTCTTTCTTTTTTTTCTTTCATGTTGTATCTAAATATTTTTATATTTCTTTTCATTTTCTTACATTTTTACATAGATTTGGGGTGTGTGTGTGTGTGTGTGTTTTCTTCAGAAAATCTTTTTTTGTTACCTAGACTACTCTCAAATTCATAAAACTCTTGTTTTGACCCTGGAATGCTGGGATTACAGGGTTTGTATACTATCTTTTCTGATTTTTTTTTTTGGCCGTGATTTTGATTGAGATTTTATTGGCTCAAAATCGGCTTCAGTGAAATTTCTGTTTTAACAACACTGAGGAGTCTCATCCTTGGACATGACTTTCTTTCTTTTAATTACTTTCAACATTAATGGAAACTTTATATGTGTAAATATATAGCATAAATATTTGGACATAACATTAAAATGGAAATTTCCAATCAGTTCCTCCAATTCTCAAGCTATCAAACTATCTGTCAGGATGATTTGATATACAAAGTCATCACTAAACCTGAAAGACTGTGACTTCTTTCAGAAATGCAGTTGCTACAACAAAGTATAAACCTTACTGACACTGTTCTTATTAATGTAATAGATATTACATGGCAAATGAAAATGCAAAATGAATTTCAGACTAGTATGAACCAAATAGCAAGACAAGCAAGAAAGAGAGAGAGAGAGAGAAGAGAGAGAGAGAGAGAGAGAGAGAGAGGAGGGAAGGAAGGAGAGAAGGAGGAAAGGAATGAGGGATAGAAAGAAGGGAGGGAAGGAAAAAAAAGAAAGAGATAAAAGAGAATCTTTACCACTCTTGTAAAATCTCTTTGTCATATAAGGTAGCATAATTCCATGCTCCATTGTGTTGGGTGTACACACTTCAGGGAACATTATTATGCTTAGCACAAGCAAGTAAATTTGGGTTTCATAAAGAGTGGCAAGCAGACATCAATGGAACTTTTTGCAAAATAATTAAAAATGTTAAGCTTGTCAGTTTTCAATCTATATAGTACTATAACTCCTGTTCTTCAGCAGTGAGTTCATGTGCATTGTGTAGACTTTGGTCAGAAAATCTGTTCTCTAAAAATGAGTGTAGATATTTGAGTGGCTACAATTCACTTCTCCAGGAAAAGAATGTTAGGTGTTGAAATGGGCAAATGCCACCAGGATCATATTATTTCCATCTCATTAGTATCACAGTGGACAGAGGTTAGTTAGAAGCATTCATTGTACTTCACAAAAGGTGCTTCACATCCATATATTTATGAGCAATGTAGGTGAATTTAATTGTTCAAAGTAAGACAGCAACAATTTTACTCTTACAAATTACTGTGCCTCATTTACTATGTCAAGTTTGATAGGTAAATAAAGATTAAGGCATGATACACTCGAAGCTTGTACCATTTTGACTATGAACTTTGGCATCTTTTTGGAGGTTAATGAAGCTCATCCTAAACCTCTCTTCCTCTGAAACTTGTCTTCAAATGTCTAGACTCGTGGATTCATGCTATTTCAAATGAAATCTTATTTGAAATAAATAAAAAGCAGGCACTCTATAAGGTATTGATGAAAATAATCTAATAGTCTTATTTGCTTATATTAATGAATTCAATTTTTTTGCTTCTTTGTCATGAGTTGGAAAATAAATGGGCTTACAAGATGTTACAAGTGTTTATTAATACACATTCACTTCTGATCCGGTCCAATCCTCTTATTTGAAGACTGATAATAAAGAAATTTACATGAGGTCAAGTAATCCATTCAACTCAGAGAGAGTCAGAGGCAGAAACACACTCAAAACTTGAATCCAACCTACCTAATTCATTAAAATCTTTCCTTTTGTTATTACACGATACTCTACCATTCCTGAAGCACAAGGCAAATATATTGTCCAAAATCATACATCTCCAATCAAACAACCTCAAAGAAGACTTTTCTCTAGATTTTATGCTTCTGTCCAATACACTATCAAATCTCTCTGTCTCTTTCATATTTTATTTTAGCAGAGGCCATTCCCTCTCCATTAATCAGCTGCAATATCATCAGCTTGCAGTTACAGATCAATACAGAATATTTAGTATCATAATGGTTCCCAGATTTAAATAAAGGCTTTAATTAGGACAATGATTTCCTCTATATTTATTGTATAATTTTAAAGTTGACAGTGAGGACATTAGGCTTTTGCATTATTTGCTAATACTTTATTTTACATTGCTTCTCAATGTCTCAACTTAAAACTGCACATTCTTTTCATTTTTCAGTTCACACATGAAAGGTAGCCTCCTGTTGTTTACTCAACAGTTTCTTCTTGCAAGACTGTACAATTCTATGTCATGTTTTTTTTTCTGCTATGGAACTGCTCCCGTATTCTTAAGGGCTTCATATGATATCTTTCTTGCTAGTATGGTATGTCTCAAGATCAAATTTTATAAAACAATGATACTTCCACCTACGCCTGCATATTCAAGCATCTATTCTTTAACAATGGCATTAGCCATGTGTTTACTCACTAGTCTTCCAGTGTACTTTTTTTTTATAATTTCCGCTCATACAAACTTAATAGGTACACCGGTTTCCTCCCTCCCTTTCGTCCCCCGACCCCCCTGCTCCCCCTCCCTTCACCCCTCCCTCCCTATCCCCCAGTGCCTCACCCCCCAGTCCCCGGAGAATCCTTTAGTATGCATGCCAGACTCTCCTCTGGGCCTTCCTCTCCGATGACATACAAGGAACCAGTTCAGTTGCATTTCCCTGAACCATTTCCTGTGTTCCCCTTAAGCATAGGAACACTACTGTGGCTGTTAATTCCTTACCTCCAAGGATCTTGGTGCCTTTAGCAGATGCTAGACTTTGTGAGGTCAATAGTGTGTTGGACATTGTGCCGAGCATGCAAAGTCCAATTATGATTGCTTCAGCCCTAACTTGTGTGGAGTATCTTGCAAACCATTGCTCCTCCCATCCTTTTGCTCTTACACTCTTATCACCCCCTCTTCCGCAAATGTCCCTGAGTTCAGGATGGGGAGAGATTAGCTCTGGCCTAGTTCTAGGTGGTTGATACAGAGTCTCTGAAGTTCTGGATTGTGGTTTGTTGATTTTCTTTTGCAGTTTTGCTGCTCCTGCAATGCCCTTCACTCCATCCTGCTGGGCACTGTATGTCACCCCCTGGCCAAAGACAAAAGCTGTTAAACTGGAGTCTTATTATAAGAACACATTCAAGGATAGATGTAATAAAAGTAGGAAATATCAGTGAGGGAGGGGTCAATCACCCATTTGCAAAATGGTTACTTTTTATCTGCCAGACCATTTGCCCTCCCCTTCTGGTGAGATCATACCCCCTCAGTTGTAAATGATCAGGAACGAAAGTCTTTGAACTTAACCAGATGTCTCATTACTTACTTGCAGTCCTTGATGGAGGCCTATTTTCTCTGCTGTAACATGATTCCCTCTCTCCTTGTTTCTGGTGTGGCCCTCTTACCCCATTCCTCCTGTTCATAATCCTTGGAATTACTGTAGGTATTACAGAGATGGTGAGTTTGGTACTACGAGCCACCTATGAGGAAGTACATATGGCGCTTAATTTTCTGGATCTGGGATACTTCACTTAATATAATTGTTTCTTATTACATCCATTTCCTGGCAAATTCCAGTAATTCATCATTTTTGATGGCTGAGTAGTACTCCATTGTATAGATGTATCACCTTTTCCTTATCCACTCATCAACTGTTAGACATTTGGGCTGATTCCATGACTTTGCTATTGTAAACAGTGCTGCTATGAACATGGTTGTGCTTGTGCTATCGAGGTGAATATTTGCTGTATGGGGGTTTATTCCCAAAAGTGGAATAGCAGAGTCATATGGCATTTCAATCTTTAATTTCTTTAAGAATATCCAGATGGCTTGCCAGGGTGGTTGTATGAGCCTGCATTCCCACCAGCAATGTAGGAGAGTTTCCCTCTCGCCACATCCTCTCCAGCATTTGTTGTTGTTTGCATTGTGGACTTTTGCCATCCTGACCAAGGTGAGATGATATCTCAGGGAAGTTTTGATTTGCATTTCCCTGATGGCTAAGGAAGTAGAGCATTTTTTAAGATATTTGTTAGACATTTTAATTTCATCCCTGGTAAAGTTTCTTTTAAGTTCCAGGGCCCATTTTTTAAAAAATGGCCATTAGTTTCCTTGGTGTTTAGTTTTCTAAGTTCTTTGTGCATTCTGGATAATAGAGCTCTATCAGACATGTGGTTAGTGAAGATTTTCTCCCATTCTGTGGGTTGCCTTTGAGCTCGTGTTACAATCTCTTTATCTGCACAGAAGCTCTTTAATTTCACAAGATCCCAACTGTTGAGAGTTGGTAGCAGTGACTATGGCCATTGGATGTCTATTTAGGAACTGTTGGCCTAGCCCATTCAGCTCAAGAGAGTTCCCTACCCTTTCAACTATGGTTTTTATAGTCTCTGGCCTTATATCAAGGTCCTTGATCCATTTGGAATTAAGTCTTGTACATGGTGACAAGTATGGGTCCAGTTTTAATCTTCTGCATGTGGAGATCCAGTTTTGCCAGCACCATTTGTTGAAGATGCTGTTCTTTTTCCATTGTATTTTTTGGGCCCCTTTGTCAAAGATCAAATGGCTGTAATTTTGTGGGCTTATATCTGGGTCTTCAACCCTTATCCATTGATCTGTGTGTCTATTTTGGAGCCAGTACCAGGCTGTTTTATAACTATGGATTTGTAGTATAGACTAAGGTTTAGTATGGTGATCCAGTGTACTTTTGAAAGAAGGACCGGTGTCATAGTTAGGCACTATCGTTGAGGATTTGAGCTCTGGGCATATTGTAGAGAATTGGTGGTTGAGTTAGGCCTGGATCAAACCTGCAGGAGATTCTCTAGCTGACAGGGAAGGCCAAGCCTATGGTGGGTTGGACTAGACCCTAAACAGATGAATAAAATACTGAGAGCCAGTTGAGGAAGTTGGCATGCTTTTGTACACTTGGCCAGACATGCTGGTTTGGCAAATAAGGATTGTCTCTCTCTCAGCCATTATGTGGTGATGGTGTGGCCAGTTCCCTCAGTCATGATGTCGATGCATGCTCTCCTGTCAAGCTATACTAACTGTAAGCAGTAATCATAAGAGAAAATAGACCCCTTGTTTCCTTAAGACGTTTGATGGTCATTTGTCAGCAACCATGCAGGTGAACTGCAACACCCGACCGTCCACACATCTAGCAGTATCAATCATCAAATACTTGTGTGAAATAGAACCTCTCCGTGTCTTTAATTCCAAGGACCAAAGATTAAAAAAATGTTAAGAATGCCACAACTTGAACACTCTTAAAAGAAGTGTACTTCCAGATTAGCTACTTATACAAATCCAGTCTATGTTTTCTTCAACCAACGGGATTTCAAATTTTGTACTCAACTTCAGTGATAAAAGTTTTCTCTTTGAAACTACTGTGTGTGGATTTAATAAAGCAAGAGTTGAGTTATGACGGCAGGGAATCCTCAAAGTTCTGAGTGTGTTTTCTGATTGCTGCTAGACAGAGGAGAAAACTCATTAAAGCCAAAAGAACTACCTGCCAAGCAGAACATAGAGCTAAAGCTCTATGGCACAGTTGAGAGACCAAAGGACACTGTAAAACTACAGCTTTTCCTACAAACTATAAAGATGATATTGTCAGCATCAAGGTGGCCACAAATGTCATAAATTCAGCAACAAGTGATTATTCTCAACTCGCATATTCAAATACTTCCTCTTAATGAATCTTTGAAAACTTTCATGAGTTTATTTTGAAATTATGGCAGAATTTCCTCAGATTGGATACAACATAAATATTACCTATGGAAATACATATCATCTTAATCTCCCATAAATTATTATTTCCTTAGGAAAATGCACTTTAAATAAGCAAGAATAAAAATTTTAAAAGATTTTAAAACATGACTTATTGAACTAAAAGCAGTATTGTTTTCACTTGAACATACCAACTTTCTTCATGATAAAATAGGAATCCTCAGGTGGCTGTTTCTGTCCTCCTTGGGAAAATAAATGGGAAGCCACCTGCTTTCTGTTCTTTCCACTTCCATTTTTACTGGAAAGAAACAGAAGGAACTGCTCGCTTTTCTTCTCTGTATAAGTACATTTCAGATGAAGGTACTAAGAGATTTTGGAGGAATAGTTTTAATGATTTTGGAATTCTTTGAGTTAGATAAATACAACCTTAAGTAACCAAAGAAAGAAAATAGGGCTTCTTATCATCTAGAAAGTAGGTGATACTTCTGAAGACTTCTCAGAAACTTCATGAAATTTACTAATCAAAATTGATAACAATAACTTACAAAAATGTGCCAGGTCAGAATGGGAGAAAATCTTCACAAAGCACATCTCTGATAGAGCTCTACTATCCAGAGTGCACAAAGAACTTAGAAAACTAAACACCAAGGAAACGAATAGGGCCAATTAAAAAATGGGCCTTGGAACTTAAAAGAAACTTTACTAAGGACGAAATTAAAATGTCTAAGAAATATCTTTAAAAATGCTCCACATCCTTAGCCATCAGGGAAATGCAAATCAAAACTTCCCTGAGCTATCATCTCACCCTGGTCAGGATGGCAAAAATCCACAATGCAAACAATACCAAGTGCTGGGGAGGATGTGGAGAGAGGGGAACTCTCCGACATTGCTGGTGGGAATGCAGGCTCATACAACCACTCTGGCAAGCCATCTGGAGATTCTTAGAAGTTAAAGATTGAAATGCCATACAACCTGCTATTCCACTTTTTCCCCATACAGCAAAAATTCACCTCGATAGCAGAAGCACGACCATGTTCATAGCAGCACTGTTTACAATAACAAAGTCATGGAATCAACCCAAGTGTCCAACAGTTGATGAGTGCATAAGGAAAATGTGGTATATTTATACAATGGAATACTACTCAGCCATCAAAAATGATGAGTTAATGCAATTAGCCAGGAAATGAATGAAATTAGAAACAATTATATTGAGTGAAGTATCCCAGACACGGAAAATTAAGCACTGTATGTACTCCCTAATAGGTGGATCCTAGTACCAAACCCACTTAGAAACACTCAAAGACAAATATCTGTAATTCCTATAGTAATTGTAAAGATTATAAACAGGAGGGATGGGGAAGGAGGGCCCCACCAGACACAAGGAGAGAGGGGACCATGTTACAGCAGAGAAAATGAGCCACCATCAAGGACTGCAAAGGGTGACATCTAATACCCATCAGGATGGAGCCAAGGGCATTGCAGGAGCAGCAAAACCGGAAAAAAAATCAACAAACTATAATTCAGAACATCAGAAACTCTATATCAACCACCTGGAACAGGGCCAGCCCAATCTCTCCCCATCCTGAAGCTCAGGAAAATTTGCAAAAGAGGAGGCGGTAAGATTGTAAGAGCACAAGGATGGGAAGAGTAATGATATACAAGATATTCCACACAAGTTAGGGCCGAACAATCATAATAGGACTTTGCATGGCCTACGCAATGTCCAACACATTATTGACCCCACAAAGTCTAGCATGGACTAAAGGCACTAGGATCCTTGGAGGCTAGGGACTGTCAGTCACAGTAGTGTTCCTAAGCTTAAGGGGAACACAGGAAAGGGTTCTGGGAAATCTCCTGGGTCCTTGCACCTCATCGGAGAGTAGGACCTAGAGGAGATTTTGGCATGCATGGGGATTGGGAGGCATGGGAGAGAGGGGGGAGGGGAGCCACTGGAGGATGGGGAGGGAGAGGGAGGGGAGGTGGGAGCAGAGGGATGGGGGGAGGTGGAGGGAGGGAGAGGACCGGTGTACCTCTTAAGTTTGTATGAACAGAAATAGTAGTAATAATAATTAAAAATGTGCCAGGTAAGAAATGTCATGAAACTAACAACATTTTCCTTATGCACTCGTCAACTGTTGGACATTTGGGTTGATTCCATGACTTTGCTATTGTAAGGTAAGAATTTCATGAGTAACTCTATCTGGAATATCTTTTTGCTCCTGTGTGTATGCATGTATGTATATATGTGTGTATATGAGTGTGTGTGTGCGTGTGTGTGTGTGTGTAAGAGAGAAAGAGATAGAGAGAGAGAGAGAAAGAGAGAGAGGGAGAGAGAGAAAGACAGGGGAGCACTGTGTATGCCTGTGGAGACCCAGGGTGATTTCAGGAATCATCTTGGATTGTTCTACCTCCTACTTGCACTGCTCTGGGGTTTCCCAGGCTTCATCTTCCAAAGCCAGAAGTGCAGGGCACCATTATTTCTCCCTGAACTTTTCATGTGGGATCTAGGATCTGAACTCATATCTTTAAGCTTTCGAGGCAGAATCTTAACCCCTAAGCCATCTCTCCAACCCTGGAGAGATGGTTGATAAATACTTGTATAATTAAAAAGTTTTTTTAAGAAATTGTACATGTAATTATCACACAACACACATATTTTTATGTCAAAATTTAATTCTTTGCAAATTTTTAAGATTTGACAAAATGTATTGTGTATCTCTTGAATAAATACATATGATACTGCCACACCTTTTCTACTTTAAAAATGCATGGTAGAATATGTATCAAAGTTATTCAGCTTCTATTTCATGGATGGAAATAGAAAATGATAATGAAATGATTTAAAATAGAAAAAAATAAGTAAACAAAATTGAAAGTTTAGAGACATCTCTTGCCACCAGGAAGTAGAGCCTACAACAGTTTTGAGACTGACTTTTGGCCATACTGTTTGTTTGTTTGTTTGTTTTAATAATACCAGTGGAGAATTTCTTTTTTTTTTAATTTTTTAATTTTTATTTTTTTTATTTATTCTGCTCATACAACATACAAACTTAACAGGTACACCAGTCCCCTCCCTCCCTCCACCCCCCCACCTCCTTGCTCCCCCTCCCCTCCCACCTCCCTCCCTATCCCCCAAGGCCTCCCCCAATCCATGGAGCATCCTTTAATGTGCATGCCAAACTCTCCTCTGGGTCCTCCTCTCAGATGAGGTGCAAAGTCCCAGGAGCATTTCCTGAAACCCTTTCCTGTGTTCCCCGTAAGCATAGGAACACTACTGTGGCTGTCAATCCCTAGCCTCCAAGGATCCTAGTGCCTTTAGTCCATTCTAGAGTTTGAGGGGTCAATAATGTTTTGGACATTGTGTAGGTCATAAAAAGTCCTATTATGATTGTTCGGCCCTAAGTTGTGTGGAGTATCTTGCATATCATTACTCTCCTCATCCTTGTGGTCTTACAATCTTACTGCCCTCTCTTCCACAAATTTCCTTGAGCTTCAGGATGGGGAGAGATTAGGTTGGCCTAGTTCCAGGTGGTTGATGTAGGGTCTCTGATGTTTTGAATTATGATTTGTTGATTTTTTTTTCTAGTTTTTGCTACTCCTGCAATGCCCTTGGCTCCATCCTGATGGGTATTAGATGTCACCCCTTGCAGTCCTTGATGGTGGCTCATTTTCTCTGCTATAACATAGTCCTCTCTCTCCTTGTTTCTGGTGGGGGCCTCCTTCCCCATCCCTCCTGTTTATAATCTTTACAATTACTATAGGTATTACAGAGATTTGTCTTTGAGTGTCTCTAAGTGGGTTTGGTACTAGGATCCACTTATTAGGGAGTACATATGGCATTTAATTTTCTGCCGCAGACCAGAGTCGCGGCCTCGAGACCAGGGCTCCCCAGGACCGGGTGGAGAACGAACACACGCGGCTCCCTCTCCCTCTCGTCCGAGTGAATCCTGAACCCGTTTATTGAAACTTTCGTGACAACTTTTATACAGAAAATTTTGGGGTAAAGAATGTTGCATACATAATAGATAATTAGCAAAGTCACCTTCAGAGTGGACCCTTTTTTCAAGAACCTAACCCATTGCTTCAGGGCAAAGGCATTTAACAGAAACATTCTCTCAGTATTTCCAAACTTATCTAATCTATAATGCTTCACAGGATAGCTATGGGGCTGAGCCCACATTTTAACAGAGACTGCTTTCTTTTAAAATACGGAGGCAGAATGTTCTCCTATTGATTTTAGCAAGGACCATATTTTACAATTAACTATAGGAATCCTCAACACCCCATAAGTCCCAGCGTGAGCTTTGGCTGTTGTCCTCTCTAGGTTGATACTCTCAGTCAGGCAGGTCGACATAGGCACCAGGCATGGCAGCAGATTATAACTTGGGAAGCTGTATGCAGCTCATGTAGTCTCTACTATCCAAGCTTAAACCACATCTCTAAGGGGGGGGGCCTTGACTTGAATACTCAAGGCCCATAAGCTATAGCTGATTCTGTCGATGGAACACTGAGGTATGCACTGAAGAAAACACTTAAGCAACATAATTATTAAAAGAATAACTTCTATAATAGCATCCTTCTATTCCTTTAATAGTAAGGTTGCTTATGTCTTCCTTTGAGGAATTCCAGAAGTGTATTGCCATCAGTTAGATGACCCATCTGTGAACCATGCATACTCCAAACCTGGGGTCCAGTCAGGCCCCATATGCCGAGGGTGTCTCTTTTGGGGCGGAGGCGATCATTGGTGGGAGTGCACTCAAATGGTCCATCTCTGTGATTTCTCATAAGAGTGCTGTTTGGGGTAGGAAAGACACGGCCCCCTTTGCTTCTGACATGGATTCTCCCAGTTTAGATTGCAAATACCATCTCCAGGGGCAGTCTTGGCATCTAGACTTTCTGGCATGATGGTCTCTTCCTTGGCCTTCAGCCAGGGTAAGAGGGTATCACAGTTTCTTTTATGGTTCTGGTGGACTGATAGCATAGTCTTGTACTTCTGGAATTTCTAAGTAAGGTGGAACCACATAGGTGGGAATCTTACCCAACCTATGTTTTAAGATTCTAGAAGTTATTCTCTAATTTCCTTAAAATCAGTGCACACATTTTGGCTAACAAGTCTACTTATTATAAATGACTAGACATGAAATTTCCATTTAGTATTTGACTAAACTTAAAAAGCAGGCTTCTTCTCTAGAACAGAGAGCAGGAAGTTAGTTCCAAAAAACCCTAAGAAAGGGCACTCCTAATTCCCAGAAGAATTCTTCCTGCCAGAGGCAAAACTTGAATTGTCCCAAAAAAACCAAAACCTAGGTGAAGGGCACTCCTAATTCCCAGAATTCTTCCTGCCTGAGGCAAAACCCGAATTACTGTGACCTTCCTCAGGGGATAGGCTTTAGGCCTGAGCTGGGAAGAAACACCAATGCCTGACAATTCCCATATTTTTCCTTATTTCTCTTAAATAAAGCCATGTCCTTATCCCAAAACATGTTACTTTGAATCCACCTTTTCCAAACTGAGACATATTCTACCAGATTAGTTGGATAGGGACGCGGCAATTTTCCGTGTCTGGGATACTTCACTCAATATAATTGTTTCTAATTCCATCCATTTCCTGGCAAATTGCATTAATTCATCATTTCCGATGGCTGAGTAGTATTCCATTGTATAAATATACCACATTTTCCTTATCCACTCATCAACTGTTGGACATTTGATTCCATGACTTTGCTATTGTAAACAGTGCTGCTATGAACATGGTTGTGCTTGTGCTATCGAGGTGAATTTTTGCTGTATGGGGGGTTATTCCCAAAAGTGGAATAGCAGGGTTATATGGCATTTCAATCTTTAATTTCTTTAAGAATAGCCAGATGACTCATCAGAGTGGCTGTATGAGCCTGCACTCCCACCAGCAATGTCAGAGAGTTCCCCTCTCTCCACATCCTCTCCAGCATTTGGTGTTATTTGTATTGTTGGCCACACTGTTAGCGACTGAACTCTATCACAGTAGCCACTTCTTCCACTTCTCCACAAGTGATCAACTTTGATCAAGTGGTGTACAATAAGAGAATTAGCCTCAACATGCCTAATGAAGATAGAGAAGCAATGGCCAAACATGAAATGTAGGTAAGTAAGTTCCTTATAGGTAAGCAAACTTGAGTACTTCAGCTTAACATTCTGTAGGAGAGACTGTTTAGTTTCTGTAATAGAAACTCTACTTAGAAGATGTAAAACAAAGAACTCAGCAGAGTCCTATCACAAAAAACAGTAGTATTTTTTCTTGAAACAATTTTATGTAAATCATTGGTTAATCAGGAGTTGTAGTGATAGGAAGTTAACAGGTAATAAAGAACACCTCCAAGGAAACAGCCACCATCATTATGTTTGGGGAAACAATACAATGATGTTCTAATTATCAGTACCTAGAAGTATGGTGGAGGTAGTTTGCTGAAGATCTAGGACCGAAGGTCAAGAGAGTTTGCTTCCTGGTCAGTGCTGGAACCTCAGAAGCTCAGAGGAGGAAGTCTTCATTAGAGGTCTGAGGGCTGTGGGTTGTTTAGCTTATAATACTACCAAGTGACATGTTGGGGAAAAGAATAACGGCAAGTGGGACCAAATACTACCAAATACAAATGCTATTTATGGGGGTAGAGAACCCTTGACATAGAGAACTTTATTAACCCTAGATGCAAAACTGAAGGGAGAAACTCTGCTCCCAACTCCCAGTCTTACAATGTGCCCTGTTGGAAACAATCTAATGGAGTACAAGTTGATAAAAGAGAAATAAGCTTAGTGAAAATGGAGAGACAGCACCCCAGAGTATGAAAGAAGGATTAATCCCAATGATGGTTAATCCCAATGATGATAGACAATCCACTCATGTGTATCACTCTGGCTTTGAGTCTAAGGTTTTGATGAAGTGCTTCTCATCTGCTTCCCATAGCACTGAGACTAAAGCTGTCCTTTGCTGTCATTTGCCAGCAGTTGTGATATCCAACCAACAGTTTCATATGGTTTGACTTTCTAAATGTAGCTCTTACTACTCTATGAAATTCACTGATAGGGCTCATAATGATTCTGGTCCCTTACATTTGGTTTGGTCTAAAATAGAATTGAATAGCTGATCACACCAAGGATAGTATCAGTGTTTTATGGTTCTTGGAACCTATACACAATAATGTAACTGGAAAAAAAAGAGAGCTGAGAAGATGGATCAATGGGTAGGACCTGAGTTCAAATCCATAACACTGACTTACAAAAAGAAGCCAGTGTGGCTGCATGTACTGCTAACCTGGTGCTGTGGGAGGTAGAGAAAGAATGGTTGGGACTTTCTGGATAACAGCTCGTCTCCAGGTTCAGTGACCAACTCTGTCCTAAGAGAATATGGCTGACAGAAATAGATAAGGGAAGCAAAGGGTTGCACAATTGTACATATGAGAGGGAGACAGAGAGAGAGAGAGAGAGAGAGAGAGAGAGAGAGAGAGAGAGAGAGAGAGAGAGAGAGAGAGAAAGAACACTAAATTAAATAAAAAATAAAAAATAGAAAAGATGCTGGTGAGATAACTGAATGGATAAATGCATCTTTTCAGAAACCTGGCCACTTGAGTTCAATCCCTTGAATGGTCACATGCTAGAAATAGAGAACCAACACACAAGAGCTACTCTTTGACCTCCACAGTTGTTCTCTCTCTCTCTCTCTCTCTCTCCCTCATAATTAAAAAATATAAAAGATATGTTTTGGCTTTGAATCTTGACCCTGAGATTATTTGAATTAGATAGACTCTACAGCTTACCTGCAGATTTAGAACCATGATGGAAGCTGAAAGAATGCTTGCACAATATGAACCATATGAATTGAACAAAGCATGGGAGTAGAGGTGAATAACACTGAAATGAATTTGATGTGCCATATTCTGGAGCTGTGGACATACAGGACAAAAAGACACACTACCCTGCATCAGAAGGCTAGTGTCTGAATCTAAGGCCATCTGCTCTCCAGCTTTGGCATTTCAAGTCTCTTAGCAAGAGCTTGAGACTCAATTTCTTTTGCAAATGGAGAACAAAAACTTCTTTGAAATAAGATTGTTGAGATAGTGATATGGAATATTATATATACAAGGGATTTAAACATTTAAGATAATTGTCTAAATTAATAAAGGAACTCTATATGGAACTGTATGTGGAAATGCAGTGTGTTCAAAAAACATGTCAAGATTTTTTTAAATGTCATTTGCTAGAAGCTTAATACATACCAAATTATTATGTTTACACGTTCTGTTCTAACCTTCTTCCAACTATGTAAGACAGTGACTTTTGTTCAGGTAGATGGGAACCTGGGTGGGGGGTGGTGTTATAATGGGAACAAATATTATAAAAGGAAACATTTCTACTTTCAGGAAATATTATTAGAGATCTTAATTTTTTAGTTCTTATAGAATAATAGCATAAGGAAGATGAAATTCCAAGGAGAAACAAAAAATTGAAAGACATGTTTTCAAGTAGTCACTCACAATTTAAAAATAACATGGCAGTTTAAAAATTTTCTGGCCTTGGAGGGAGGGAGGGGACCGGTGTACCTGTTAAGTTTGTATGAGTGGAAATAAAAAATTTTGCGAATTGTAAAAAAAAAAAAAAAAGAAAAACAAAAAAATTCAGTTCTATCTGAAGTTTTATGAAATAAAATTTGACTTTTTAAGAAAAAGAAAAGAATTTTCTGGCCTGACACCCACATAAAGGGATGCTCCAGGGAATGGGAGTAGGGAAGGGGAAGCACTGAAAGAGATGGAGGGAAGGAAGGGGATGAAAGAAAGGGGAAGAGTGGAATGGGAGGCGATGGGAGAGAGGAGGGGAGAGGGAGAGGACAGGGTTACCTATTGAGCTTGTATGATTAGCAAAAAACAAAATGTGAGAGAAAAAAAGAATTTTCGGTCCTGAGTTTTTTGTTGCTGATGATTTTATTTTGTTTGCTTTTTTAATAACTGTATTAGTACTTAGTATGACTGGACTGTTTTGATGAATAAATAACAGGTGAAAATTGTCCTTAAATTGATAGAGATTATTGTAGTCAGTTTCATAGCATCTACTGTGGTGGACTTTTAGTTAGCGATATGTGGATATCTGTTCTGTTTTTTGCCATTTATTAGCTATATGATCATTTGCTAGTGACTTGAAATCTCCAGATCTTAGTTCTTTATTTTTAATGAAGTAGTACTGTCTGGCATATCAATGTTTATAGCTGCTTTATTCATAACACCTAGGGAATAGAATCAGCCTAAATGGCCATCAACAAATGAATGGATAATGAAAACATGCAAATTATAGAGCTGTGAGAAATATTAAATTTACAAGAAAATGAGAGTGGATTTGCAATATGTTAAGTGAGGCAAACCAGGCTCAGAAAGACAAACACCTCATGGTGTCTTTTACCTATGGATCTCATTTCTAATTTTTGGGCATGTAGGAATGTGTGAGGATATAGGTCATAAAACTAGAAAAGTGATTTTGGAAGAAGAAGGGAAAGATAATAAGCCACACATGACATGAAAGGGAACAAGGAGACAAGGATCATGGAAAGGTGCAAGCAGGGAGTCCAGGTAGTGACATCAAGAGAGAAGTCAAGGAGAAGGATCCATCATATCTAAGAATTTGTGGAAATGTGCAAGGCATCCTGTTGTTTTGTGTGCTAATTAATGAAAGTTTTAAGAATAAAAAATAATGGTTCTCTTTACTTTATAGGATTCTTGGGAAATGGATCTGATAAAAATATCTGTGGACACTCTACATGTGTAGGTTATGTATGTTTGTGCACATTTATCCAAGTGCATGTTCATACATGTAGAATGTGTTCATTGTGTGTCTATGCTTGTACACTTGGTATCTACAGTTATGTTTGCATATCCATCTACATATATATATGTGTATATTTATAAATGTATATGTGCATGCCTATATATGTACATATATATATATATATGCATTTATACACCAGCTTATTTTAAAAAGGCTTTCAATATTAAATGTACATTCCTGGAACTGGAATTTACTTATGGAGATAATGAAAGCATCCCAATATCCAAAGCGTTGTGATAATCAAGAGAAGCAAATGTAGCTTCTTATTGTTATGGATCAGTATTAGTATCTTTATTTTGTTTATTAATAATTAACTACCCCAGGCTCCAATTCTTTGTACTTTATGAAAGCCCACAGTAGAGAAATATTGTGTAAAATGCAAAACAACAATTTTATCATGAGTAATAAAAATTCAATTACGTTTAGAATAAATGTGTGAGTTAGTAACCCAAACTTAACATGAAGTTGTGGAATGTAAATGGATTTTTGGAAAGTAGAATTAACATGAGTGTAACAATTTACTAAGCGTATTGAAAATCCATCATTTCCTTCCTTAAGCTGGCAGGGAAAAAACCCACATTACATGACAGAAGAATAATTTTTGACATTTTTATTGTGCTTTATAGTTGGAACATTCCAACAAGGAGGTTGAATAGCAAACCTTCTTCCCAGCATCACTTGAGAAAAAATAAAAGCAAGCTTCCAAGATGTATTTTTCTTCCATGGACCCTTGGTCACCTTGGAATTCTGCAGTGCTGGTGAGGCTTTCACTCTAGAAAAACAGAGGTAAAATGTCTGTGAACCTGAACTTGGACTTAGGATGTGGTTCATATTCTGTCTTTTAATTATTGCCTGTGTGTTAAATCACTTGGTATATCTTATTTTCAGGTAAGCATCAGCAAAACTGAAACACTAATGATGTTTGTTGCTATGAAATACTTTATCACATAAATGTACCTTGGTTTATTAATGGAATTGATAACTATATAAGAAGTGATATTATAGTGTTTTAACAAATCTAGCATACTTGTTGTAACTTCATTTCCTTTATACAAGTAAGAATTAACAAGTTCAATTTGTTTCCTTCTAAGGGAAGAACCTCAGAAAACATTTTCTTCAATAATTCTATCACTTCTCAAAGCAATATAGGAATTCTTTGAGAAAATAGACTTACACTTAAAAAGCCATTTCCTAATGAAATGACTAGCTTACAGTCATGACCATTTTTTAAAAAAAATTAGAAAACACGTCATAAGTTTTAGTCACTTTGTTTAGAATACTTACATTGTCAGTGTAAGTGTAGTCTAAGGAATGGACCACAGATTGAAATATCCCATAATTGTTCTGCATAATGAAACCATAGGTGAAATCCTAGTTTTAGAGCTTGCCAGAACTGGAACAGACCACTTGGTCCATTCCTTGAAGCAATCTGATCCTACCTGAAGTGCTGTTTTTCATGATACCCATCAATTCTGGACAGAAGATGCTAACATATCTGGAGTGAGTTGAGATCCACTTATGTGGTAGCCTATCATAACTTTGGTTTTTTATGACAGTTGAAATCCTTTCCTATAGTGGAGCAAGAATCTATATTTCTATATATTTATTCAAATTTTTCTATCCATCTTGTTTTTACCTATGTTCTATATGCTTTTTATTACAACAGAGGTTCTGTAAATCAAGATCATGAAATATAGATGGAAAAACAACAAATAAAGATAGTACGAAAGTAGAAAATAGGATATTTCAATAAATTATAAGAAAATTCTAGATCAGAAGAGAGGGTAAATTTGGACACTGTACCACCCCATTATTTTCCTTTATTAAGAGAACTGTTAAGGATGATACCAGTAAAAATGTTTCTATGAATATTGTCAGATTCTTTTAAACTCTTTGATTCATTCTGCTGAAAGTTAATTTCATGCTTTCTATATAAAATCAAATTATACATTTATTTAGTAATGCTTTAAAAAGTTTTAACTTTATTTATTTCTTAGTGTGTATGCATCATTGATATCATTTGGGAGGGGATCCTACACATGTGGTGTGTATGTAGACATGTAGAAGACAAGTCTGTGAGGTTGGCTCTCTCTCTAATTCCCCACGTAAGTTCTAGGTCACCAGATTTGCACAGCAAACACTGTTACCTGAAGAACCATCTTGCCAATTCTAGTGATGTGCTGTTATTTTTCTTTTGGCTGGAGAATCAAACTGTTATGATCATGTGACCCAGGGGGATTGCTGAAAAGGCAGACACCAGAAATGTGTCTCCTCCAGATTGAAGGAGCATCAGTTGATTCTGACATAAATGGTCCACAAGCCACATTTTCATAAAGCTGCAGAACATCTAGATAAGTTCTTTCCTTTTTTGTTGTATCATGCTGCACTCAATCTGAAAGGGTAACTTTTTATGGCTTAGGACATTTATTCCTGAAGAAATTCTATAGGTGGAGAGGAGCTACCCCTGAAACTATATCATCAAACTTGCTGACCACATAAAATTCAAAGTTCAATCCTCTGTTATTTAAGAGAAATGAATAAAGAAAAGGAGGGCAGAGGTGACTTTTTTATTAGAGTTGGAAGATTTCAAGGTAAGAAGCATTCAATGGAAAATAGTTACTTCATACTGCTAAACATCAGAGTCCAAAATAGAGATAGTGCTTGTGAACATTTGTGCACTAATAAAACATCACAAAAATTTAAATTTAACCTTTTGAAACAGGTGAAAATGTTTATGCTACATGACTTTATTTTGTGGGCATGTTTGTCTGTGTGTGCGTGTGTGTGTGTGTGTGTGTGTGCTCAGTTGCAAGTGGAAGACATGTTTGACACCAGGGCCAGGTGTTCTCAATCACTCTCTACCTTGTGATTTGAAAACAGGGTTTCTCTTTGAGCCTGGTGCTCTTTTCTTTGGCTACACTGGTTGGACAGTAAGCCGTATGGATCCTTCTGCATCTGCCTCCCCAATGATGGGAATACACGTGCCCACTGCCATAGCCAGTCTTCCATTTGGGTTCTGGGGATGTGGTCTAAGGCCCTCATGCTTGCATAAAAATCACTTCACTGACTGAACTATCTTTCTAAATCACAAATGTTTCTTTTTCCCAAGTGACAAGTTTTGATACATCTATGCATGCATCATTGCACTGGGTAATCAAAATAGTCTATCAGCTGATTTCATCCATTTCTGTCTATGTTTAATTTCTGTTAAAGACAATAAAAGCCTTTTATTGATTTTACTAAAGGCAAAAAATTTTTTCTGTGCTTAGTTAACTTAGTGTTGAAAATCAAGATATAGAATATGAAGAAAACACAATCTAAACATAATTTTCTTTGATGCAGAAGTTAACATGAAAGCTAAATTGGAATAACTAAGACTTGAAGTTAGTTAATAGCATATTGTAGTGACTTTAAGTAAGAGTAGATTGTAGCAAATTCTATGCTCAAGTAATTTTTAATTTTTAAATAAATTTTGATGGCTTTGCATATCGCCTTCCTCCAAATCAATAATATTTTTATTTATTCATAATAAATTCATCAAGTTTGTGTGTGTGTGTGTGTGTATGTGTGTGTGTGTGTATGTGTGTGCACTAAATGGAGGCAAAACTGGTAGGAAGACAATATAGTAATTGGTTTGCTTACAGAGTATGCTAATAAATGAAAGAGCAGAACTGTCTTCATTGACTTTTCTGGCTTACAGTCTAATGCAATATATCTGGTTCTGTTGTGCAATTCCTGTCTAAGGAGTTAGCAAATTAGGCTGCATTCCAAGTCATAGAATGCCCGCTATTCCTATTTTGGTCATTGTTTCTAGTTCTTGTCAATAAAATTAGGACAGAGATCCATATTTTCTTTCACTCTCTCCCCTCCCCTTCCCTTCTTTCTCCTCCCCTTCCCTCCCTTTCCCTCCCCTCTCCTTCCCTTCTTTCCCCTCCCCTCTCCTTTCTTTTCTTTGTTTGTGTGTGTGTACTTGAGTTTGTGTGCCTATGGAGGCCCAAAGATGACATTGGGTATCATCTTTAATAGTTCTACTTGCTTATTGTTTTGCTCTGGGGTTTCTCAGGTTCTGCCTTCTGGAGTCAGAATTGCAAGTTACTGCCATATTCACCCATAACTTTTACTTGGGACCTTGTGATCTGAACACAGGTACTTTTGCTAGCTGGGCAAAGGCTTTAACCCCTGAGCCATCTTCCCAGTTTCTCAAGTGTTTCTTTACAGTGAGGAAATCTGATTATCACTAAATAAATATAGTACTTCCAATTAAAACTCAGGGTTATAGGATTTTAATTTAACAACTTCAGTCTCTGAGCTCCATTTAATTTTCTTGCCAAAAAGCTTAGTTTCTAGTGCCAACAATATGATTACTAATTTTGAAATTACAGAATTCATGACAGTCTTAGAAGCTAATGATAACATCAACACTTACCACCTTTGAGATTTATTTTACTGGAAATGTTAAGGATAACATACATGTTTCAAAATCACTTTAAAGCTGTCTAATAGCTCAGCAAGTAAGGTACCTGCTTACAAAGCTGGGGACCAGAGTTGAAACCATTGGAATCTCAAATCGTGGGAAAAGCGAATTAACTTGCAAAAATTGTCTTCTAAACTACACCCATATGCCATGGCATGCATACATATGTACATACTCTCTTTCTCTCTAAAATAAATAAATAAGTAAATAAATAAACAAATAAATAAATATTGACAAAATAAAATAATTAGCAATAATTTTCTTCTATATGTGGCTATGTCACCAAACTCAGTCCATAAATTTTTTGATTCCATTAGGATTTTGACTTTTAGGGATGGTTTTATTTTATTTATAAATTTAATTTTTATTTTAAATTTCTGACAATTTCGTACATATATAAGATTCGGTCTAATTACTCTTCTTCCCACCATCTTTAATCTTTCTCCTACTTACCACCCCTCTTCTTCCCTAAGGATCTCTCAAATTTCTTTCCCATATTTTGTTTTGTGTCCCACTGAATTTAACTGCGGCCATCTGTATGGCCATGGGTTTGGACTTATCTGTGGAGCTTGGTGGGATCACCAGTTAATATACAACTTGACAATATAGCTCCTTCTCAATTGGCAATAATTCAACAGTGGTAGAATGCCACGAGCACCTTCCCCATCTATAACTGTCTATCTACTGGTTTAGTCTTGTGGAGTTTTGTCACTTGTATCCTTTCCCCCTCCTTTTTCTGCAATGACCCATGAGTCTTAAGAGAGTGGTATAAATGCTAAGTCTAGGACGGAGCCCTCAACAATCATTCTCAGCATCTTCTGCACACATGGATCTCTGCATTCATTCCCTTTCTTTGCAGAGAGTGGCTTCTGTAATTAAGACTGAGAGTGTCCTTTAACTGTGGTTATAAAGATAGATATTTAGAGGACAGTTTTGATGTTACACTAACTTAGCTAAGCAGGTTTCCCTGTATTTGATCTCATGGTTTTTTTAAAACCAGGTTTCAGCATCAGACACGAATTTTTTCCTATGGAACAAGCATCAAATTGAGTCAGAGAGCAGTTGTTTGCCAACATTAATGTTGTACCACTATTTCACCATTTGATTTGTTTTGCTCACTGGTTGCTTTATAACTTACAGTGTTCATGGCTAGGTAAGCCCACGCTAATGTCTCTATGCCCCCAGCAACCTCCACAGCACCATTTGGCACCATGAAAGCAAGTCAGAAGGGAGGATACTTCCAGCTCTATTTCAGATTGTTTTCTCTGTGTGCTTGGCATTCAATTCACGTGGTGTTTTCAGTGATAGGTTCTTATCGACCAGCTTTTACAAATGACTGAAAGGAATGGCAAGACCTATATTACATTGGGAGCTTCTGGGGCCTCCCTGACCAACTGTTTCTATGCACTGGACTTTTGTTTAGTGGCCTATTGCTTCTAGGGTCTGCATTGCCTAGCAATGCAGAATATTTTTTTTCAAACTCTCTTCCAGATTTTTAATTGACTTGAAATGCAAAAGGTTTCCCAGTTAACGCTGTCTCCTCATCTCCTCAGTCCCCCATACCTCTCTCTGTCCAAACCTACCCACTCTTGATATTGCCCCTTTCCATCCTCACTTTCAAATCATGTTATATGTAGAAATTTCTGACATCTGTGGTTCATCTCCATATCATCTTTCTTTCAGTAAGATGCTACTTCAATTTTTTATTGCAATATTTAAACAGTAGCAAGCAAAGCATATACACATATACGTGAACACATGTAAGTACACACACTACACACATACACAGCATGCACACATGTGCATATATATATATGTTCCACATACACACACATATGCATTTTCACACCACAGCACACACTGTACACATGCACACTTACATACACATATAACATATATGTACTGTACCACACACATCTGTACACACATACCACAACTTACACAGATAACATACACATCATAAATATACACATACACACAAACCATACCATATAAACATACACACCACAAATATTCACCACACCTGCATATACACACACCCTACATACACACACATACATGACACATACACACATATCTTTCCATGCTTTCATTCTAAACACTTTACTTTTTATTGTCTTCAATTAATGATATGACAGAAAGCTCCCTTGATAATATATAGAACACATTCTGTGTTTCATGTAGGCAGCATTATAAATTCCTGCCTGTAATATAAATCAATCTCAAAATCATATTTTTTTTCAATTAGGGACTCTAAATAAATCCCAGGCCTCCAGCATTTTCTAATTAATAAATAAAACTGCATTTCAAAGGATCAAATCTTGTACTGAATCCATGACAAGAAACCATATCTACTTTTCAGGTGCTTTTAAAAATTCACTTTCTGCTGACTACATCCTATTTATTTTTTTTTCTGAATTGACAAATATTGAGAGTTTCATGCCAGTATCAACCACATAGGGTGTTTCTGACCTTCAGTTATTAGTTAGAATTATTAGAGGAAATCTAGCTATCAACACCTGTGCAATATGGCAAGTACTTATACATGGTGCTTAAGTCCCTCTTCACTCTTTCCTATCCATTGTCCACAGAAAAATTGGTAATAATAAAGGGTACAGGAACAGGTACATTGAAACCTCCATTGTTTCTCATCTGGGCTTTAAACCTCAGTCATATGAAGGTACAGGGAAAAATACAGTGTGAACTTTGAATAAGTATTAACGTTGTCTTCCTTCCCCAGATAATTCCTTCCTGTAGCACCAAGTGTTATCTCATCCTCTGACTCACACCTCGATTGCAACAGTCACACTCTCTGTGCTAAACAAAGCTGTCTCAGACTGTCACTGTCTTTATTAGTTTATCATTTTAAACCTCTCCTTTAAACACTCCCCTCCTCCTCCTTCCCCTCCCCTAATGCCTCTGCTTTATAGCTTTCTAGCCATCCCTGCTGTTTACCCTTTTACTCTGATGCAACCAATCCCACTCACACAAACCCAATTCATTCCGAAAGGAGACTTAATGTGCCATAAAACTAACAGGGAGATTGCTCTCAAGGTGGGTAACCAGCTGACACAGCACGCAGGTAATATTTATATGGCAATACCACTTCGAGAAATACCAGCCACTGCACTGCTTGCAAATCACAGGGTAATTATCCGCTGTAGGTCCTTAATCACTGGAGCAGAGCTCTTCATAAGTAAACACAAGTTGTGAATGTGAACCTGGATACTAAGGAAAAATGAGACAAGGGAAAGATACTAGATACCGTTGTAGAGAACAGAGGAAGGGGTGGGAGCCACTTCCTGCATCTCTATACAAACCACCAAGTCTAGTAGGCAGATCAAGCTCTCTCCACTCAGATCGGCAGAGCTCTAGCAATGTGGTTTGGGGCCTAATGCCTTTCTCCAGTGTGGCTTGGTTTTGTAGCCAAATTACTTCCACTTCACAGATTTGCCATGGAGAAAGTGTTTGACATTTTACATGAAGGTGTTTTTCCTTCTTGGTTCTACCATCATTTTCTTCAACAACTCCTGCCTGGTTTTGCCATTAGAGATCCTTTTACTTCAAAAAAAAAAAAAAAAAAAACTCCAAAGAAAACATGCATTGAACCAGCAGTCATGTCTATTTCTGCAAAATAGGCCCAGGGACCAAGAGGTACCCTGAAGAGAGTAATGGGCTGCTCTGTCAGCTCACTGCTGTCCAGACCTGCATGTGCTCACTGGTGAAGAGCTCGTGTTTGGAGGGAAGGACAAGGGGTGATTCTTCTGCAGTTGCAGTTAAATTCTAGTGCTCACATGTCAGACCTGAGTCTTGACCTAACCATCACCAAATACTAATGTCCAAGCATATGTGAAAACCAGTTCATCATAACCTTCCATTTGTTAGAGTAGAATCAAAGGTCTTAATTGTGGGGTCAGATAATTGTGCTCTGAGATATCCAAGTTTTGAATCTTCTCTAATGCAGGATTAGAATCATGCACACAGGCAATTTATAATATACATATAGCTATAATAATTATTAAATTATATATAATTTAACTCTTTTAAGCCTTATTAGTGCTGGTACAAGGACAGTTACTTTGAAGTGCTTTTCTTATCGTCTTTGTTACCATTTCGGCTGACTGAGTGGCTGCCTGGAGGAATGTATACATTTGAGAATGGGTTCAAATCGAAGATCAGGAATCTATCTATCTATCTATCTATCTATCTATCTATCTATCTATCTATCTATCTACTTACCTATCTATCTATCTTTATATCTATATAGCATTCTGACTACTTTCACCCCTACCATCTATCTCCCTCTCAATCCTGCCAGTGACCCTCTTTACTCTAGGTTGCTTCCTTTCTTATGTTTATGTCGCTTTGCTTTATTTTGATTTGTTTTGTGAGTCATTGAGTTTTATCAGGGCCATCTATGTGACCATGGATAAGACAATATCTATCGGAGTCTGGAGAGCTCACCAGTGTATACACAACTGAAAATTGATTGCTCCTTGCCCAGATCCGCCAGTGGGCAAATAACTCAGTAGGGAGGAGAGGTATAGTCTCCAATGAATCCCTTCCCCAGTCACAACTGAAGGTTGATGAGTACATTGCTGTGCAGATCAAGCACAGGCAGTCACAATAGCTGTTGCAACTTGCCTGCATGGTTGCAGATAAATGATCATCAAATGGCTTAAAGGAACAAGGGTTTATTCTCTCTTACGATTCCTGGTTACAGTTCTCAGTCCAACTTGATGGGAGAGCATGTACCAACACTAGGGCAGAGGGAACTGACCACACCATTACCACATAACAGCTGAGAGAGGGACAATCCGTACTTGCCAAACTAGCATGTCTGGCCAAGTGAAGAGAAGGATGCCGCCTTCCTCAACCAGCTCTCAGTATTTTAATCATCTGTTCAGGGCCTAGTCCCACCCACTACAGGCTGGGCCTTCCCCATCAGCTAAACAATCTCCTGCAGGTTTGCTCTGGGCTGAACCCAACCACTAATTCTCCACAAATGAGCCCAGAGCTCAAACCCTCAACCATCAAGTTGACACCTGTGCCTAACTATGACACTCTACCCCTTGTCAACTTGACACAGAAACATAGTACTTTTAAACTGTAATCTTCAATCCTTGTTCCCATAGGTGTGAAAAATTATCTTAAAAATATAAATACATTTAATTTAGGAATTCTCAAGGTCCAAAACTAAAAGTTTCTGTAATTCAATTTAAAATGTCAATCATTCAGAGCTCACTTTTTAAAATGTTGGAACTGAAAGTTTAAAAAAAGTCTTAAATCTATCAAATCAAAATGTTGAATACTTCAACAAGATAAAATATCAAACCTAAGTATCATAATACAATAAGAAAACGTGGCATTAAAATCAAGTCCAGCAAATCAATTACTGCATTCTATATTTCAATGTCCATCTTCTGTTGCTCATCACATAGTCATGGTGGCTCAAAGATTCTAGGTATTCCCAGTTCCTGTTTGCAGCTCAAAGTTGTAAAAGCAGAGTTCCTCTGAAACAGGCTGAATCTCCACTTGCAGCTGTCTCTCAGCATATATCCTCCGACATTTCAAACAGTATTCTGGGTTCGCTTCTGTAGCTATAACCTTCACCTTTCCTTGCAGGAACTCTATGCCTGCCTCTTGGTGCCAATCTTTTGCTGCTCTCCATGAACCCTGTAATCATACACCAAAACCAGTATCACCTGGGGGATGCTGACAGAGTCCACAGCGAGGCTGAAATGTAATTTGGTCCACTGGAGCCACAGCTGTACCAACTTCAGCTTGCTGCGTTTGGAAAAGCCACTTTCTAGGCAGCCAAAACTTCCAAAGGGCAAGAAACAGCTTCAACTTGGGCTTTTGACCTCTGAAGGAATCTGGGTTTTCAACTCACAAAATCGCCATATGCTGGTACTCATGTTTTCCACTGTCACAGTGGAAGTCACTAGGGTTTCCTTCATTGATGCTCATTTCTCCAACAAGGGCAGCTATTCAGCTGCCTGCCCTTTCCTCACGAAAATCCTCAAGGCTGCCAATACAGCTCTCCTCTATCAAGCAAACCAGTACATCATCTTTAAATTCACCTTTACCAAAGTCCTCATTTCCCTCATCACAAACTGTGCCCAAATAATCCACAACTCTCTCACCGTTCTCATTGTCCAAATGGCCCATTAAACTCTGCAGAGTGGTATTTGTAATGCACGAAGTGAAAATCTTCAAGCATTTCCAACTTTGTCCAGCGAAACCATTCAAAAGCCACAAAATCCACAGTCAGATTTATCAGTAAAACCCCACTTCCTGGGTACCAAATTCTGCATTAATCAGGGTTCTCTGAAGAAACAGAATCTATAGAATGTAATATATAAAAATAAGTCTATTTAAAATTAACTCATAATAAATAGTGTCCTTCAAGGTAGCCACCTGCAGCAGCCTCTTTCCCGGGAGGAATGTTCCACAAAGCCAAAAGATCCTGGGACGGTCTCAAGCCTTTGCTCCTCTGAAGGGTTGAAGATGCTGGGTTCCAAAGTTGGCAATGAACAGCGAACATCAGCAAGGCTTAGAGTCCAGGCTCCAAAGGCAGCGCGAACAGCAAAAGGTGATGGAAAAGGTGAAGTTCCAAGTCAGTCAAGAACAGAGGCGGCAGCAGCAGCAACAAAGAAGGCCACAACACTCTAAAGGTGAACAACATGCATACAGAGTGGACTGCATAGCAAGTCGACACCAGATAAGGGAAGAACAAGTCCCTCCTCCTTGCACTTCCTATTATCTGATCCACCACTGGAAAGTACCATCCATTGTGGGCTGGGTTCTCCATAGGAATCAGTCAAGTACCTGCAAACTTGTTCAGGGGCCATTCTAACCATTAACCTTCCACAGCTGTGCCTCAAACTGTCTGCAACTGTCAAGTTGACATAAAAATGTAACCATAACAATAGCTGCTCAGTTCATAACTTCAATATCTGTGCCATTCCCAGAAAATGACATTTTACAGCCATTCTCCCTGTCTTCCGGCTCTTACATTCATTCTACCCATCATTTGAAAAACTCCCTAAGCCTTAGAAGGAGTGGTATAAATGTTCTGCTTAGGGTTGGAAACATAATAGTTCTTTATTCTCAGTATCTCAAGCAACTAAGAGTCTACATTCATTGCTATTCGTTGTCAGGAGAAACTTCCCTGGTTAGGTGCAGAGTAGCATTTGTCCATGGGTGTAAACATCGGCGTTTAGAAAGCAGTTTGACACCATGTTCATTTATCTAAACAACTGCAGAAAGTTCCCCTGTAGGGCTTATTCCTCCAAAGTATGAGTTCTTGTCTCGGTTTATAGCACCAGGCATGACTTCCCTCCTGTGGAGCAGACTTGGAATTCCATCAGAGAACAGTTGCCCCAATAACAGTCAGGACACTATTGTAGCAGTGGGCGCAGTGGCCTGGAGTGTTGGTATTACTCTTGGTAGATTTCACAGCCTGGCAAGAGTGTTGTTACTTCCTTACTCTCAGCTGCCCCTTCTGGCATTATGAAAGCTGACTAACAGGGAGCAAACTTTCAGATCAGGGCCCACTTGATTTCTCTACATCTTCCAACTAATACGTGTGGTGTCTTCAGCAAGAGGGGCTTATCTAGCTCTTGTGGATAACCAAAAGAATGGCATATATCTGTATTACTTTGGGCATTTTCTGGAGCCTCGCTGAGCAACAATTCATAAGGAGGCAATCCATACTTGATGCTTAGATTTTTGTTTAAAAGTTCATGCACCTTCAGGTTTTTTTTTTTTAAGAATCTTGTGCATGTTGTATAATAACACACATCCATTGATCATTTACTATATGTTTAGGAGCTCTGTGCTAGGAGTTTCATTTTATCCTATGTCCTTATGAGTTATCCATCACCACCACCCTTATTTTACAGATTAGGAATCTAAAGCCCCAGCAGGTTAGGTCACTTATCTGCAATGTCACAGCTAAGCACAAGCCAGTGCACTGAGCCTAGGTATTCTGGAGCCCAGAAAGCTTGCGCAGCATGGCAATGATGCTGCCTTTTCTGTGGAAAAGAAATATGCACTTTCTTCTTTCTCAAAGGTCAAAGAAATAACCTTTCCAAAGAGGACTTGAGGAAGAAAAGTAAAATGCAATTTCTGAAAGCTAATAGCATAAGTTATTATATATGGTTTTAAATATTAAAATGTAGTCATTCCATAAGGTTTTGATGAAATTGGGAATGATGAGAAAAATGAGAGATTTCAAAGGACTCTTTGGGTTAAAGATGTGGTGTAGTTAATCACAGTGACTTAGAATGACCAAAGAAAATATTGAGTCCCAAATCTCCTATCCTTTAGATGTGAAAGCCTATGGAATGAAGACTTGTGTCCAAGGAATCACAGTTCTTCATGGCAAAGAGTGGAACTGTATTCTCCTAATCACTACTTACTGTTTTTTTCTCTTTTCACTTTTGAAGCAGGCTTTAATTTTAAGAAGCCAAATAAAAATGCACCTGGCTTTGATGTAAGCTCTGTAAACAAAATTAAGATAAATCCTAACATGGAGACAATAGTTTCAATACTAATCTTAAGAAACCATATTTGCATGATGTAGCCGACTAGTCAGAATTTACGGTAGGAAAATAATCGTTTGCTAGGCAGAGGAAAATACTGCATGATTGTCAATTTTAGTGACTCTCCATGTGGAAGTTTTCCATTGTTGCCAAACTATGCTTCTGAGGTTATAGGGATGAAGGAACAGGGACTTTTCTCCTTGCATCTGCCATACTGTGCGCTGCAGCTGTCACTCAGAAATAAAGCTAGGTAATGAGGAAGTGGTAATGATTATTTCTACTTTATACAGATGCCATAAATGACACATGTAGTTGATTTTGCAATGGTGAGTACAACAAATGCTCGAAACAGTCATCACTGTGATTCCATTTAATTTTGCAATACATTCCATTAAAATTCTGTTAACGGTTACAGAAGCAAAATGCATGCACACCTTAGACGTTATGATCTGTGAATATGCAATTTTACATGGCAAAGCAGACTTTGGTGTTGTAATTAAGGGAATCGATTTTGCAAATGATATTGTCCTGTTTTTATCCAGGTGCACCCAATCTTCCACTGTGAAAAGGAAAAAGGAGAAGATTAAGAGAGATCTGACATCAGAAGAAAGAAGAGACTTTCTGGGGGTATAAAGAGAGCAAGAGAGGCCAGCTTCTATTAATGACTTTAATAATGGGCATGACCAGAGAAAGGAGGAAAGCACCTTCACTAACAGTCAGAAGACATGGGAACCTTCATCCTTCTGCAAGTAAAGTGATTATGTGTCAAAACTTGAATGTCAGACTTCTGACAAATAGAACTGAAAGGCCATTAGTTTAGTGTTCTTGCAAGACATTAAATTTGTGGTTACTCATTAAGGCAGTGCAAATCCTCATTTGCAAAACCATAGTTTTACCTTTCCAGCAAATCTAAGAACCAGAGGATAACATCATATAGCATCTACCTCCCTAACTAGATTTTTTTTCCTTACCTGCCACTCAACATATATTTTATGGAGAGATATCCTTAGAAAGCTTGTTGATGGCTTGTGTTTCTATGTTGTAGTTACAGATGTATATTGGGTTCAGTGACAGTCCTTATCACATAAAATTCACCTCCTTGCATCTAGTGGGTAGGATTCTTGACTGTCTTTAACTAATAAAAACCCACAGAATAGGGATAGAATTAAGGAAGGAGACAAATTAGCTTGTTAAAGGGACACCAGGGTCTTTCCTTTAGAAGGAAATAATTGGATACAGTCCTAAACAGAAAAAGAGTATTCCTGGACCCTGGATCAACAACCCCTGCTCTCCAAAATATGTTTATGCATTTACTTTTACCTTCACAAAACCCAATCACAGGGAGCAAATCCAAGTCCAACATTATTTCTTAATAGATGTATAACTCTCTTGGTCACTTTGTGATAGAGCATTTCCTTGCCTTGATAGACACCTAAATTATATGCATATCTAAGTTTAATTAAGTCATCGTGTGTATGGATAGCTTAAAATTCTTCTTTGGAGAAGTAGACATTATAGAAAATAATAAATATTGGTCCTGTATCCTTGCCAATGTCATGACTTATATGTCAGAAAGTAGGTGTTTTGATCTCTGGTAGATAAAGGAAGGGAGTTCTTAATCTTCTTGTCTGGTGTTTCTAAGAATTCTTCCACAGATTCTTCTGTTTACATTGTTCTGTGGCCATATTTAAGATGGCTATTGACCAGGCCCCCTTTCAGTGACTAAGTACACTTCTTCAGTAGCCTATATTGTCATGGATGACCAAGAGTCATGGTGTTTTCTTAGGGGTTAAGTACTCAGATAATAGGCAAGCATGTATTTTATTTCATTCCGTATTTTTCTTATATTGCTTATTTGCTTTTTTCAGATTAGACAGTTGGTTAAATGGTTGTTTTTGATTCTAGAACCTAATATGGGGATTACACTTTGTAGCAAATGACTTCAGAATCCACATTTGTATACTTCTTTGTGTGCACATACAAACACATGCACACAAACACACACACACACACACACACACACACACACACACACACCTACCCGTGCACTTGTGTGTATGGATGTCTGTGCCTTTGTAGAAGCCAGAAGTTGATTTTGAGTGTGCTCATTGAGACAGTATCTCTTTTTAAAATTTTTTTATTATTTATCATTTATTCAATTGTGCATGTATGCATGTGTGTATGTATGTGTGTGTGTGTGTGTGTGTGTGTGTGTGTGTGTGTGTGTGTGTGTGTGTAGAACCATGGATGAATTCGGGAACCGCCATGGACCACCTTTACCTCCTGCCTTGTTTACCCTGTCCCGGGATTCACAGGCTCTGCCATACCAGGACCAAAAATACAGGCTGCCCCCACTTCCGCCCAGCGTCTATAGTGGGGTCTAGGATCCAAACTCAGGACCTTCCTCCTGCAAGGCAGAGGCTTAACCCCTAAGCCACTTCTCCAGCTCTGAGACAGTGTCTCTTAATGAACCTGGAGCTCACAGTTTTCAGCAAGAATGACTAGCCAGCAACACCAGAGATCTGTCTAAACTTGTCTCACCCCAAATGCTGTGATTGTTTATGTGACTGCTGGGGATCTGAGCTCTGATCCTCATATTTGTGCTGCAAGCCATCTCCCCAGTCCTTCTCCACTCCTTCAATATCTGTCTATCTATCTATTTTATGTATCATGCCAGAGGCTTCTGGACAGTTGCAAATAACAGGGAAGGAGAGACCACTGAACTGTTTCTTGAAACAGACTCCTTACTAACACCTTCATAGAGACTCATTGTCATATGTCTATGCTTCCCCAGCATATACTTGGGAAGAGACTTGCACATTCCTGTGCCTTTGGGTTTTTTTTCCCCCTTGAAAATATTAGCTCCTGTTATTGGCTACCCACTGTGTTGCATGTATGTAAGGATGAATCCAGGAAAACTACTCTGAACTAAAATGTCCTTCGTTTGATGCAAAGTGCTGACACATACTTTCAAACACTAATTAAAGTTGTCTTCATTAGAACCATGCTTTGTGAGGGAAAAGCAATTTGTATTCTGTAGGCAATGAGGTAAAACATCTTCTCTTCTCATTTGTGCACAATATATTGATGTATTTATTATTTAAAATTTAAATTTCAAAGCTTCTTTCACTTGAATATGCTAAAACGTTTGTACATAGTATCTGTTCTTGCATTTGAAATTATTTCTGTATTTTACTTCATATTTTCTATTCAGTTGACTTTCTCTTTACCTCTTCTCCTTCTCATATATCACCTTGAATTTATGAGTCTGTATGTCCTTGCCATGATCTGAATGCGAGTTGCCCACACACGTTCATGTGTATGATACCTTAGCTGGTTTTGATGCTTGGGAGCTGGTTTTGATGTTTCGGAAGGTTGTCGCACTTGTAGGAGGTGGAGCCTTGGTGGAAGAAGGCAAGTCACAGGGGCAGGCCTTGAGGTTTATAGCCTGGCCCTGTTTACTCTTGTTCTCTTCCTCTCTCATACTTTCTAATGGATTTAGTGATCTAAACCAGCCTTCTGCTTCTGCCTCCAGCCATGCCTCTGCTATGTGATTTCTGCCATTATGAACTATACCTTCTGGAGCTATAAGCCAAATAAATCTTTTTTCCTTAAACTGTATATAATTATAACAGTGTAACAGTACCCTTAATTTTTTTCATTTTACAAATAGTTTCATATGTGTATATATTTTAACATACACCTATGTGCATTTATAATTCCAATTTGATTCTATTCCATTAATTTGCATGTCTCTTTTGTACCACTCCCATGCTGGTTTTATTATTATAGCTTTGTCATATAACTTGGGATCAAGGATTGCTTCTAGCATCATTCTTCTTGTTCAGAATATTGCTTTCACTGTTCAAGATATTTTATGCTTCCGTATAAACTTTGAGACTTTTTTCTAGTTCTGTGAAGGACAGTATTGTGATAGTTAGATACAAGTGTTATCTTGACAATTGCATACTGAGCTTTGGGCTCAGCTATGAAGAATTTGACAGTTAAGGCAAGCATTTAACAAGCCTACAGGAGGTTGTCTAATTACTATGGAAGATCCAGGTTATGGTGGGTGGTACTTTCCAGTGATGGAACAGATAAAAGGAGTGTTCTGATTTGCTGGGGTTTGCTGCTAGTCTGCTGCTGGCTTTCTTCATCAATGACACAGCAGCCCAACTTGTTTGGCCCTCCAGCATGACTGAGGTTTGAGGACTCTTCAGGGATCCTTCTGATCTTCAATAATAGGTAGGGATGGCTGAGTTAATCAGCTCTAGAACTGAATAGCTACAAGAAGCTACTGTTGGAATATGCAGATTTCATCCTGTACATTAATCTATAGTTTAGAATATCTATGACCAATAGAATGTATGTATTTCCCATAGAGGACTCTGACTAACACAGGCATGCAGTTTTTGATTGGAATTGCATTGAATCTACAGATTAGCTTTGGTAGTATGGTCATTTTCAAGATATATATCATTCTAGTATATGGGCATTTTCAAATAACTTCTTTGATACCTTTCTTTATACATTTAAAATGTAGAGGTCTTTCCTTGTCTGGGATTAGACCAACATGTTTACTTTTTTTGAGACTACTGTGAAAGGAATTTCTTCCCTGAATTCTTTCTTAGTATGTTTGTCATTGATATATAAAAAGGGCACTGATTTTATATATTAATTTTAATGCCAGTTTTCAGAAGTGTTTGTCAATCCTAGCAATTTTCTGGTGGAGTCATATATATATATATATATATGTATAATTGAACTAATATGTATAGAACCATATTATTTGCAAACAAGAATACTTTGGCTGTCTTCTTTTCCTAATTGCACCTTTGTATTTCTTTCTTGTCTTATTACTCTAGCTAAAGTAATCTAGAATGGGAATGGAAGGAGTGGATAGTTCTGTCTTGCTTCTGATTGTTATCAGTATGTTCCGAGTTTTTCTCCAGTTGTCATGATGTTGGACATAGACTTTCTATGGCCATAGACTTTTTCATAGCCTTAACAGAAGCAATCCCTTAGATGTAATTAGCACTGTTTCTAATAGGTATAGGTTTTTCAAACCAAAACCTAGTGTTGGATGTTGACTACCACCCTATGAATTATTGTCAATGCTTATATACACAAAAGACTAAAAAGAAATGTGAGATAGTTTGTATGTATCACACATATTACTTTCTTTACTCATTTATGCATTGATGGGCCCTAGTCTGATTCTGTAGCTTGGTTATTATAAGTAAGTATGAGTGTGAAGGTGAGAGCTAACTTTGATTCAAAATTCATACTTTATTTCTCTGTTTAATCAATGCAACTTTAATATGCTTCAAATTACATAGCACAGAAGTTGATTTTCTCTAGTAATTCTATTTTTCCATTATGTTATGCACTTGATGTTTCTAAAGCATTATAGATTATATTGTATTAGCTGTTTGGCTAATAAACATTCACTTTTCAGTACCTCTATGGGTAAAGTTCTTTTTCCTTGACTCTTGACTGCAGTCTCGCTCATGTGACTTGATTTTACAAAAGGGATGTTGCTAGCTGCAATGTGAGCCTGTACTTGACCTACTGCACAGCAGGAATTGTCCTCCTGGACTAGAGTTTGTCTTTTTTGTTTGTGTCATCGAGAAATAATTAATTTGTTTTGAGATTTACCCTTTATTTTTAAAAATAAAAATGACTACTTAATTTTAACATTTATTAATTTTATTTATTTTTAAACTATATTATGAATTTATGTGTTTTCATTGCTTATTCCTTATCTTCACTCCGCATCCCTTTCCACCTTTCCTGTTTTTACCTTCTACCCATTTTTCTCCCCTCTTTTGTGTCTCCCCACATTGGCAATTAATTAGTGCTTGTGTACCTATCAGGGTGCAAATGGCCCATCCTTTATAAACTATGAACTCACAATATTTGGAATATATATATATATATATATATATATATATATATATATATATATATATATATATATTTGTGCCATTATCTGATTCTGGAGTCTTTCATTATCCCCCTAAATGCCATGCAAATTAGCAGTTAATCACTCCCTATTCCCTGCTTCCACCAGCACCTGGCATATACCAGCCTATTTCCTGCCTGTGGCTTTGCATACTGTGTCTATTCCATATTATTATATCATTAAATATATGACTCACTCTTTTTAGAGAGTGTAATATTTTCAAATTTATCATTTTTCAATGTGAGCTATTTCCTTTTGCCAATAATATTAATATTATTGTATCGTACAGTTGCACCACACTACATTCATTCATGTATGGCCAGTGAACATAGGGATATTTACTGTAGTTTTAGTAGTAGGAATAATACTCGTAGTGTTTGTGTGCAGGTATTTCATGCATATATATTCTCAAGCCTTTAGAGAATAAACTTAGAGAGGGAAGTGCTGTTTCCTATGGTAACATATTTACCTTTTAATAGACCTTCCAATCTGATTTCTAAATTGTCTGAACCATTATATATTGCCTTGAGTAATACACGAATGTCATGGCTTTTTCACATCCTTACCCACATTTGCTTCTTCCCATATATTCCACAGAATATATAGCAGTTACTCACTGTGGTTTTATGTGCATTTTTCAAATGAATAATTATGCATTTTCATGTGAATTTTGGAGCAGATTGATAATATTGACAAAAATAAGTTAGTGCCTTTGGTGGGGATTTCATGGGTTGTGTAGATTAATTTGGAGAGTATTACCACCTTAAGATTATAAAACTTTCCCACCCATAAACAAATACATGTCTTCATTTCAGAGTTGTCACTTTATCACTTCTCAGCTTTTTGGCTAAGATCAAGTGAAGTGCAGAGTTGTCAATGTGCAAGTTTTATACTTATTTTGATTTTATTCTTAAGCATTTAATTATTTTTAACTATTGCAAATGGACATTGATATTGTCCTTCTTCTTCTTCCTTTTCCTGTTCCCCCTCTCCTACCTTCTCCTCTTCCTCTTTCTCTAACTCCTTCTTTATTTCTTCTTTCACATTTCTCATCCCTTGTTAAAGAATAAACATCGTCTTTCCTTACCATTATTACTGTAATATTTCCTTCCCTAAAAGCCTTCTGGATTGTCTAAACATCTGTTGTACTACAGTTTTACTAGAGCATGCCTAGATGTTTCATACTCTTTCAGATCATGATTAATCATTGTTAAGGATCTTTGATTCCACCAATTCTGAAGCATCTCTTGCTTCTCGGTTGTCTGATTTCTCAGTGATTACCATTTCAAACATTTCTTTTTTTTCCTATCATGTCTTTGTTTGGAAACCTTACCAGATATTCGATTGTTATCCTTCAGTCTTCCCTCTTTGATATTTTCTTGTCCTTTAATTTCCCTGACTTTTGTGACATGTTTTTGTTTCCTGTGTATTTTTAAATCTTTTGCCCAATCTGTCCTTTCATCAATAAGATGAATTGTAGTTTAAATGATTAAAGTTTTTGGGTTATTTCTAGGAGTATTATGTGCCTCTTTCCTTAAGCATATATGCTCTTTTTAATACTTGACTTTATACTCTAGTTCTTTTTTATTATTTTTTCTCATTTTAAGCACAATGATTTGTAATTTCATATTGTTTTATAATCTGATTTTCTTGGAAACCTGTGTATATGTATGTATACATCTATGTGAGCATTCACACACTCTGACTTTTATGCACAATAGTTTTCGTTTCCTAGTGTTATTCATAATTTTGGAAGTGAGAGTTCACAAGACTCGCTTTCCCAAGGGAAATCCTGTAAGCTGTGGCTTAAGAGTACATTTTTCTGATGCATTTTTGAATTTTCTTCCTCCTTGAGATTTATTGTAAGTTGGGATCAATTTTAATATTCTCTTTCCTGTTTAGAAGCCCACACATCATACTGGTATATAAAATTGCCTCCAAAGCTAAGTGAGAAGTAATTTTATAACTAATGAATTTAAAAGGAAGACCTCTTTCAACATTGCAGAGTCAAGCAGAGACAAAGTCTCTTTGATATATTTTGCTAATCTGTTTTATGTAGGAGTCAGTTCTTCTCTCATTCCCACTGGCCCCGAGTTCATCTCCTGTGGCAATGAAATGAAAGATTATAGAGTACAAACCATCAAGGCTGATGGTACCTTCTGGGGAAGCTGTAACCACTATATATCTACCAACCTTTGTACTTTTCAATATTCCGTTTGTGTGTAATCCTTGAAAACTTTGCTTACTTTAAGATTCTTGAGTAAGAGTTTAAAGAACACCCATTTTACTTTTTTCTTCACTTTCTATGTATTTAGGAAGGTTATATTTTGGCAGAATTTGAAGTCTGAGATATATTGCAGTTTAAACTATGTCTACAGTACCATATTCAGATCTGGCTATCTAGCTGCACATTCTTTCAAGGTACTCTTATAAGAAAAAGAAAGCTTAGTAATTTTATTCCTTGAAGGGAGATACTTCAAGCTAGAAATCTTGCTTTTTGATACAGGCTACACAATGCCACTATCTTACTCAAAGGCTGTCTTTTGTTCTTTTTGTGACATATAATACCATAAAACCATATGATGAAATGTTATAAGTACATGCATACTGATTTGTTGCATTCCCCTAAGGAAAATGAACAAAAGTTAATTTAGCTATGCTGTTTGCTAACATCCAGTAAACTTTCTGGTCCTTATGACCAGTGCTAGTATCAAGGAATCCAGTATTTCTTGCCAAAGAGACCTTTCCTCCATTTAGCTGGGACTTCTGGTTGGCACTGTCTCAAGAAGTCTGTTGAAAGTCTTTTTTCTTATGACTTCAACCTTCCACTTACTTTAATTGGAGCACTAGGACCCTGTCATTTCAGTTGCAGCATTTTATTTACTTACATTTAGATGAAAAGCATCCTTCATTCTTTTAATTTTAAGATATTTTTAATTAGAGAAAACATCAAAGGAAAATATAGAGCATAACAGTCTCCTTTATCTATGTCAGCTACATTTATGTGGGTGCCTGTAACCAGGTCAGTATCAGACCTTAAAAGTTGATGTACTTCCTTCTTATTAATACTTGTGATAAGATTTGATTTGTAAACTTGGTACAGTAAGAAATTAACAGCAATAACTACCAATAAAACAGAATAGCTATAACAACAAATTGTTTTAAAATATTTGAAATATATGTATCTTTTAGTGTTTCCTTTTATATCATTTGACTTTCTCTCCATACAATAAAGATTAAATAACTTTGATGCATATTCTAACAGGTGTCCTTAATAAAAACATAGTAAAACAGCATTTTACTTACTCATTAGAGAGATATTCTTCACATGTTGTCAAAACATAAAAACTTGCCAAAGATTATTACATTAACTTCACACACACAGAGAGAGAGAGAGAGAGAGAGAGAGAGAGAGAGAGAAAGAGAGAGTGAGTGAGAAAGCAAGAGAGAGAGAGAAAGAGAAGGAGGGAGGAAGGGAGGGACAGGGAGAGAAAGAGAGAGAGAGGAGAAAGAATACACAAGTAATTTCTAAGATATTCCAGATAGTTACTTATGATTTTCTCAGGTAAAAGTCGAAAAGGTGTTTCCAAAGGATTCTGCACCATACCAAAGAGAAACATTTATACCAATATTCATTGTGGCCCAATTCACAATATCAATGACTTGGTAACAGCCTAGATGCCATCAATAGATCAATGGATAATGGCAATGTGGTGCATACATACAAAGGAATATTGCTCATCTATTAAGAAAATTCACAATGAATGGATTAAGCCAGAAATGATTACACTTAGTGAGGTAACACAGTCCCAGGAAGATGGATACTACATTCTCTCTCATCTGTAGGTATTTGCATTAAGCCTCCAGATTTGTGCTGTTAGCATATTTATTCCGAAAGCTTTGCTTTGTAATGGTTGGTGGTTGGCAAAGAGAAATTAGACCTAAGGTACTTCTATCTTCTTGATGTCAAATATGAATAAGAAACGTTTGTTAACAAAGGATACTAACATCAGCTTTTACTCCTTTCAGCTTCTGAATCAGGCAGGTAACTCCTCTTAATCTCAGCCTGCAGCCAGGACTCTGAAACCAGTTCTGGCTCCAGGCAAGCAGGGAGGCTAGTGAGAGCTCCACATCACTCACTGTCTGTTTCAGCTTTGAATATGTATTACCTCTAGTTTATTATTATTATTTTTATTTTATTTTATTTTTCTAGTTTTACAAGCATGTAGAGTACTTGTCCCTGCTTCCTTCCATTCCCCCTCCCACCCATCTCCCTTCCCTTCCCTCTCTCACAATCCCACTCCCTCCCACCTTCCTGACTGTCTTCTTCTATGGACCCCAGGGTTACCTCTGGTTTATCTACTCCTTTTTTTCTACTTTTACAAGTACATTGAGTGCTTATCCCTGCTTCCCTCCATCATCTCCTCTTCCCATCCCTCTATCAATCCCACTCTCCTACTTGTCTGCTCTATGGATCTCAGGATTCCTCTGGCTTGTCTTGTGGAGGCTCAGGCCTCTGTGGGTTATCAAGTTGCCTCTCTTCAGGCCACCCCACTGATAGGGCATTTCCTTTTTTATTCATGTAGTTTTAATCCCCTAAGTTTCCACTGTTATTCTTATTTTTCTTAGTATAAATCTTTCATCTTTTACCTCAAGTTTTGACAAATCTTTAAAATCAGCTTCACAATAATCTAGTTCCTAGTTTTTTAAAATTTTTATTATTTATTAAATTGTGTGTGTATGCGTGTGTGCGCGTGTGTGTGTGTAGAACCACGGACGAATTCGGGAACCACCATGTACGCCTCCACCTCCTCCTTGTTTACTTGCCCCCGGGATTCACAGGCTCCGCCCTACCAGGACCAGAAACACAGGCCGCCCCAGCTTCCGCCTGGCGTCTATACGTGGGGTCTAGGATCCGAACTCAGGACCTTCTGCCTGCAAGGCAGAGGCTTAACCCCTGAGCCACCTCTCCAGCCCCCCTAGTTTGTTTTAAACATCTCCTTATGTACCTGGATTTAATGTATTATAAACCAATCCTTTTCACTGTGTTGGAACTGTTGCCATTGCCATTGTGTGTGTGTGTGTGTGTGTGTGTGTGTGTGTGTTGTTGACTTTTGAACTGAGACACATTTTTTTTTATAAATTTTTATTTCCACTCATACAAATTTAACAGGTACACCGGTCCCCTCCCTCCTTCTACCCCTCTACCCCCTGTGCCCCCTCTCCTCCCCCTTCCCTCCCCATCCCCCAGTGCCTCCCTTTCCCATCCCCGGAGGATCCTTTAATGTGCATGTGAAACTTTCCTCTGGGTCCTCCTCTCCGATGAGTTGACCCAATGGCATTTCCCAGAACCCCTTTCCTGTGTTCCCCTTAAGCATAGGAACACTACTGTGGCTGTCAATTCCTTGCCTCCAAGGATCCTAGTGCTGAGTGTGTGTGTGTGTGTGTGTCTGCTGCCTGTGGATGCCCAAGAGTGACATTGGGCATCATTGGCAATCATTCTGGATTTTTCTATATTTTTATGGTTTTATTCTGGGTTTTCTCAGGCTTTCACTTCCAAGAACTGAATTTCAGGTTGCCACCATTTCTGCCTGTCATTTTCTTATGTGGGATCCGGGGATCTGAAATCATGTACTTTTGCTTATGAGACAAAGGCTTGACTCCCTGAGCCATCTCCCCAGCCCTCACACTAATTTTTTTAACCCACTGCATTTAATTAGTATTGCTGCATAGGTATAAGTTTTGGATTATTTACTTGAGCTAGGGCAACTTATTGTTACTAAACCACTGAAGAATATGTCTCCTTCTCCCTGAAGCAATTATCAGTTGACCATAGTACTTCAAGGAGGAGCAGGGGCCTCATGAGTCTCTCAGCCATCAGGGACGATATGTTGATGGATGTAATCCTGAGCGGTTTTGTTGCAGGTAGCCAGCATTTCTGTGAGTTCAAAGGTACAACACCATGTCATGTCAGAAGGCAGCATGGGACAGCTACCATGACTCTTTTTTTCTACCTCTCTTCTGCAATGTTCCCTGAGTCTTTGAGGGGGTGATAGAAATACTCTGTTCTGTGCTGAGCACTCAACAGTCACTTATTCTCATCATTTTGATCAGCTAAGAGTCTCTGCATTAACCATTATTAACTGAAAAGAGAAGCTTCTCTGACCAAGACTGAGAGCAACCTTTTTGGTATAAGTATAAATATTTGGAGGGGATTTTGATGTTACTGAATCTGGGATCTAAATGGAAATCTCCTATCTTAACCTTAATAATAACAACATCTAATACCATCAACAACAGTAGGGATGGGTGGTAGCCCATGGTTTGCTTTTCTGTGCCTCCTTTTCAGTATGTTTCCATTCCCTCCAGGATTATGGATATTCAGTAAGACTGTGGGCCATTGAATTGGAGTAGGACAACAATAGATTGTCATACTGTGAGAGAAAGTCGGTGTCCTGTGAAGGAGAGTTTGTTATTAATATCATTACACCTTCAGCAGACAGACCAATAATTCCCTACCTACAGTTTATGTTTGAAAAAAACTTTCACTTCTCTCAAGAATGAACTCTTGCTACTTAAGAGTCCTGAATCCTCCTGAAAGGAAAGGGGAGGGGGGAGAGTGCAAGGTGGGACAACAAGAAAGGGGAGGAGAAGGGGAAGGAGAGTGTGGGGGTACCTATTGAGCTTGTATGTTTAGGAAAAAGTAAAAATGTGGGAGAAAAAAGAATAAAGCTCTCTAAACACTTGATAAAGAACAGAGATTATGGGGGGAATTAAAGTGGTGCAAAAATCAATGAAAGGGTTTCAAGTGTGTGTGTGTGTGTGTGTGTGTGTGCGCACACGCGTGCGTGCATGTGTGTGTATATACTAATTGGTTATTGGATGAGACATAAAAAAACTTTTCACTCCACTTCTGGTCTAAGAGCTCATGATTGCTTCATGTGAACTTTTTTTTATGGCAACACACTGTGATTTACTCTTATTCAGATTGTCTTAGTTTCATATTTTCATTGTGGTAATAAATAAATAAATTACCCAAGCAATTTAGGGAAACAAGGGGATTGTTGCCCCAGATAATGATGCAAAATTCCAGGAAGTCATGACTGCAAGATCACAGCAGGAATAGCCGAGGGGATGGAGCATGCATATCCACAGAAACAGCAGAGTAGCAAGGAGTAATGCTGTTTTCTAGCTTGTCAGCTTGCTCACTAGCTCTTTCTCCATTTTATTCCCCTGCCCAGGAAGTGGTGTCACCCATAATGGACTAGGTCTTAATATGTCAATCATTCAATTAGAATAATATCCTGAATCTTGCTCACATCTGTGTTAACTAAGTAATCCTTCATAGTTGTACCTAAAGGTTCAGCTTTAGTGTTCAGTTGACAGCTGAAGCTAACTGTCATACCATCTAACAGAATCACTATTAACATCACTAAAAAACCTAAAATTTTTCTTGCCTGGTTGCATTAGGTAGCACTCTTAGTATGATCATAAATAGAATAAGAATAGGTGTTCTTTTGTCCTAAGTTTAGGAAAAGTAATTCAGCTTTTCCTATTTAGGAGTATGCAACTGTACAATTGTTACTTACTAGTTTAAAATGTTCTTCTATACCCAGTTTGTTGATAATTTTTATCATGAAATATCATGATCAATTTTATTATGAAATATCATGAAGAATTTTGCCCAATGTTATTTTTGGCTTCTATTGAGATGAATTTTAGCTTCTATTGAAATGAGTTTTTATCACTTAATCTGTTATCATGATGAAATTTATTATTGATCTGCCTATGGTAAACAATCCTTGCATTCCTGGGACAAATACCACCCATCATAATGTGTGATTCTTTCAATGTCCTAATTAGTTCTGTTTGCTAGGGTAGGTATGTGATGCATGATGATACTTTAGCTCATCAATGACTGTATATATGAATGTATATATGATGGTATGTTCCATAGTATGTTGTAGGCTATAGCAGCTATATTTACATAAATATGTTCTATGATGCTTACCAGTGAGGGAATAGTTTATCAGATTTCTTTTAGTGTCTCCTCATTGTTTGGTGATTTATAATTGCATTTAGTTAAGATTTTTGGATGACATTTAGAGAAAAAAGGGTATCTTTTTGCAGATGGTGGGATCCTACATGTAGAGCACTGTAGTTTTTTTTTTTTTTTTTTTTTACATAAAAGCCTTTTAAACTAATAAATACATGTGGAAATCTGTGACATATTAACATCCAGAAATCACACAAAAAGCAACGTATTAAAATGATATAAGAAATGAAACTTTTTATAATAGCATCAAAAGAATAAAATACACAGGAATACATTTGATAAAGGAGTGAAAGACTTGATACTGAAAACAAATAAATACTAAAAAAAAATAAAGAAATAAGAGTAAATGAAAAGGCACTTCATGCTCCTGAACTGAAGAATCACTATCGTTAAAATGTTCATACTACCCAAACTTATGCACAGATTCAATACTGACTTTTTGAAAACCCTCATGGTTTTTAACATTGATGTTAATTCTAAAATTAATTGAGTGCCAACAAAGTCGGAATTGCTCAAGTGATTTCGAGGAAGAAGAATGAAGCGAGAGCTTCTGTCCCACTTGTTTTCAAGATATACCATTAAGATACTATAAATAAGACATCATGATACACAATGATTGTCACATAGGCTTATGAAATGCAATAGCCAAGAACTTCAATAAGAGGGCCAGGAATACACTGGGTAAAAGAAAGCAGCTTCAATGACTGGTGTTGGGAAAACTGCATAACTATAGTTAAAAATAAAATAAAGTTAGATTCTTCTCTAACATTTGATAAACAACTCAAAAAGGGATTAAAGGCTTAAATGTAAGTCTGCCAGCTATAACATCTTAGGCAAGCACTCTACAACTAAGCTGCATTTCCAGTCCAAGAAATTTCTTGATATCGGTCTTCCAATGAATTTTTGGGTATGATATAAAAAAACACAGGCAACAGATTCAAAATAAATGAATGGAATATTGTCATGGAACAAGGCAATACATAGAGTGAGGGAAAATATTTGCAGGCAATATATGTGGTAAGTGGTTAATTTTCAAAACAGATAAGGACCATTAGCAATTCAATAGCTCAAAGAAAGTCAAAGTGAAAAAACAGTAGGAAAAAAGTTTGAGGTTTCCTTGATAATCTAATATTTATGTTTTCTAGGCTGTTGAATCCCCATCCACATTACAAACAAACAAGTAAACAAGAAGAAGAACAACAGCATGGATGGTTCATGTCCGTGATTCTAGTACTTAGGATGTAAAGGCAATAGGAAAAGAAGTTTAAGACATCTCTAGAATGAGTATGAGGTCAGCTTGGGCTACGTGAGTCCCTGTTTCAAAAAAGGAAAAGCAGGTCTAGAACTTGAGCAACTATTTTTCCAACAAATATCTACAAATGGAGAAGTGATGTCATTATGAAAAGGTGCTTACCATTATCTACTACTCATCAATGAAATACAATCCAAAACTGTAAGAACTTTTCATCCACAATCATTTGGATGGCTATTGTGAGGGAAAAAAAAGACAACACAAAATATAAACATTGGTCAGGATTGCAAAAGCTGAAGTCCTTATACAATGAGAAACTATTAAAATGTGCAGGTCGTGGGGAAGGACTCAGACTTAGAATGAAAACATCCTATGACCCAATAATACACTTCTGAGTAGGTATCTGAAGAATTGAAATCAGGATCTCCAAGAGCTATGAACATTCTGTATGTTGTGGTATAAAACATTAACAATAACTGATGCATGAAACCAAGTCCAAGATCTAGGATAGATGAACACATGACCGGATATAAAAGACACAGAGGAAGTAGCTTAATTTCAGAGAGGATAGAAAGATAGGTAGAGAGTCACCATGAATAGCATGAAGGGAAGAAGCATTTAAAGAGAGTCCCAGATAGGAAAGGGAGAGAAAGAATGTGGAGAGAGTTTTTATAGCTTTCAGACATTGTTGAGTTGTGTGGGGTTGCTAGGGAAGTATGGAAATAGGGGATGGGGAGTGAAAGACTGTCAGGGATTTAGGAGGTGAGGTCTGTTTAGGGAATCACCACATTCCAGCTAGGATAGAGAAGGCTTTACAAAATGGAGGCTCTGGCTTGCAGTGATGATAGCAGAGGTACTTGCCTATCTCCCAACTTATCAAACTGTGCACATTAGCTACATGAAGTTCCTTGTCTATCAAGTAACTTTGAATAAAATAAATAACATGTTCAAGGGTTGGCACAAAAATTAGCTGAATTGTAGCTATAATGTCAGCATTACATCAGGCTGCTAAGATTAAAAACATAATCATAGCAAAATGTATAAACCATCTGACATTCCTTGACAGTTTCTCATGGCCACCACAATGTGAAGAGCTTGCCAAGCCAGTCTTTCCCTGTACCCTTATGCTAGCTAATGTTTTCACAGGCTTCTTTCTCAATGAGTTGAAAAAGCTGGTGCTGACTATAAGTACAGAAATACCTTGCAGGCATGGTTGCTCAGGGAGTTCATGAGCAGGGACCAAAATAGGGCAGACTATTTTTTTCCTGGGAGCCTGACTACCCAGAGGGCTGCCTTCTCTGCATTGAAGCTGTTTTGTTCCTTTCTCAGTGACAAGAGCCTGGTGGCTGTCAAGACAAGATTCTTGAAAGCCCAGAAGCTGAATTAAAACAATCTCCCCTTTCTAGGCACTAATAGAATCTCTGCTCTGAAGGCTCTTCTTGAATGAGCTCTGAGGGATGACCACTAGGCTGTGTGAAACCCCAGTCTTGTCACATGAAGAATTTCACTGTGCAGCATGCCAGAAGGTGGTTAGCTGGAGGGCTAACAACACCCTGAGAATCTGGGCAGCAGATGTTTTCAGCTAGCTCTAGGGAAGCTTCCTCTTCTCAATAGGGTTCAGCAGACAACCCTTGCTTTCCCTTGGCCCCGCCTCCCACACACCACCTCTTAGTGCTAATCATCCCCTTGAAGTGTTATGACTTTTCAGCAAGTATTTGGGTGAGCTACACCTGAAGGGAAATAAATCCTTTGAGTGAAGGCAATTTGTTAGTGCAATATTAAAACAAAGTGTGCAGAAGGAGCACTTCAGCAAAAGCCAAGCTCACTAACCTTTCAAAAAATAACTATTTAATTTGAGCTGAAAGAGGAAGACAGTTTGGATGTCTTATGTATTTATAAGCATTATGTGCAATCTTCCTTTTTACCCCAAAAGCTCCCTGTGCACATAGCTTCTGCAGCTATCAGTTGAATTCTGCGTCCTTGTTACAGTTGAAAAACGGAGTTTTAGTCTCTGATATGAGGAAGTTCTCACATGCCTATCTGCCTTAGCTGGACATTTCTTCCTTTCTCGAGTCTTCCTTTTCTTTTCTCAGTCTCTCTCTCACCTGAAGGAAGTGCTGCTACATAGATTTCAGAGACACAATTGTGCATACATGTATGTCTGTATATATGTACACATGTGTTTGTGTGTGCATGCCTGTGTGTACGTGTATGCGCATGTGTGTTTGTGTGTAGGCATTCATGTGTGTGGACATATATCTGTGTGTGTTCCTGTGTGTGCCTGTGTGCATGTACGCATATGGGTGCATATGCCTTTGTGCCTGGAGGCCAAAGAACAATCACAGGTGTTATCCACCTTGTGTTTTGAGACAATGTCTCTCACTTTGACCTAAGCCCACCAATTGAGATAGGCTGGCTATCCAAGGATTCTACCTACTCGGTGCTGAGAGTACAAGCACATACACTATCATGCTTGACTTTTTTACATGAAAGATGTGACCCAAAGTCAGGTCCTTATTCTAATGTATTGATCACTTTATCCTCTCAGGCCCAAAAATAGGATCTTTAATATGACATCTTAACTTAATTTCCCTAAATCCAGCTTCATGGTTTGTTGCCCAAAGGTAACACAAACTTTCTTCACCTAGTAATCAAATTTTGTTTCAAATTATAGGCTCAGCATTCTTCTCTCTTCCTTGGTACTTCCTGAGACCTACATAATCAAGTTCAACCACTCACAATGAAAATCATGGCTGTCCTTTGTGTGTACCAATTACTACGCTGCTGAATCGCTTTTACACCTCCTATGTTCTTTTTTTCTCTCTTCATGATATGGCTATGAACATGATATTCTTAGATTTTCAGGATAACTCAATTCAATACATAAAATAGAGGATATATTCCTGGTTTACAGATGAGGAAACTAAAGACTAAAGGAGCCGAACAATAAGCCTAAATTTACTCAGTGACTGTATCACTTCTATTTACATTCTTTACTGAGTATTGACCTGTCATGCTTTTGTGTGTCTGTTGTGACTTCAAAGCTGCTTAAGGTAAAGTATAATAAAACTCTAGTGATTAAAGAATAGGAACTCTTTCTGATGGGACTTGGTTCCCTGTGTTGCAAAAGCTACCTGTTCTGTACTCTCCCCAAACCCTCTGCCTCATCCAAACAGTGCATAGTCATCAGTATCCAGAGTGTAGAAAAGTCTCAGCCATGCCTAGAAGGGGACATAGATGTAACGGAACACGATTTCTAGCATTTGTAGAGATACATAACTGTAACTGGCAATACAAATAACAATGGGGAAATAAATTCTTAAGATGGACCTTTCTTTAGATACTATTGGTATCATAGTTAGGCATAGGTGTCAACTTGACAATAGAGGGTTTGAGCTCTGGGCACATTTGTAGAGAATTGATGGTTGAGTTAAGCCCAGAGCAAACCTGGAAGAGATTGTTGAGCTGATGGGGAAGGTCCAGCCCATGATGGGTGGGACCAGGCCCTGGAATAAAATACTGAGAGCTGATTGAGAAAGTTGGCATTCTTGTGTATACTTGGCCAGACATGCTGGTCTGGCAAGTAAAGATTGTCCCTCTCTCAGTCATTATGTGGTGATGGTGTGGCCAGTTCCCTCAGCCCTGGAGTTGGTACACTACTCTTCCATCAAACTGGACTAAGAACTATAATCATAAAAGAAAATAAACCTCTCCTTCCCTTAAGCCATTGGTGTCTGGCTGTATCTTCTAGTTGTCCTCACTGACGACACTACTGATTCTCTGTGTGGACCTGTCTTTGGAAAATGTGACATGTTTTACTCTACGAGCAGTAGTGTTAGTAGTACTAATAAGATCTTATAGCCCTCATGAATGCTCAACAGCTATTGGTGATCAAATGCTTCTGTGGTCTTCTACTAGGAAGGTGAACTCCAAGGTCTGCTAGGCAACATCTCCTAGCATTCCCCAGACAAATGGAAACTCATTTATCCATGTTGGAGCCTATTTATGAATGCTTCCAATGCTGACTCCATCCTCTGCTCTGACTCAATTTCTTTCTTCTCTGCCTCTGCTTCCTGATATCACCTCCCAAACCAAACACTTGTGTGAAAGTTCTTTTTATCTCAGGCACTACTTCTCAGGGAAATAGATTAAGACTGTCCTAAGATCTGAAAGGCTGAGCTTTGGGCACTCATGGAAAGAGGATGCTAAAGTTTTACATTCATCAGCTTATAATAAGGAAGTAACTGGTCCACACAAACTGGCTTCCCACAGAAAGAGATGAACATGCCTGGATAGAGACCAACAAAAAACATCTAGCAGGCTCTTTGCCAACAGTTGCTGGCACAGTGGTAGCTATAGAAGCTTTATAGATAGATGTACATTAATTCTATTTTCTTGTTTCAGTGTCTGCATTTGCTGTCAAATTCTGCAGTTGTGCATATCGTCTTGCTATGATTATCTGAGAAATGTGTGTGTCCTAGTCAAAGCTAATTCTTTCTCCACCTGTGCACTCATCTCATTTCACCTCTCTGGGGACCTCATGCCAGTTCTCCTGTTCTTCATTTTATTCTGTTCCACAGGAAGAATCTTTATTGCATTATAAAAATTATTTCTAGAATGATCTTCATTTCAAAAGATGTTGCTTAGAATGTAAAGACCTCTTACTGCTGCTACTTCCTTCCTTCCTACTGGCTTCTCAGTCCACTGTAGTCTGGATTCTACTCTTATCACTTTGATTGATATTGATCTTTATTATTTATTTATTCTTAACTTTTAAATCTTTGTCTGTATATGATACCTGCTCTCCTGTGTGAGTGCAGGTGCCCATGAACCTCAGTGCATGTATCAGAGAACAACCTCAGGTTGTTGGACTCACCTTACATCTTGTTGGAGACAGGATTTCTTGCTTGCAAGTGTGTATGCCAGGCTATCTGGTCCATGAGTTTCTAGGGAGTCTCCTGTGTCTCTACCTCACATCTCACTGTAGGATAAATGGGATTTCAGGCACAAGCTACTGTGCTTGGCTTTATGCGGACTTTGGGGATTTAAAGCTAGGTCCTCATACTTTAACCACTAAATCATCTTCCCAGCCCTACATTTTTTTGAAATTAAAATGTCAAAATTTTATGTTTGTGGGACACCATCTGATGATTCATACATGCACATTTTCACAGCCTTCAAATTCAGAATCTTTCTTTTAAATAAATAACACAATCTCATTTTTGTAGTTAGTCAGCTATGCAATAGGAACTTATTTCCTCTTTAGCTGTAGCTTACTACACATTGATCAAACTTTCTCTCCTCTTCTTAAACTCTGAGATAAACTAGTATACTCAACTCCTATGAGATCAGCCTTTTTGGATTCTATAGATGAATGTGCTCCTAAAATATCTCTTTTGTTTTTTTGTAGTCCTGGTTGTTGAACCCAGGGCTATACCATTGAGTTCTACCATCTGTGGCAGATTTTACTCTTTTGAAGGTTGAATATTATTCCATTGTGTGTACAGGTCACATTTTCTCTATTCACTTATTGGTTAATGGATACTTAGGTCATTTTCATTCCTTGAATATTGTGACTAGTGCTGTAACAAGCATAGAAAGTCAACTCTTTCTTCAACACACTGTTTCCCTTTCCTTTGGGTACATACTCAGCAGTGGGATAGCTAGACCATATGGTAGTTCTATTTTCAGTTTTTTTGAGGAATCTCCAAACTGTTTTCCATAATGGTGGTACTAAATTTACTTTCCCACCAACATTGCAAAATTTTCTTCACATTCTTGCCAGTATTTGGTTTCTTTAATCTTTTATTTTTATAATAGCCTTTCTTACAGAAGAGAGATGATGAGGATACACCATAGGTCTTGGTTTTCATTTTATTGGTGATTAATGATACTGAGTGTATTCTCATGTACCCAATGTCCATTTGCATGGTTCTTCTGAGAAATGTCTATTTAGTACTATTGCTATTTTTCAAACTAAACTGTTTCCTACTGAGTCAACTTTCTTGCACTTTCTAACCCCTTGTTAGATGTACAGTTTACAAATGTTTTCTCCTGTGCCACAGGTTTCTTTTTCACACCATTGATAGTTTCCTGCAAAGGCTTTCAGTTTGGTCTATTATTATTTCCCTTCTTTGTTTCCTGTGCTTTTGGTGCCTTGTTCACAAATGCCTTGCATTGCCTAATGAGATAAAATATCTAATTTTTAAAAAATGCTTCTATTGCTCTAGATCTCTTATTTAGGGATTTGTTCCATTTGAGTTGAATTTTAAATTACAGGAAATAGAGATCTAGTTTCATTATTCTGTATGTATAGGATCAATTATCCTAGGATTTATTTAATGACGTGATTGTCATTCTGTCATTTTTTCTTACCATCTTTACAGCAGTTCAATAGGCTGTAGAACTGTGAGTTTACTAATAGGATTTCTATTCTATTCCTCTGATTTGTATGACTTTTTAATGCTAGTACCATGCTGATTTGATTATTGCCTTTTTGTAATAAGTTTTGTTCCTTTTTTCAAGATGGCTGCTATGACTTTTTGGTTATGGTTCCATTGGCATTGTAAAATTTTTATTTTAGAGTTACTTGGATATATTATATCTATAATTTTGCTGGGATTACATTAAATTTATAGATTGTATTGAATTCTAATGTCTGAAATTTCCCAGTTTTCTAAATCATTAATTTTTGTAACTTGCCCCTTTGATAACAATCTTAATCCATTCTATGAATTTTCTGTGGAGTCTATGATGTCTCTCAATTACAAGATCATATCATTTGCAAATAAGAGTAATTGATCTTCTTCCTTTCTTAATTGTGTTCCTTGGATCTTATTCTATTATCTTATTTTTATTTCTAATGTCTGAATGAAAATTTTGAACAGAAGTGGTAAGACTGGTCAGCCTTGTTTTGTTGCTGCTCTTAATGAGAATGCTTCAAGTTTTTCTCCACTTAGAATGATGTTTGCTATAGGGTTGTCTTACAGAGTCTACATTATACTGAGATATTTCCTTCCATTACAATTCTTTCCAGGGACTGAATCTTGAAGGGATCTTGAATTTTGTGAAAAGCCTTTTCTGCAATTGTGGGGAGGTTTATATGATGAAGGGATTAGATTCTGCTAAAATCCAATTATAAATGTTCATTCCTTATATTACTGATTTTCTTCACAATAACCAATACCACAGATATGAATGAATTCCTTGCAAGTAATGCAAGTGTTCAATAATGTGATCTATTATTATCAGAATTGCTATTACCCATTCTCTAGCTTAAGACCTATACCAAATCTCTAAGGAAGCAATATCTGTTTGTTTGCTTTTCTCTTTCTCCTCTACTTCCTTAGATCACAAGGTTCTTTGGACTATTGTTGATATTCCTTCAAATTCTATCCCCCTCTTTTCCCTCTCTCCCTTCCTTGACATGCTTCTACTAAGATTCTGTTTTACTTTCATAACTTCACACCCTTTTTAATCTGTAATTGAGTTTGCTTATTGAATTATAGCTTTTATTTCAGGTTTATGTTCGAACATCTCTATTTGTATTCTTTTAAGAGCTACTACAATGAATATGGACAAGGTAAAGTTGATTCTATTTAACACTATAACCCTCTCTAATTCTTATTGTTTTCTATTATGAATGATACTCCCCCCTTAGAAGATCAAAGAAAAAAATCTTTGAATAATCCTGTTTTCATTTTTTTGCACAGACAAACCACCCTTCTAACTATGTTCATTTGTCTAGCCTATAAATGACATTATCTGAATATGTCTCCAAACTGCTTCCCCTGTCTCACCCACAGACATTACTTAAGTTTGTGGTCTCATGACATCTTGCTTGGATGAATGCCCCACATCCTACTCAAACCCTGTTTCCAGTCTTGTCTACTTCCAATTTCCTTCCTGATGCCAGAAAAGCATTCAAAAATATAATTCTATATATAACATAGCCATATTTTAAATCTTTCTTTTGATCTTAATCACCCATATGCATGCAAAACACCAGGACCTATAAAAATCATTATGATCTAGACATGGTCAGCTTTGGATTACCCCTTCCCAATAAACCAGAACTATACAAATCTGATTAATAACATGTTTTCTTGGAATTCAACTTCTGCCCCTTCTTCTTTCTTACTTTCCCTAAAGCAAAATTATTCCCAATGACAATGAGCATTCTTTTTTTTTTAATTTCAGCTCATACAAACTTATTAGGTACACCAGTTCCCTCCCTTCCTCCTACAATGAGCATTCTTTTGTCCCCACTTGTATCATATATGGAATAACTCATTTGCAGGCTTGTCCTCTTAGTTAACTGTGACACACTCAGTATAAATTGGATACCATGCTTTCTGCACAGGACCCTGGACCTGGGTAGACTCCTTGCCCCTCAGGAGGTGACCTTCAATACTAATCTGGATGCAGCCAAGGGCAATGCAGGAAGCAAAACTGAAAACAACAACAAACCGTAATTCAGAACACCAAAGACCTTACATTATTCACTTAAAACCAGATCAGCCAAATCCCTCCCCGTCCTAAAGCTCAGGGAACATTGTGGAAGAGTGGGCAGCAAGATTGTAAGGCCCTAAAGATGGGAAGAACCAACAATATTCAAATACTCTACACAAGTTAGGGCTGCAGCAGCCAGAATTGGACTTTGCCTGATCTGCACAATGGCTGACATGTCAATAACCCCCCACCCCAAAGTCTAGCATGAATCACAGGGGAGAAGGCTCCAAGCAGTAGGATCCTTAGAGGCAAGGGATTAAATAGTCATAATAGAGTTCCCATCTTAACGGGGAGCCCAAGATGGGTCTCCTGGCTATGCCACTAACAACTTATCCCTCACTCAGAGGGAGATTTGGCATTAGCACAAAAGGATACTCCAAGGGGATGGGAGTGGAGTGAAAGGAAGGGAGGAAGGGGAGAGTGCAATGGGGGATGACTGTGGAGGAGAGGGAGGGAGAGGATGAAAGCACCTATTGTATGACTAGGAAAAAAATAAAATGTGGGAGAAAAATAAAATGAAAAACAGATTATGTACAAATATAATAATGTATATTAAAAGCAAAATGACTTGTCCAAAGGTACAAAGAGAAGTGGGAAGTGAGGATACTAGCTAGTTGGAAACTGGCTATTCTTATATTACAATTGTTGCCATTGCAGGTCTGATGTATCACAATTATTGGTATTACAGATTTCTTGTATCATAATTGTTGCCATTACAGATCTGTCGTATCACAGTTGCTGCCTTTGTAGATCTGTTGTATCACAAATGGTACTTTTACAGACTTGTCCTATCATAATTATTGCCATTACAGATTTGTTGTATCACAATTGTTGCCATTTGCTTGTATTACAATTGTTGCCTTTGCAAGTGTATTGTATCATCATTGTTGCTTTTACAGATTTGTTGTGTCATAATTGTGGCCATTGCAGCCCTGTTGTATCACAATTGCTGCTTTTGCAGATTTGTTGTATCATAATTGTTGTATTAAAGATCTGTTGTTTTACAAATAAATAAATAAATTGGATACCACATAATCTCCATCTTAAAAAAATCCCATAGTTCATTGCAATTCCTTGGTTCACTCTGGGCTTTAATAATTTAATCATTTTAACCAACTCTTATGTGTTATACTTTATACTTTTTCACTCATCTTTTTATTAATTAAATTTGTCCTTTCACAATTTCACAAGTATAAACGTTCATGTTGACCATCTCACTCCTGCCTTCTGTCTTCTCCCTATTATCCCTTTCTACCCATCCTCTTCCCTATTTTTTCATCTTTTCCATATTCGTGTCTATTCATTGTGTTTTATTACCTATGAGCTTAATCAGAGTAGCCCATGTGACCATAGGTTTATCCATGGGAATCTGTGGATCCAGCAATGGGTACATGACTGAAGATAATGCTGGAATTCCCCCAAAGTATGTCATCAACCAATAGTTCAGCAGTAAGGAATAAAGCCCTCTGTTATGGTTACATTTTAGTGTCAACTTGACAATTACAGCCTGTTTGGGACACAGCTGTGGAGCATCAATAGTTGGAGCAGTCCCCTGAACAAGTCTGCAGGTACTTGATTAATTGATGTGACAAACCCAGCCTATACTGGATGGGACTTTCCAGTGGTGGATCACCTAAAAGGAAGTACAAGGAAGAGAGACTTGCTCTTTCCCTTATCTTGTGTTGACTCACTGTTGAGTCCACTGTGTGAGCATTGTTTACTTTTTAGAGCATCCTTGCCTTCTTGGTTGCTGCTGCCACTGTTGCCTTCCTCCTTGGCTGACTCAGATCCATCCTTTCCACCTTGCCGCTGTTCCTGCTGCCTTTGGAGCCTGGTCTCTAGGCCTTGCTGTTGTTCACTGTTCTTCACCAAAGTCAGAGCCCAGCGTCTTTGACTCGTCAGTGAAGTGGAAGCTTGAGACCTTCTTGAGATCTTTCACCCTTGTGAGATATTCTGGTCAAGAACGAAACAGCTATGGGTGGCTAGTTTGAAGGACACTATTTTTATTGTGAGTTAACCTAATAGACATATATATATACATATACATATATATGTATATATATATTACATTCTAGAAATTCTGTTCTTCAGAGAATCCTGACGAATACACTCTCTGAGTATGTACCCAACCCCTCACTGGTGCTGATAAGAAAAAAACTAGAGAAAGCATGTTGGATTTGCCAGTTCATGGTGTTTACTGTGAATATCTTCCGTTAAAAATCTCAGCATTCAATCAATTATTGAGCAATAAAGCTTAGAATTGTGTTCTCAAAGCTGCTTGTGGTGGAGGAGGATTAATCATTAAGACTAATTAAGAGTCAGCATGTCTCTTCAGATGTCTGGTCTTTCCTTCAGATATCAATAAACTGAAACAAAGACCATGGAGCTCTGTCTTTAGTGGAGGAGAAGGCCACCCCAGATTTATTCTTTGCCCTTGGAAAATGAACCCATCAGTATTTGAAAAAGAGAGTAAGAGAAGAAACTGCCTGGGAATTGGTTGGCTCGCTAGTGCTGTTTCCAGCACACCACAGGGTAGATAGACAAACAAAAAGCCACTGGGGAGAAGGGAAGATATAGAGACAGCAAAGATGTTGCAAGAAAAAAGAAACAGGGGAACAAAGAAAATTAAAATAGTTTCATTCCTCTCTCTATCCAAGCCCCAACATAGAACTTACTTTATAAAGAACAAGGCAATTTCCTCCCTAATCCCACCTGCTTAGCTGAAATCGCTGTAGGGAAACCTAGAAAGTCTTATGACTTGCGAGTTCATTGGGTTATTTTTATCATCTGGGTCTGGAAAAAATTATCAAGGGGTTCTTTCTTCTTGGTAGTACTGTCAAGTAAACAGAGGGCACTGTGAGTGAGTATGTGGGAAGCTTTCAGCACTGAGGGCTGTCTAGGCACTCTTCGTGGTCGAGGGATCTGCTTTGAGCTGTGATGCTGGACTGTGTATCCTTTTAGAGTAGAATGACTGCAGCCCCAGCAGATGTCTACTTTCCTTTTATAGAAGAACCAACTTGGGATGCCTTCTGCTTTTGATCTTGCTGAAAGACGTTCTGAAAACTCTGAGCTTATCAATTGCTCTTCATCTTTTCCATTCATGTTACAGTGAAAAATCCATTAAAATTAATTTATTATTTAAAATGGTAGGAAAGGAATCTATAATGCCCTTCACAGAAATGTCGGAATTAATTCTGGCAATAAATCAGGGGCCAGACTGCAAAAATCATGGTGAACCATTCTAACCTTCTACACCTACATTATGTGAAAAATCACCTAGCCGAAGCAGTCCATTATGTCTCTCTTTCCACCACACCCTAACCTCCTTCCCTTTCCTACATTTTTTTCTGTCCTCTACAGAGAACTTAACACAGGCCATAAAAGCTGTGAGAAAGGTGGTTTGGGAACAGCTGTCCACCTGAGAACTCCATCATCTCCTAACTAAAACTTTTATAGCTAATACTTGTATTATTTGTCCAGCTGCCAATTTTTTTTGTAAAAAAAGATTTAATTTATTTTTTGTTATTATATACACTTTTTTTTTCCTTTTTGAGACTGTGACTTACTCTGTAGACCAGGTTGGTCTGGAACTTTCCATGTAGATAGGGTTGGTCTAAAATTCAATTCAATCTTCCTACCTCAGTTTGCCAAGTGTTAGGATTAAAAGCATAAAACACCATGCCTGGCAACATACGTAAAATCAATTACCGCATTCCTTTCTTCTACTCAGAGCATCTAATGTTATTTTCATGATTTGAACTAACATACTAGTTCCTTGAATGGACCTATGCTGAAAATTGATGTCTGATTGACATCAAGGATTCACTTTATTTATTTTCTGTATTTGTTTATATTCATTGTTCAGCATGACTTCCAATACTTTCAGTAGTCAGCTTCAAATATCATAGCTGCTATTCCTTAAAATGCCGCATATGTGAAAGAAATTTTCTGGATTTAGGGAACATCCAGATAGTTAGATATTTTTCCTTCAAAATGAGTTAGAAATTATTTTCCTTTTTATGGACTTGTTTTCAAAGGTCAGTGTGGAAAATACATAAAGAAATTATCTCTGAAGGCTTAGAGAGCCTCATACAGGGCAGATAAAAACTTAAGAATTTTATTGTCTTTGCACCTTTTTGATATGGAAGGATATTTTATCAGAAAAATTAATGTTTCCTGAGACCATAGACTCATTGGCATAAGATCTCAAAAATGTTCCTTTGGCCCAAACTCATTCTCCTAAATACATCTCTCACTATTAATTTTTTAAGATTGTTGAATATGCATTCAAGTTAAAGGAGTTGAAAGAAAGAACTGATGTTTAATTGGTTACACTGAAAAGCTTACAAAGCAAAATCACATCAAAATGAAGTGAAGTATCCCTTTCAAATATTTCTCAGTAGAATATACTATAAGATTCATGCGTTTGGGAGTCAGACAGATTCAAGTTTACATCTAAAGTCTAGATTAACACCTTGAGAATGTTGCTTATCTCTTTTACGGAGGAAAATATCTACTTTTCACTGTTTTTTAATGCATCGTCCTGCAATGTAATAGGCATTCAAAAAATAAGTAACTTCATGCACAACTTTAAATAAGTGATGATGAAGATTACATAATTTTAAGGACATGGGAAAACTATGCACTTCACACATATCTATGTAAAGAGAATTAGTAGATAATACCAGTCCAGGGAAGTACAATATGTACACAAGTACAAGTTAACATCTCCCTTGACATGAGTCAGCTCCTATGTTGAAGACTGTCTCAGCCACAAGTAATCCTTGCCTAGAGCTTTATCTAAACCTGAGCAAGTGGGGTGGCAGGGCATAAATTAGTCACGATAGATACAGTGCTGGTACTTTGTATATCTTGCTCCTTTTGCTTTAAAAACAACATACTTGGTGACCACACCCACATGTTCTCATTATTTATCATCAGTAGTTGGTTCAGCTTTGATCCTAAACTTCTGCCTTGGTGTCCTGATGTGCACACTGAGTCCTCTAGTGGAATGCAAGACTGTATGCTGAGTACTGGGCATAACCACTGGTTTAACAGATGACATTCCCATTTGTAATTTTTAATGCTGACTGGAATCCTGTTTTATGTGTGTTTCATTCTTTTGTTAAATTTAGATGAATACAATAAAATTAAACCATTTTCATCCTTTACTACTCAGTCTCATCCCCCTCTCCTTACCCACTGCAAAACTTCTTTTTCCCAATCAGTGATCCAGGAGATTGGTTAAGCAAGCCATTAAATAAATGGCCCAAACAGACACATGCAGAGATATGGCCTGGTATTTCTTAGGTTCTTAGGGAACTTTTTTTTGTTGTTGTGAAGATACTTCCTCAAATTTGTAATATTAAGGCTTAAGGTAAGCAGTCACTAGAAAGTTAGAAATAAACAGATTAAACAGATTTTAATGCTTTTTTTTTTTAGGACAACAGTAGACTCTTTCTTTAGCAATTACTAACATTGGCTTAGCCATCTGTCTTTTTTACCAGCAAACCCATACATTTCAAAGACTCCAGCTGAGAAAAGCCTGACTATTTCTCTTTTCCCAGAAAATATAATGATTCTCAGTAATTTATAAGTGTTCAGAATAGTAAGAAATCTTGTGGATATTACAAGTGTTTATGTTAGGGCAGTGAACTCTAAATTCACTAGTAAATGCCATGGTGCCAAGGGAAAATACAATTCTGCTTCTGAAAATACAATGTAATTTCCACAGATGTGGGGGAGAAGGAGAATGATAAACTGAATCGCAATCTTGTAACAATACCTAGTGAGCCCCTGCAGCTACATAACACACTAGTTTAGAATATCTGTGGTTATATCTTGTATATGTTTGTTTATCTTCCCCCACAGAGTATAAACCGCATGAGGTCAGAGCTGCATTTGTCTTGGTCGGTATCTTATCTGTATAAATTTAGAGGGTGTGGAACATTTTAATTCTTCCTAAAGAAATAAGATGATTAAACATGAAAAAATCTTTCAGTCTAGACAAAAATATCACTTTGGTATAAAATATGGCTAACTTGCTGCTTTTAGAAATTGACTTCTTCCATAATTGATATTTAATTTAATTTTCACATATTTCCCAACCTTCAATCAATGTCTGTTATTTAAAATGTTTAGTTTTTCATTGTCTGTAGTAAAAGGTTCGAACTCTATAGCAGAAGATAATTCTCCTTATAATTTGGGCTCGACTAAAACCTCTAAATTGTTTTCACTTTCTCACTGTCATCTTTTACTCTCAATATGCTTTTTAGTTTTTTAATGTATTTTGCATGTAAATACGTTATATGTATGTGTGTGTGCATTTGTGTATTTGTATTTGAATGTGTGTGGGTATAAGGGTGTGACAGTGTGCATTCACATATGTATACATGCTATTAGAGGTCTGAAGTGGACATCCAGTGTCTTTTTCAATCATTCATATTTCTACTTCTTCAGTCAAGATCTTTCACTGAACCTGCCAATCCAAACTAAGTAGTCATTTTGTCCAGTAGAATGCCCTCTTCCTGTCATTGGTTATCCACTTCTTTATCTATGTCTGCAGTCCAGAAATCAATCCATATGTAGCAAATAAATTATCTTGTCTCCATTTTTCATACATTTGTACTGTTTGAAAATTCTTTCAAGAAATTTATTTCCCAATCCCAAAAATGTAAGTTAATGTCTGGATCACTAGTGAGTACTTAATAAATTTCAATGGATTCTTCCTTAGTTTTCTCAGCATCTTTAAGTTTAAATTTGCTCTTTAAAAACAATTGGCATGTTGCTATATGCTTATACTTAACCTGCACCTGAAAACCAGTCTGTACATCTGGTCAGAATATTCCTAATGTTGCTTAGAACAGTACAAGATTCAAACTGTGGAGTTCTCACATCCTCTTTTCAGTTAATTTTAAAATATTTTAAAGAAACCATAATGTCTCAAAACAGCCTGGTAAAGACAGTACAGCTCTCAATGCTGTGGGACTATTCAATTTTACATTCATTTCTTTCTATTTTTATAAAATAATCAAGCTAGTGAAATAATGCAGATTCTAACTCCTATTATACCCTTAGTGTAATTGACTTGGAGTCTCTAGAGTCAATTAAAACTGAATATGTAATCCCACTCAGGCATGGGAAATGGATAATGCTTCCTATTTTCTTTGTAGGTTAATATCTTCTGTGGGGAAGATACTGAAAGCATGTAGAGTCACAGATATAGTCAATTTTCAGAAGTTTATAGAAGTTGAGAGTTAGGATGCCTGTGGATCAATGGGGCAGCTGCTTTGCCAGGGACACTCGAGAACTCCCAGCTTGCTCCTGATGTGTGGGCTGGGAATAGACACAAAAAATCACTTTGGGATTATGTTGTCTCCACTCTTGGGTTTGGAAAGTGCCCAAACAAGTGTATAATCAATCAAGAGGATGCAGATGGAGAGTTAAGTGAATCTATTGCTTTATAATTGAGCTTCCATGTAAGTCACATGATCCAGATCGTGTTATTGATTATGCATAATACCTATTGCATCTCTGATGGGCCATTAATTGGGCAAAATTCTATTTAAGGAACATTCCAACATAAGCAAAATGGTTATCAAAAAAGTGAGAAAATCTATTTATGTGATTGAAAAACTCTTTTGTTGGTGGCATGAGTTTTGTCATTATGATCACTGACATTAAAGAAAATAACATCAGGCTGAATATATACCTAGGGTCTGAGTTATTATGAAAATATTTGACACTTGTATATTGTGATGTTCTTTGTCAAGAATGTTTCCTACAAATTATATTTTCAGATCCTTAACTTGTCCTATGAATAAACAAATTGTTGGATAAACAAAGTAGAGTAATGTGAATGGTTTATATAATTTATGTTAATAATTAATGGTATTTCTTGGGATCAAAGGTAAATCCTTGGGATTCCAAGTCTATATTAACCTTTCATTAAGTGCTGTAGGTAGATCAGCACATACCCATATGCAGGTGTGACGAGAAAAACTGAAGAAGACTTTCTACAAAAGTATCTTCCTAAAAACTTTCAGGGCACATATAAACTTTGACTACATAAAATTATTAGGATCCCTAAAATAATACCCATTAGAGACTTGGAAAATAAAATCCATTTAAGAAATACTCATAGAGTATGGTTTCTGTCTTGGGTACCCTGCTAGGCATGGAACCCTACATGAATAAGTCATGGCCCTGCCTTTGAGGAATCAGCAGTAAAGTGGAAATACAGGAGATGCCAAAAAAAAAAAGTTTTAAAGAATTGATTGTTTTACCAGACTCCAAAGAAAAATTTGCTTCACCACTGAGAGAGAGCACCTACCTCTTCCACTGCCCCAGAAGAACACATCTAATCCCTCTGACCTCTCTGGTTTGACCTCCCAACTTTCTTCTCCTTCATTACTTGGCACATCTTGACTTCTCCATACATTTTCACTTGGCAGTAGCTGTTTCTCATCTCTGCCACTCTCTTCCAGATGCTCAGCAAATCTTTTAAACTTCTCAGTTCTCTTCCTCTTCAATACTCCAACCCTGCCCTACCCTCTTGAAGTTCTTGCTTATAACTCATATTTTAAAACCAATATCACTTTATCACTTGTCTTTTACAACATAGCATAGGTTTTAGTGAATTATCTGTTGTTTATCATACTCAATATGGTAAAGTTACAAATATTTTCTCTGTTCTCCAGTGCATCCCAAACATCTAGTAGTCCGAATACTTAAATCTTCCACTATTTGTTGGGTAAATAAAGTTCATAAAGTGCTTGATCTCTGACTCTAGTCTTATCATGCATATAATTTTTAAAAATCTTGTACATTTTTAAACTTCTAAACTAAATGGTTTTACTTTGCGCATTTTGCTTGTGATGAAATGGAGGTACAAAAATCTTAAATATCCTCGATGCTCATAACATCAGCCTGTTGAAGATGTTCATTGATATACCATGATGTTTCTTGTTGGCAAGAAGAAAGATTTAGACCATTGCTGTACAACTGTTATGAGTAAGTTAAAAATCAAATGCATGAGTAGAAATGTATAATATAATAATGAATGGTCAGGCATGGCTAGTTTCTATTGTCAATTAGTAGAGGATGGCAATATGATTCCAATAATTGAAATAAGCACATACTCAAAAAAATAATCAGGAATGTTCAAGAGTGAAACTGTATCACTAAATCATATTTAAAAAAATAAATCATATTTAATTCTTCCCGTGTAGAAATGGGAAGAATGGTGTTGGAAGAAGCTCTCCATAGAAGTCAGAGGAGAGTTAGAATACTAGGGCTGGTCTGCGATTGTAAGATGAAAGGTCTTCAATTTGGTGGAACCCTGTGATGGTGGCATCATGTGTTAGCTACAATAGTTACTCATTCTGTATGTTATACTTTATTTTTATTAAGCATATTCCTTTCTATCCTTGCTTGCTCATTTAATCAAATTTTTCTGATAACTTTTTTATTCTCTCATTTATTATTTGTTGCATATTCAAAATTATAAAAAAATCAATGCATGTGGCCTTTGGAGATGTTTTGGTGGTTAAAATTCTTGCTACACAAGCCAAAGAACTGGAGTTTGAATCCCCGGATCACAAATAAAATGTGGGTGTGATGATTTACCTGGGCAAAGCCTGGGAATCCAAGCCATAAAGTAAGGTGGATAACCAGACTAGCCTCATAGGAAAGCTCTGGATGTAATGAGAGATCAAGAATCAAAACAGTAAGGTAAAAGAATGATTGAGAATGAATCCTGATATCAATCTTGGGCCTTCTAATGCCAGTTCACGTGCATGTGTATACATGGAGAGAGAGAGAGAGACAGAGAGACAGAGACAGACAGAGACAGAGAGAGAAATGGAAGAAGGGAAAGCACATACAAAAGTAATACAACCTAAATAAAGAAATATTAATTAAATGATATTGCTCTCACACTGTCAATTTAGGAAATTAACTTTCCATCTAAGAAACAATGGTTATTAATTCTGTGGACGAAATTGCTTTTATATACAGACATGGAAAAACACATATGGAATGACAGAGTATGGAATGATATTGATATTGACACTAGGATTATACTAGTAACATTACTTTGGAACTTCCCTTTTTATTCTTGGGTGATTTCTAGTAGTTTCTTCTCTTGGACATTTGAAAGACAGTGATATGATGGTGAGATGATACATATTCAGACCCATCTACCCTAAAATTTCACCTTATCTTGATAGCCATATCACACTGAGCAGGTAGCTTTTATACTTTATCCTTACTTTCATGAATCGAGAAATTGGTTTGAAGTTGTTGTGAAGATCAATAAAAAACAAAGTTTCCTCAAGGGTGCATTGTGGCAGTTAAATGACAGTAGTTATTTTTACTTCTTTTTTTTTTTCCTCTTGAAAACACACTTCTAGGTTTGAACCATTCTGCTCCATTCCAGTATGAACTTCCATGTAGGAATCTTAGTCATCTTGCAAGGAGCTCAAGAGGAACCATAATTGAAAGCAATGGGATGATATGCTGAGGAAAGCCTTGAAGAAGAACTCTGCTCCCCCCTCTTTTATGATTTACATAATTGAGATATTTGGAATTTTAATGCTTAGAATTTAAATGAGAAAGACATTTAAATTTTGGCTACAGGTGTTTAAACTGCAATTAAAAAGATTTAGAATTCTGGCCACAGAGAAAGGACACACCATTAAAATGGAGACCCTTCATAACTTGAAATGAATCAGGTACCACTCAGAATTTTATGGGTACAAAGTGAGATGCATTTTTTTTGTTTCCCCTTTATCCTAAACTACACATATTAAATGAACCCAATGTGGTGTTTGAACAGATGGCTATTTGCATAATTTAAAAAATACCACAGTATATGTTACAGTTGACCTCCTGTTCTCCCTGGTATCTAAGGTTCTTGGGATAAAATGATCAAAATAAAGGTGAAGTCTTATTCATGATTAGGTGTGCAGGAGAGGATGTGAACAATCAGCAGGGAAAAATGAAAGCATAAATTAACTCATGGTTAAATCTTAGGAAGGTGCTCATAGGTAGATTGGCTTTTATTATTAATATTAGTATTTTCATTTTTTTGAGACAAGCTTTATATAGTCTAGGCCAGTCTTGAACTTACTATGTAGCTGAATCTGGCCTAGAATTACTCCTACTTGAAATACTGCAGTTTTGTTGCAGAATTTCTCTTCCTTGGGGTTCTTGTGTTCTAGAGTTGAAGATTGAAACCAGCACACACACATTGAGAGGTACAAGCAGGGATTTTACTGAAAATGAGAGGAGGGAAGAAACTCTTGGATGCTCAGTCCAAGGGAAGCAAATCCTTATGATGAGGATTATTAGAGCAGAGGAAATAGGGAGAGAGCCATCGGAAGCACAAGACTAGTACAGGACAGAGATGTCATGATGCCAAAGAATGGCAGGTAGAGCAGAAGGAAGAAAAAGACTAATGGGCTGAGCCACAGTCTCCTATTAAAGTCCATGCATTGCTACTGAGTGCCTCAGGAACTACTGGGAAGTGAGTTAAGGACTGCAGGGATGATGGGAGTAGTTTCCACAGGACCCGATATTCGTAACTGCACTATCTGTTCAATAGAAATTAAATTATCCCATTAGTTTTATTAATGCATCAGGAAAAGACAGCAATATTCTAATTTATTCATTTACTTAGCATTTACTGGGTCGTTATCACGTTTCAGGCTCTATGTCACACCTTGGGATAGATAGATCCTTGTAAACAGATATGTCCTTGCCTTAAAGACATTTACAGTTTTTTTCTTTTTTTTTTTTTTTTTTTTTGCTGAAGAAAAGCACCCATGATAGATATCTACTCAAAATGGTTTTGTATATCTACAGAGAGAATGTTCAAGTTTCTTTGAAGACAGTGGTAAGTAAAGACAGCATGAGCTTTTTTCTTAGTTTTCTTTAGCAATTTTACTAATGGTTTCAGACATTTGCATATTGAATTTCAGTAGATATGATCTGTGTATACATATACTCAAGAATTTAGGTAGAAAGAGATATTTGAGCAATGTGTTCAGTAACCCACAGTCTACGGAGTATGAATGGAGCATAGGACAGGTCTAGGAGTAGAGAGGGATGCTGAGAAAGCAGAGACAGAGTGAAAAAGGTAGGAGGCCTGACCTCACAGAGAGCTTTGATGATCCTTCTAAAGACAGAGAGAATGTATTCCTGCTGCCTCTATTTCCATGGAAGATATAAGTAATTGACATCAGTTCAGATTTAACATTCAGAAAGACTAGGAGGATTTTCATGAAGGATTAGAAAGATGTGAGATGATGGTAGGAGGACTTCTTAGTATATTCCTAGAAGAATTACAGGAGAGGAAGAAATTATTTTTCTTCTACCCAAGTTTTTTATCTGACACCCCCCAAATAAAAGAGATTATCAAAGTAAGGGCAAACAGTTCACTAACATGTGTTTCATCTATCCATGGGAGATAGTCAGGAACTGAATTCTTTTAAGGACCTCATTTAGAACTTCAATATATGTAGTTTCTTTCACAAAGAATAGTAAGTTTGGGGGAAGAAGAGATACAATGGAGTGAAAGGATCTGAGTTTCCTGAGTTGGGAAATTGAGGGAAGATAAATAAATGTAGAATGAAGTAAGGTAGTGGAGCTTGTGGTAGAGATTCCTCCAATGTGATCTTGGAAATCACATTGGAGGAATGATCAGCCTCAAGACTCCTTGAGATAAAGGGGAGGAGCATATCTTTGTAAATTCATGCCTTATATTTGGACAGAGATGGGAAGACAGGAGTTTTTCTCATATCTGCTTCCCATCAACAGCCTTCTGCTTAAAATAATCCTTCCACCAAAGAACAGAATTATATTCTGTTGCCTTTTGGGGTAGATGTTAGATACTGAGGGTCTGAGCTGGGAGGCCTTCCTTTCAAAAATTTCTTTAGCATCTTTGCACTTTCTTCCTTTTACACATTATACCCACGTTGTTCAGGTCATCTCTACTTTCTCTTAAGTGCTGTGCCGGGCAGGTGATTAAAAAGCTGAGGCATGCTTTTGTCTAAAAGAACAAGTGTGTATCAAGATCTACTTCTGGCCCCTCCAATTGTCAGGATCAGGAATTTGAGGAGCACAGAGAGTAGAACGACATCATAATTAAGTTTTCATTGGTGGGAGGAACAACTGAAGCTAGAGACAATGTCCTATCCATGAAAGAAACCAGAAACCGAGAGCCAGAGTGAAAAAAACAAAGAAAAGAAACTACCGATGAATGTGTGGACATGACCCTTAGGGACCTTGGCATATGAGTAAGAGGAAGACAGAAGAGGATACAGAACTGGGGTTTGGAATCCTCACTTTTATTTTAAGAAATCTAAAAAGGTCTGGTGAGAGACGCTGGAGGGGGAGGGGAGAAATCCAATTGTTCTGCTGAGAAAAACAGGAACAGGCAAGTAGAACACATCCCCCCCCACTACCACCCCACTCCATCCCTCCTTCTTCTTTTGGAAAGAGAGAATACAGAGAGAGCATCACATCCGTTCTGCCTAGGGTGTGTGAAATTAAGAAAAAAAAAGAAGGAAAGGAGAGAAAGCAACTATATTTGAAACAATGAGATGTCTTTGTAGCTGAGCGCCTGACATTGTCGCCCTGCTGGGTCCCGAGGAGAGCTGATGATGACAATGTCGTGGAAACAGACCTGTGCTCAGAGAAAGCTCCAGTCTCCTCCAAAGATGAAAGCTTTTCATTTAAAACACAGAGGCCTGATTCCCCTGCGGCTCACACAGTGTGAGACTTGAATTTCCAATTTCTTGCCCCTCTATGCAAGTTCACATATTTTATTGAAAGAGTATTATGACAGGCCTCCTGGGTGGTGTTGCAAGCCATGGATTTACAGTACAAGGTGCTAGAGAGTGCAGAGCAGGGCGGATCACAGACAGAAAGAAGCTATGTTAACTACTCTAAAAAATAAACAACACTGAAGTGAACAACTCACATTTTATTGTATTTATTGTTTTATATGAGTGTGTGTATATGTACATGCAAGAAGGCACTTGAATTTGTGTGCTTGTGGAAGTCAACAGGTAACATCAGGAGCCAACCTGATGTTAGAAGCTCTAGCTTCTTAGTACTTTGCTCTGGTGATTTTCTAGGCTTCTCCTTCCAGGGACACAATTGTAGACCACTGCCATTTCTGTGAGTGAGATCTGAACTCAGGTCCTCTTCCTTAGGAGACAATGTCTTCAGTCTCTGAGCCATCTCCCCAGCTTCAACACCTCCAGTTTTAGAAGTCACCGCATTTCAAGTAAAGAGGAGTCACTGCTGATCTAGAACATATTAAAACAGGAGCCAAGGTCTTATATCTTACCAGTCATTCAAAGACAATGGAAAACACTTGGTATTTAAAGGCTGCCATCACTGAATTTTGACTCTTCTTATCTTTGCTAATCAATGGAGTTTGTACCTTCTTTATCTCTACTGCATCACTGGTTCTATCTTCTCTTGTAAATCCAAGAATGGTAGAACCAGAAAGGCCCCAGAGAGTCAGCCCAGTGCTCTCTGTAGAGGACAAAACTGTGACCCACTATGGCCTAATGAATCGGACTGTGAGTGTATGGGTGGCAAAAGAATGCACACAATGAATCCAGACTAGGTTATTCTCTCGGGTTGGGATTTTTCTGGTCTCTCGTCTTCAATAAGGAAAGTGATGGGCCATGCAGACCTCAGCATGTCAGAGGGAAATTCTGGGTTCTCTGGTTGCTCTGATTATCAGAGTAAGCCACAGGGCCTGACACAGCAAAATGACTGTGTGGGTCAGTCTGCTTGCTTAACTGGGAAAATGGTTTCCTAAGCTCAAAAAGCTTAAATGCAATCTTGCTCTGTCGGTCACATTCATGGAAAGTATTTAGGCAGCTACAACTTCATCTCAGGCAGACAAAGAAGCCTGATTGGTGCTAAGGGGATAAAATGATGATGGTCCCTTAAGGTTATAATGATTAAGTAGTGCAACTGACATTCCTGAAAGACAGGAGATGAAAATGAAACCTTCTTTCAAGATCTTCTCCCATGCCTTAGTTTTCATAATAAAACATGGATGAGGATAAATTATGCAGCTCTTTATTGCTTTCTTATTTCTCCCTGAACTCCTTATATTACTGCTGAAATGTACCTAAATTATTTCAGCACATGATTAAAAAAAGTAGTAAAACTACTGACATTCTAAGTTAAATTGTTCCTGCTATTGACATGCAATTTAATGAAATTCCATCTCTAGTCATTGATGAAATTGGGTACTGCTCTCTCTACTATTTGGTTCACACTTTGGATATTGCTTCTTCTTCCTTCCTGCATGGCAGATTTAGTTCATTGCTCAAAATATGGGAATTTTGACATTGAACAGTGTGTGCCATTAGTGATCAAAGGGCTCTACATGGTAAAGACAGATGGGAGTGGTCAGTAAGCTCTATGTGAGTGGTCAGTGGTTTTTATTTACAAGGTAAAGATGAACATTAATGAACAGGGTATACGCTAGTTATCAGTGAACGTTTCAGTTAGATGCAGGTATCAACTATTGAAAATTGAGCTCTGAACATATCTGTGAAGCATTTGTACTTAAGAAAAGCCCTGAGCAGTTTATGGGAAATTAACTGATGTAGAAAGACCCAGTCCACAGTGAGTGGAACTACACCCTGGGAAGATAGATAAGATGGCTGTGGAGAAGTGCTCCAGTAATCTGGCATATGTCATGCGGCCATTCTGTCAAGAGAGATAGTATGTCCTTCTCTCAAGTCTTCATGTGAAATTGGTGTGATCATTTTCCTCGATGCCTGACATTGATATGAGCTTTCCTGCCTGGCTGGGCTTTGAATTGTAATCTAGAATCATAAGTGAGAACAAAACCGATTATTCCCATAAATTGTGTATTTATCAGCAACATGAAGACAAACTGCAAGGGTGTGCTCTCTCTACATGTTAAAAGTAGATGTTAGTACTTAGTGAGTCACATGGTAAAAGTAGCTTAGACTTAGGTAAAGGCGGCACTTGTTTTTTTTTTATTTGAATACAAAGATCTGACTAAATCTTATGTGTCTTATTTGTGTACATAACAAACATTCATGAGCCTTCTATGTTGCAGAATTACTCTTCTATTGGCTTGACATCTTCCTACGTCCCCCATACAGTCACTGAATGATCTTCTGAAAGTATAACTGAGCCGTAAGATAAAAACACAGCTTCACAACCCCAACAATCTAGGCAAGCCACTTATCTTAATCACCGAGTAAAGAGACAAGTAATGGTGAAAAGTCAATTGGAGGAAGTTCGATCAATGCTCATTGAGAAGAGAAGCAGAGAGGGGTATTGAGAGACTCCCTCAAATCATCTTCAGGATCCTGACATGAGAGATAGGTTTAAATATAGGAAGGTTGGGGGGTAGGGTCAGAGGTCTACAGATATGTGCATTCTGATGAAAGTGAGGTCTGCTTGATTATTGCCTCATTTCTGATTGTGTAATGGATTATTCAAAAGCTCTTATTGCTTGAAACAGCAGATGACTTCCCCATGGTCCACCTAAGCATCATGACTAATCATCCTTCTCTGGGTGGAGTGATCTGTCCTATGGAATTTTGCTTCTCCTTGAATCTGAGGTAACTTTAGATTTAGGTCATCTGATTGGAAGCCTTTAGATGATTTTGTTTTCTGGAACGGGACATTGTAAAGAGCTAGTAGCAAGAGCCCTGTGTTACATTGACCTTTCTGCCTTCATCCTTGAAGGGGATGAAATAGGTTAGATGTTGTCTTTATCTAGATGTCAGTCTTGGAGTGATTAACCTGCCAGACCCAATGTAAAAGAAGCAGATGCAAAATGAAGGCAAAAATGCCAGGCTTTTAGCACACTTTTAGTCACTTGTAAACCCAAACATAGAGTCTATGCTTTTCAACAACAGTAATCTCTAAGTGCTTGCTATAAAAGCACAATTTTTTTTATCACTGCTTTTCTTAGAACTCTCAATGTCACTGCCTGCACGTATATACTCTGCAGTCCTTAGTATAGATTTTTAGAAGTTGATGTTAAACCCTCACTGGTGATTCTTGGTCTTATTTCCTGTTTTTTTTTTTTTTCATTTGTTTATTTTCTGTGTTAACATATGGGTTACTCAAGTGAAAATCTGGCACTTCTGATTTTGTCTATCTGAGGCATCTCATTTCATGTTAGAGGGAAACAAAGTCAAGTATCCTAAGTTCTTTGCAGAATTGTCTTACTTACCTCTTCAGACGAGGATTCTTCCTCTCATCCTATGAACACTACCAAGGGTATGTTTACCTTCAGCTGACATGTGTTCAGGGATGGTGACCATATGGTAAGTATGTACTAGTCGAGAAGAATGAATATCAGTTAGGCTGCAGGCCACTAGGTTGTGCAGAACTTCACATAAAGCAATGAGCCCAAACTTACTTTCAAGTGTTGCCAAAGTTTTCTTTTGTTATAATTATTGAACTCCAGTCCAGTTCTGAGTTTCATCCACTTTACCATCTATACTGATGAATCCCTGGACCCAGAAGAACATCTTAATCATCTATTACCCATGCCCACTGCAGTGGCTAGCACATAACATGTTACAAGTCAAAAATGTATATAAACTTTGCCTTTCCGAATAAGTTTTCATAGTTTCTATTTAGAATCTTGTTATTATCGTAGAACAGAAGAAACTGGAAATGTATGAGAATTAAACATTTCTAACATTTATATTCTTTTGTTTGCATGTGTGTATGATCCATGTGTGTGTGTGTATACAAATGCGTGTGTGTATACAAATGCACATGTGTGCATACAAATGTGTGTGTATACAAATGTGTGTGTGTATACAAATGCGTGTGTGTATACAAATGCATGTGTGTATACAAATGCACATGTGTGTATACAAATGTGTGTGTGTATACAAATGCGTGTGTGTATACAAATGCGTGTGTGTGTGTGTGTGTGTGTGTGTGTGTATACAAGTGTACATGTATACTTGTATGTGTGGAAGCCAGAGATTGACCTGTGGAGGATCAAATGTTTTCATTGACCAGTCTCTATCTTATAGATTGAGGCAAGGTCCTTACTTCAACCCACAACTAGTCAATTCAGCTAGTCTGTGTAGTCAGCTTGCTTTTTATTATAATCTCCTAAATGCTAGGATCACAGACAAACTACCTGACATTCAGAAATGTACTGTGCATTCAAACTCCAGGACTCATATTTGTATAGCAATCACTTTATCACCAAGTCTCTTCAACTCCAAGTATTCATATTCTTCAAATACCTAGAATTCTTGCAAATCAGTATATTTATGAGAATAGATAAAGTATAGACATATACATCAGAGAAAAAGTGTAAATGACTCATGAAATGTAAAAAAATATTTTAATTCAACAATTATCAAGGTGATGCTATGTAAAGCAAAATGTTTATCCTTCTAATGCACCTCCTTTTCCAAGGCCCCTGCTTGCTTCATTTGGATTCTTGCTATGGTTTCCATGCTTGTTCGTACGCAGTCCGCTTCTTTTCTGGTTGTCAAGGTCCTGGAAATATTTTCGATATTTCTCTCATAATCATCATCTTCTTTTAAAAGAGTAATTAATTACTTCCGTTTTCAGCAATTTAAACCAAATAATATAAATTAAGTCATTCTAAATTTACAGAAGTATCCAAAGAAAAATCGTCTCTTTTTTTTTCTTAAACTCCTTATGTTTGATACTACTATTACTTGTGACCTGTATTGATATTAATTGAGATTTGGTTCCTTGCTGTTTATAAATGGTTCATATAATTTTATGTTTTTTATCTTTCTATTTTATGCATGTGTGTGCTCATATCAATTAGGTACAAGATTAATATTCCTGTGCGTGTGAATGTGCACATGTATGTAGATATGTGTGCACACATATATGGAGGCCCAAGGTTGATACCGGGAATGATTCTTGATTGCTCTTCCATCTTAATTTTTCAAGATAGGATCTATAACTAAGCCTATAACTCATCTCTTTCTTGTCATGTTATGGCTAACCAACTTACTCTGGAAATTCCTAGTCTCTTTTGTGTGAGGCTGGAATTACTGACAGGCCACCATATTCACCTGACATTTTGTGTATAATCTAAGGATCATCACGAGTATTCTTCCAGACCAATATAATTAAAGTTCTGTCTTCATTCATAGTTCTTGATGTATGCTAATATGATACATTATAAAAATACATCCCATATTTTGACCATGTATATTTGCATCAGTATTTTGAGTATGAATATGTTTCTGTAATTTGTCCTTGACTTTTTGTATTTTATTAAGTGATATTTTTGTGGATATGTTACTCTTAAAATTGTTTCTATTTTCCTAGTAAAAAAATGTATGAAATTATCCAGTTGCCCACATCTGCACAATATTCTTTCACTTTCCTTAACTTGATGAGAAAACTATTTCTAAATGTTTTTTCTCTCTGATTTCTATCTCTGTGAATACCCATGAAGTCAAGCATATTTAAGTATTTCCTATTCTTTTATATTTTATCTTCTATGAGCTGCCAATGGTATCGTTTTCATTTTTTCTGTTGGGCTGCAAGAATATTAATCCCCTATTTGATCCCTGTTAGAATATAAATCCTGTACCTGTTTGATATGCTACACGTATTTCCTTTGATGATTGATGTTCTTGTAGCTTATTTTTGAAATTCTTAATTACTTTAAAGCCAGAAAGAAATTCTATAGTCATTATAGATGTGTTTAGGTTTAGCTTTTCATGTTTAAATCCTTATTTTCTTCCCTCTGATTATTGTTCCACCATGTCTTGTTTCTGAACTTCTGTCTCTTTGTGTTTATAAAGCGCCTTGTATCTTTGATATAGTTATTGAGTTTTGTATGTATTTCTAGAGTATTGATAGAGGGACAAAATTTATAACCAGTAGAGAGATATAATCAATAACTCAATTATCATAATTTTATACCATAATAAATACTGATGCTATTTATTGAGTGCCTACTATGTCCAAGAACCTTTACAGAAACTATTTATTATCTTTTCAACAAGCCTACATCATGGTTGTCATTAATTGTAACTTACAGATGTAGAGACTGAAATTTAGATTTTAGGGTGTTGCTTGGCTTGCAAAATTAAAACATGAAGCTATATTTCATTTTAGGTTTGCAATAATTCAAATCTCCTCAACTGGTCTGTGTGTCAGAGGTTTGGCTCTCCTATGGAGAAGATGAGATCTTTATATGAAATCCATTGACCTGTGATTCAGTCCCTGGAAGGTAGAGTCTGGGAAACCCCAAAGAAAAGCAATAAAAACATAGAACAATACAGAATGATTTCTGATGTCACCATCAGGCTTCCATAAGTACTCACAATACCTTCTTTTACACACACCCATACACATGTACATATCCACATCTATGCCCAGTCAAAACAATGAAAGCCAATCCAAACAAAAAAATCTTCCTAAGTTGATTTTCCAAAGTATTATATTGTTGTAAGTAAAGATAACTAAGACAAGATCTATCTGACTCTAAAGAACTCTCCAGTTCAGGAGCATCTTCATTCTGTCCCATCCTCTACATTATTCCAGTAAATTCTTATCTCTATTCATTTCCTCTCAAAACCTATCTTCTTGTTTTCCTGTCATTTATTCTTGAAGCTTATTGGGAAGAAGAAAAAGCAATGGATAGGATGTCATATTGGGGTGGTCATAGGACTGGCAGTTGAGAAATGTGATACATTAAGTTCATAGGACACTGGAAGGAAACAAGGGACCTTGAGGATCAGGTTCAAGACTGCTTCTGCTGTATATTAGCATCTTGGGTCCAGTTTTGTGATACTTTTGGGTTTCCAGATTTTTAAGTATTTGTGGTTATTAGCTTTTAATCTATAAAATAAAACATCAAAAGACATGATTAGTTTATGAAACTATTTTTGAACTTCTTTGATAATCTATATAAACATCTATATAAATATCTTGTAGTCAAGTGCTTGAGTTATACATTTAGATGTTCTTGTCTCTATTTGTGCTGTGTGCAACAATGTCTCCTGGGTCATATGTGACTGGTGAGTGTTTAGAAAGTGCCTTGTGATGTATATGTGTATAATCCATACCAGTTTTCTATAGCTGAGTATAAAAGCAAAATAAGAAGAAAAGGAATGTTAAAACCTTTTACAAATTCTTTAGTAATTAATTACATAGTATCATTAACAATATCTTTGATATATTGGGTTATACAAACCATATTAAAATTAATTTTATCTGTTTCTTTCTCTTTGATTAATGTGGCTACTGGAATATTTTAAATTACAGAAGTGCCCCACAGTATCTTTCTACTGAAAAGGAGTTCTACAGAGAAGACATTTCTTTTGGGTATGCATTGTGAGACTCACTGAACTAATTGGTCTCCCTGAGTCTAGTATTAGCTGTTCTAGTAGTTCATGCTTCATGTTGCTACCAAAGATAGTTATATTAAATATAAGTTCTGTTTAATTCATTCTTCTCAGCAGACTTCAATCTTCTTTTTTTTTTTTCAGCTTTGGAAGGCAATTCCTTCCTATATCATTGCACATGCTCAGTCACAATGGTGAACCTATAATTCCATGTCTAAACCACATTTGGCAATAAAGACAGGATATTGCTTCTGATAACACAGACAGGAACTAGGAAAGTTCCCAGGAAACAATGTCTGTATCCCAGCTTTTCTCCTTAGTTGTCTTGCATTTGTACTTGCTGTACCTTTTGCCTGGAAGGTTCCTCCTCCTTTCTGCCCAGATTCTCATTCATTCATCTGACACTGTTTGTTTTAACCATTTGTTAACTTTTCCAGAAGACCACCATCCTACAGGCAGTGATCTCTCTATGCCTACCACATTCATTCTTCCTCTTAGTACTATTTCTGGATTCCCCTTACATCTATGCCATTTTGTAAAGCTTTATCCACCCTGACTGCAGTGTGGCATTTCCCAGAACCAACCACACATTCTGCATCCCTGATCTCCCCACCCTAATAGTCTCAAGAGAAATATCTTTTGCATGAGATTCTTTCATTCCCCACTTTACACAGCCCTACTTCCCTAGAAACTTCTTAACAATGCTGAAGGCCATAAGAGATAGATTCCCTTTTGTCTAGAACTTAAGCTATCTCTTCTGTTCTAATTCTGTACTCCTTCAGATTAAACTATAATTACCTTGGCTACCAGATCTTTGACTTTAATAAAGTTCATGTTTGTCTCCTTTATACTAGCTTCGCCTTATTAATGAAAGACCTTACACATTATGGTAGAGTTACTGTCTTTTCCTTCTACCCAAGGACCTACACCATTATTTTATCTGTGTGTGTGTGTGTGTGTGTGTGTGTGTGTGTGTGTGTGTGTGTGCATGTGAGCACATGCGTATGGAAGCCAGAGGATGAATTTGGTTCTATATCTAAAATCCTGTTCACTGATTTTGTTTTTAAGATAAGGTCACTCCTTATTTTCTTGCAGCTTCACTAAGTGTACTGGGCTGGCCAGTCTGTGAACTAAAGTCCTTCCTGCTCTACCTTCCCAAAACTGGGAGTTTAAGGTGTGCTACCATGCCCAGTTTCTTTTATGTGCTTTTGGTGATCAAATTCAGGTCCTTGTGTTTGTAAGAGCAGCACTTAACTAACTGAGCTATCTCCCTAACATATTTCACCTATTTCTAAAGCATATAGAATAGACCTTTTTAACTATTGTCTCCTGAGGACCTATGGCATTGCTTGGAATTGGTGTTAAAAACTTCCCAGATGAATATTAATTACCTCTTTACTTCTTAAGGCAGCTAAGAGCCATGGTCGTATGGACATGCCTGCTTAGCTGATGGGTGAAGGAAGACAATGGACATCTATAAGGATTTTTCTAGCTGTAATGTCACCTCTGCTAAGAGTTTAGAAGTCCAAGGGGAGTTGGTGATAGGAAGAATTTCCATTCCTAATTTGCATGACACTGGGCCCTACAGAGGAATCTCAAGTGTGAGTGGCAGAAGTGGCATTCACAAAGTCCCTCCCTGCCTCTCTAAGACTGGGGCACTCAGATAGCCTGTTCTGCTCTCTGACCTTTCATTAAGGTGCTGTTTGTAAGCAAAGGATGGTGCTCCTTTACAGATTTCCTTATCAGCCCTGGCACAGCCTCTCACACTTGGCGTTCCTTTGTTCTCCAAGCCCACGGAGAGGCTCTGGGAACCTTCTTCTTGGCAGACATACATTTACAAAGTAAAAATGGTATTTTATCTTACAAGGAAATAAGAAACTATAATCACTAATGAGATTTATAAAATTATGGCCCTAGCTGACTTTGACTTTTGTAATAAAACATACTTTGCTGTAGCTTGTCTGTAGCTATTGTCATGGTGAAAAACCTCCAGAGACTAAAAGATGTCCTCTTTGAATTATGGATTGATTAAAAGGAGTACAACGTGTTATTTGAAGGTTGTGTGAAGGCTAAATAATCCCATCTGTGTGAGACAGGACCCAATATTTTATGCTGTCTGTAGAGAATTGTCCAATTATATTTTACAGTCTGGATTTGAAGATTCCAGATTTCTACCTTATTTATTCCTCCAGATGGATATTGAGGAGGACATTTGCTCCCTCTGGGGCAGGGGAAATGGGGGATGTGGTGACTTGACTGTGTGATTTAGCTACAAACTCAGGTGGTCTTATGAGGTTGAATGTCGCCTTTGAAGTCTATTGTCCCAAATAAAGAGACAAATGTTTCTGGATCCTGATCTGATCATAAGGCTTTAGAGATACACTTTCCATATGATGACACAAAATCCTGAGCTGAGACTTAGGTACACACCCCCCTACAAGTCCAGGAGATCAGTTTGTGGTTTTTTACATCCAATTACATCCTGTCTTCAGGACTTTTCACTTTGCAAACATGCCAGCAAGTGTCCTTCTTCCATCCACCTTGAGTTTCCTCTGGCTGTTTGCCAGAAATATCAACTGATTCAGATCCTGCACTAACCAGGGTGGGTTTGTTCTCTCTTTCCACGAAATTAATGAATTATGTGTTAATGGTTGAATTAATGCCTCATTTCCACAAATTCATTTTATGTACTTGTTCCAGAAACAGTATGAGTAGATGAGGAGGGTAGGGACTTTGCCTGCATTTCATCTTCATCTGAGCTTGCTTCCCTTCAGGAACCAGGAGACTTTCATTTATGGGAAGGGTGAAAGAATGCTTCCTGGTATATGAGTTCCAAGAAGCTGAGTAAACAATATCCAACTTTTCCAAATACTACAGTCAGCTTTCTCAAACAAGTGATGGGCTCTATTTTCAATGTAAATTATTGAATGAATAATTAAATGTGTGTTACTATCTTCTTAGATGTTCTTTACCCTGCCAAGAATTAGTGCACTGAGGGTAAGGAACTTGGGCCAGATTAGGTCCTGGGAGCCTTGCTCTGTTTTTTTGTTTTGTTTTGTTTTTAAATTTGGGAACAAAGAGAAAATCCAAGAAGCCCTTCTAGGGAAATAAAGTTGAATGATGTCCATGCCTAGATTCTTCAGAAAGTTGTGTGGTGTGGTGGTAGTGTGTGTGTGTGTGTGTGTATATGCGTGCGTGTTTGTGTTTTGTGTGTCTGAGGGAGGGAGAGAGAGAGAGAGAGAGAGAGAGAGAGAGAGAGAGAGAGAGAGAGAGAGAGGAACCACCTTTTCTTGGATATTAATCTTATTCCCCACCCTTTTCTGGTTACAAAATACAATAGATTCCACATCTCTCTATTTACTCAGCTCATCAAAATTGAGTTTTTCACTTGTGAAGCCTAAATTGTGCAAAGAACATCAATAAGGGGATCTTTTGCCATTATTAGCAGAGGATCCTCTAACTTCCTATTTATAAGCAAGTTTTATGAATATTTTTTCAACTATTTATTTCTTTGCTTCTGAAGTCTATATTCACTGAGGGAGGATGCTCCAAAGTCAGGATCATTCCATACTTATGATGTAACCACATTCTCAAAGCACTTGAATTGGATGTATTAAATGCAGGATCTTTCCATTTCTTTCCAATATGTTTTTTCCCCATGAACAACCATACTCATTCAGTGTACAGTGAATACATTCATATATAGCCTTTTTCCTCCAATCATAGCATGATACCCTTTTGAATGTTGTCCATGGTGTAACCTAAGAAGGTTGTGGTTTAACAATTTGAAACATTCTGTCCTGGAGGAAAGGTGGTGAAATTCGGAAGATAAAGAGCGCCTTAGTTTCAGGACGGTTTTGAAAATTCACCACCCCTCCCCAAGATAAACAGCAAACAACTGTCTGAGGGATTGATTCTATGGCCCACTGTGAATGGAGGTGATTGTCCCATGGGCCAAATGGCAGCACATCTTGCAGAGAACTCCAAGATGCAGAGACCATAAATGCCACATATGTGGGGGTAGACTTTTTTGTAATGTAGCTGACTTTGAGTCTTTCTAGCTTTTGTAAGTAACCCTAACCCATATTCCTATAAGTAACCCCAAAAAACTCATGAGTTCACCGAGTTGGACACTGGTATAAAAGTTACTTTCATTTTATTCCTAGCTGGGGTAAACAGAGACTTTATATTGTCTCTCCAGGAAAAAAATGTCGCATAGCAATAATTAAGATCGTTTCATATGAAAACTAAGGATAATTTCAGTTTTCTTTTTTTTTTTATTATTTATTCAACTGTGCGCATGTGCATATGTATGTGCGGCGCGCGCGCACGTGTGTGTGTGTGTGTGTGTGTGTGTGTGTGTGTGTGTGTGTGTGTGTGTGTAGAACCACAGACGAATTCGCGAACCACCATGGACGCCTCCACCTCCTCCTGCCCCGGGATTCACAGGCTCCGCCCTACCAGGACCAGAAGCACAGGCCGCCCCCGCTTCGGCCTGGCGTCTATACGTGGGATCTGGGATCCGAACTCAGGACCTTCCGCCTGCAAGGCGGAGGCTTAACCCCTGAGCCACCTCTCCAGCCCCAGTTTTCTTTTTTATAGTTGTATATGTTGCATCAGAATAAGCTTCTGAAATGTAAAGTCCCAAATGCAGTTACTCAAGCATAGAGTATTTTGTGTTATACTACATTACGTTATCTTTCCATCCCTTCCTCTCTTTAATAAAAGTCTGGAAATGTGTGAGTTGTGAAATGAGAACAGGTATGTGGCCTCCCTGAACAAGGAGCCCAATTTACTTTCCTTAATATTATGCCATTTCTTACAGTGTCCATTGAAATTATATACCAGTAAGTACATTCTTCCAGGTTATGAGGTCATGGAGAAAAGGAAAGGATTCCCACTGAAGGGTAAATACTACTAAAGGAAAGAAGTGAAAGCTGTATGTGTTATTTCTACCTCTTTTATGATAAGGGACATACTGGTAACTGAAACAAAAGACTGGATATGTGGCGTCTGCATGAAATGGCATTTGTTACTAAGAAGAGAATATATTTTAGGGAACAGTTTTCATTCTCTACCAGGTGTTGGCAGATACCTTTATCATCAACTAATAAAGTACTCAAATTTTCTATGTCAAAATCAGATTATCTTGACTAGTTAAGACTGCAAGATACATTGTTGTTTTCATTTCAACACAAAAGTGTTAGGAAAAATGTAATTTATCCTCAATGCAAATATTTCCCTATCACTGCTTATTTTGTGTCCTACAGTGGTAGATGGTTAGACCTTCCATGGGAAATTCTCTTGATGGCTGTATACATCCTCTTCAACTCTTGGTAATTTAGCCATCATTCTTCAATGCCTCTTATGGAAAGTCTGCTTTCTTCTGGAAATTTTGACATGCATTTCTTTTTTTTTTTTTTTTTTTTTTTTTTTAATGTGGGACCTGGGATCCGAACTCAGAACCTTCTGCTTGTGAGACAGAGTCACAACCCATGAGCCATCTCTCCAGGCCCCTCTTTTTTTTTTTTAAACACTTTTATTATTATTATTATTTATTCAACTGTGCGTGTGTGTGTGTGTGTGTGTGTGTGTGTGTATGTGTGTGTGTGTATGTGTGTGTGTGTGTGTGTGTGTGAACCACGGACGAATTTGGGAACCACCATGGACGCCTCCACCTCTTTCTGCACTGGGATTCACAGGCTCCGCCCTACCAGGACCAGAAGCGCAGGCCGCCCCCGCTTCGGCCTGGCGTCTATACGTGGGATCTGGGATCCGAACTCAGGACCTTCCGCCTGCAAGGCGGAGGCTTAACCCCTGAGCCACCTCTCCAGCCCTTGACATGCATTTCTGTGACTCGGCAATGCCTTGTTTCTTTTTCTACTTCTCTAACCATGCACATCTTCCTCTTTCCATTGTACATCATGTCATATATGCCTATACATATATGCACGTACATACATCTGTCATTATAGATAGGTATAATTTTTTAAATTCTTCTCTCCTTATTCCTCAGTAGTTTGACTACTGTTTCTGGATAACACCTGAGTGACTTCAACTGCATCCCACACTTTCTGCATCATACCTAAAATGTGACTAATTCCCCAAAAAGCAATTCTTTAGAGAGGATGTCTTTGGTTTATATGAGTATTTTTTTAATCCAAGAAAGAGAGATTGTTTAAGTAAAAGAGGTTGACTTGGGATATTTGGGAGATATCCAAAGGTTGGCTAATATTAGCAACAGAAGATTAAAGTAGTGATTCTTGTATCTAATTGTAGCTGTGAGAACTGAATTACATTCTACATATGAAACTGACTAGTTTAGCAGCCAACATGCATCTAGTATTCAGTTGAATCAAATTGGCCATGTTGTTTCTAAAGGGAAAGAAATATATATATTCATTTGGTGTTCTTGAACAACTACTTCCATAATGTCTGAAAACTAGTAGAAGTCCTGTTTCCCTATAATCTTTGGCTACAAAAGCAGAACATTCATGCATCTTTCTGCTCTTTGTTGGACTAGTTGGCTATGGATATTCTATGGTGTGCTTAATTGGCCTTGCCAGTTCATTAGGAACTGCAGAGCAGCGTCAAGACCTTCCAAAGGAAGATGGATTGTGACCTACTTGCTCACATAATAGGAAGCTGCATTTCAGCTGAAAAGTGCACAAAGCAAACTTTCCTTGCTTTGTGAGCAGGAGACATGCTTTGGTTCCATTTGAAGCAGACTTGCAATCCCCTTGTGTTGCCATACTGGGGATAATTCTGGGAACAAGGAATGTCTGGAAGATAGGGAAATACAGGAAAGATTATATCCTTACACCTGGCAACATTGATTACATTTACCTGGGCATGAAAGGAGCAATGTTCCGTTAGTTGAATTTTGTTTCTCTGAAGCTTTGTGTTGGGAAAGGAATGGGAATTTGGTTTCTTTTAATTATTCTCCTAAACCCTGCTCCTGAGTTTTGCTGAAAGGTTTGTCATAAATGAGAATGATATGGAATTCTGATAGTATCAGAAGTATAGAGTTGGAAGAAGACACACTGCCAAACTTCTGCAAAACTTGCAAGAGCTGCAAGGCATAAAATACTTGTGGACTCCCAGCTTGAGTGTGAAAGAGTGCAGGGTCAGAGACACAGCTAGTCATCAAGTCCCTGAAGTTCTACGTTTCATCGGTACCTGATAGGAAAAAAGGACTGAAGCTTTTTCACACACAGAGGTCCAAGAAAAGTGGATACATTTTCAGTGAGGATTTCTTCTGACCTACAGAAGAACAAAGTCATATATTTCAACAACGGGTAGATAAACATATAGTTGCATACATTTGTATACATGGACATATACATGCCTAAATGTTCATACAATATTTTTTCCCAAATGAATAAACATACGCATGCTTTCTATAGAAACTGTAAGGTACAAGGTGCATCTCTTAAGGTGCATAGGTTAATACAAGTGTGTGTGTATGTGTGTGTGTGTGTGTGTGTGCGTGTGTACTACATATTACCAACCAAAATGCAGTTTATGCACATATGTATAGAAATACATGACTGAACAGGAGTTTTTTAGTCAAACCTGAATTCTTTGAGTTAGGTCATTTGAGAAGACAGTTTGGGAGTCTTGGGCACAATCTGAAGCTCTGTCCAGACAAAATGCCCATTTTTTCTTTGGAAAGACTCACCTTTGCTTTTAAGGTCTTGCAACCAATTGACTAAAGCTCACTCAGTGATCTCTTCCTTTACTTAAAGTGCACTAGCTCTGATGGTTATAATATCCACAAAAATCTTCACTCCAATGGATTGAATCAAATAATGGATAACTATAATTTACCACATGGACACAGTGAAAAGATCATCAGAACAACTCAGTACTGAATTACTTTCATCCCAGCATGATATTATTTATGTTTGCTATATAACATTTTGCTGAACAAAACAGACAGTATTTCTTCCAATCTAGAAAAATATTAGGGGCTATGGTTCTGAATATATATCTGTGTTTGTGTATGTGAGTGTGTATATGAGTGTGTATAGTAAGTAATATAGCTATGTATTAGATAATGAATTTAGGGTGTCTCCAGTATACTTGCATTGACATTCTAACCCTATAAGATCCTGGTATCTAGTAGTAGGACATTTGGGCAGTAACTGAATCACAAAAGTAGAACACTTAGAAATGAGGGCTGGAGGGATGGCTCAGGGGTTAAGACTCTGCCTCACAAGCAAAAGGTCTTGATTTTGGATACCAGGTCCCATGTAAAAACGCCAGTCTGAAACGGCAGCAGCCTGCACTTCTGGCCCTGGTGGGCAATGCCTGGGAAATCCCAGAGGGAAGCAAGAAGGAGGTAGAAGCAATCCAGAATGATTCCTGAAATCACCATTGGTCCTCCACAGGGACACACAGTGCTCCCTGACACACACACACACACACACACACACACACACACACACACACACACACACAGAGTAAATAAAATATCAAAACAAAGAAATGAGACAGATGTTCTTTTAAGGGACCCTCAGAGATCTGCCTCATGTCTTTCTGCCATGTGAGACATATTAAGATTGTATTCTGCAACATGGAAAGGTTCAGCTTCCCCACTAGATCATGCTGGTATCATTACCTCAGACCTTGATTCTGAAAACTTTGGACTTAAATTTCTGTGAATCTGTAGGCTACTCAATATACAGTACCTGTTATAACATCTGAATTAAGATAGAATGCTAGATAATTTTGACAAATTTCCCTATTTATTTTATTTTAGTAAGCTGTGTTGTCCTGCATATTGTTTTGCAGCTTATTTTTAATGCATAAAATAATAATCATATTTTAGGAGTTTTCTACATTAATACCATTTAATATTCCCAGGAATACTCTGGGATGGGTGCTATACCTACTTGTATGTGAAAAAATTGAAGATCACAATACTTAATATAAGCTGTCCATTTTTTCCAGGTGTGGTGATGCATTCTTATAATCCCAGTATTCAAAAGGAAAGAAGCAAAGAAGGAAGACTGCTGGAAGTTTGAGGCTGAGTTGGTCTACATGGTGAATTGTCGGTCAAACAAGAGCTACACAAGGAGACCTTATCTTTGACAAACAAAAACAAAACAACATGTTTAGGAGCATAGAATAAGTAAGGAGGTGTGTTTCAGTTTTGAAGGAGGTGTGGTCCATTTTGGCTTCCTTTGCTTGTCATCATCATTATTGATCATTTGAATTTAGCATGACCAGGACTCTAGCAAATAGCCAATGCTAACATTGATTGTTTTCTTTGATATTCATTTGATCTGATTTTAGGATTAGATTAAGTTAATAAGCAGGACAAGTAGATGCCAATTGCAAATTTACCTCCTATCACCCTGCAGTTAATGGGACACAGGTGTCAGGGAAGGATCTAGCTGGAGACCCAATGGCAGTAATGGAAAGAAAGATTGTAAGAAAATCTTACAATTGTAAGAGGCTATTGTATCTCAGGGCAGTTAAAAAAATCATCTTCAATGGACTGCTATTTTTAACAAGTCTGTTAAATACACAGGCATCTTAAAAGAATAGTGATTCCAGGAGACTGACACCCAGAGATGTCCTATTTCTTAATCTGTTTCTGACTATTTAAGTGACATTGAACAAAACACTTTTTCTTTCTTTTCCTTCATTGCCTTCCTAGAACAATGCTGTGAATTTCTTGCAAATCATCTGGTCCAAATCATCTCCAGGGGACGTTGTATGGATAAGATAAAACTGAAAGTTGTGAACCTCTGCAGAAAAAAAAAAAAAACACCCCAGAACCTTTTTAAAAGTACTATCCAGGGCTAGGGAGACGGCTCAGGGGTTAAGACTCTGTCTCACAAGCAGAAGGTCCTGAGCTTGGATCCCAGGTCCCATAGGACTGGACTTCTGTTCTGGGAACTCACAGAGTACCCATGACATGACATAGAAGCTTTCCAGTGTCCTTTCAGCCAGCTGATCATTCTTTTTGGCTGGAAGCTCCAGGCTAGGGTAAATTTATAACCATCTCCCTTGAAACTATATTTTGATCCTGCCTGCCCTGAAATACCTTCTTTATCAGAGCATCTGGGATAAAACTGATGTGTCAGAGGACAGCCCTACACAATGCATTTCTTTCTTAAAGAAGAGCTGAATTTTCTAAACAGATGTCTGGTTCCTTCCACTTCCTCCAGCCAGTGACTCTGTTGCACTATTAATAGAATCAGCTACAGATGAAACATTGGGTAAGTTATACAGTCTTTCTTCCACTTGTGTATTCTTTTTCTAATCCTCCCAACAAGATTGGCTTAACCTTGATCTATTTGCACAACAGATTCTGTGCCTGAGGATATTGACTTTCAGTTACCTATGGGAACCAAAACCTTAAGTATGAAGCTTGATTCCTACAATTGCCAAGTTGTAGAAGAAAATGCCATTATTATTGTTACATGTTGATTCTGACTTGTGTCCTATAGATTTTTTTTCTCTCCACAGTAGCGTGTAATAAAATTCAATCCAGGATGATGCAATGTTAAAAATATTTGCATACCCAAGCTGTCCATCAGTGGCATAATAGGATGAATCCTTGCACATTGGACCCTAAATGTCCTCATTTTGACAAGTGCCATATTGCAGATTTCTCATAGTCATATTTGTCTGTGGACACCAGAAGTGAAAACATATTCTGCTAACCAATGGAGGAAAAGAGAAGAATTGTCAGGAGCATGGCAATTTAAGTTCATGCTTTCTATTCTTGGCTGATGATAGGGCTACAGGAGCTTGTGCACAGAGGCACCTGCAATCAAACCAGGATTTTTTCCCTAGGAAGAAGCTTCAGGGTTGCCCCTGGCACTTGGGTGAGACTGTAGTGGCATGGATTCAATTTTGAATCTGTCACAAAACTGTGATTAAGTTCACTCAGAATCTTGTACAAAATATCCCAAAGAGGCATACAGCCAACAAATGGCTGGAATAATTTTAGCCAAAAATTTTACAGCAAATGCAGTAAAATCTTCAGTAATTTTTTTTGGATGGTGCTAAAGAATTTAAAAAGAATTAAAACATCACTTTTTTCTTTCATATATGTGTAGATGGGGAGTGTGTGTAGGGATTTGCATGTGAATGGATATACATGTATGTATGATTGTATATATACATGAGTGTACATCATGAGTGTATGTCTCTATAGGTCCAATAATGATATCTGGAATCATTTTTATAGCTCTAACACCTTATTTTACTGAGCCTGGGTCTCTATTTAAGCACAAGTTACATCATTAAAGCTATTGTGGCTAACTACCTGCTCTGGGGATCTCCATTATCCATCTCCCAGGGCTTAAGTTATATTCTGTCTGGAATTTTTATATTGGATCCTGGTTTTTGCTGCGAGGCAAAGGCTTTGATCAACATTTTAGATAAAGGCACCTCTTAAATTGTACCATCCACAATTCACTGATTACAGACAAAAGAAAATTCAGAGTAGAGTAGAGATTTGAGGATAGAAACCCCGGAATTTATATTCTTGAACCGTGAATGAAAGACCACAGGCAGGAGACTCTTGATACTCTTACAATCTAGGGATGCATGCCAGAGTGTTTTTCAGAATGGCAGCCTTAGCTTATTCAATAATATTAAGACCTGTACAAATTAGCTTTTGCACTGTTGTGGCCAAAATATATGAGAGAAACAATTTAGGAAGGTTTACTTTGTCTAGTGGTATCAGAGGGACTAGTCCATTGGGTTGGGAAAACATGGCAGAGAAGCTCCACAGTGGCTAGAGTGTATAGTGAAGGTTTCTTTACTTCATAATCATAGACCAGGAAGCAAAGTAGAGAAGGCTGGAACTAGGGTAGATATGATGTTCAAACACTTACTCCAGTGCCCTGTATCAAGATCCATCACTTAAAGTTTTCGTACCCTCCAGAAGTATCACCACTCTCTGGAGTAAAAATGTTCACAGCCTGAGTATATAGAGGGTTTTCCAGATTTAAGTCATAACACATCAGAGCATGTGTCAGGCAGGAAACAGATGTTAGTAAACTGCAAAATGCCCACAAAAGATGAAATGACCCTGAATTTGCAGTATAGTTTCCATCTCCAAGGTCTGTGTCTTGAATATGTATTCAGCTTGCCCCTTTTTTGTCAGTCGGTAGAATACAATGGGAGTCATGGTAATCAGAAAAAGATAAACCAGAAGACATAAAAACTTTAATTTTTACCTGGGAAGACAGGATTCATGAACTGGACACTCCATACTAAGCCAAAGGACTGAGTGTGGAATGCTTTCCTAGTGCAAATCCAGAAGCAAGGCAAAGAAAATACTCACTCAGCTAAAGGAGATCCATGGTCTTATTTAGATATTGCAAAGGAATGTCCCTAAGTAGTGGTTAGTCACTAGTTATGACTGGTTAAGCTTAACTGAATTGAATTTTGGTTTGCTCGTATGGAATCCAGAGCCCTGCAGCTTCTTCAAACTAATGGCTTCCCAATTATTTAACAGTGTGACACTTTTGAACCCAAGCTTCCACACTTCCACTGATGCTTTCACTACATAAACAAGTCTAAGCTAGCCTGATGGAAGAGACCCATGGCTTAGTGCCACAAGTCATCCTGGTTCACAGTCAGCTAACTGTTAAGACGTGTGAATGAGATCATTAAAGGCAGCCAACCTTCAGCCACCCTGCCAATCTACTGGAGATGCAATTGCAGTTCCGGTCAGTATCTGCTGAACCTCACCGAGAACCAACCAGAACTATAGACTTGTGAACATTAGTAATAAATGTTTTAACTCACAAAGTCATAGAATTGTTGTTATCTGGCAATAGACGGGAAAAGAGTTGCAATAATGAAAAAGTAGAGCTGATGTTAGTGCTACCAGTATACATGAAGGCTTTTCCCAATGGGAAAGAGTCTGAAATACCAGAACAGTCTAGTTATTTGGGTTTCCCTGGAACTTAAGTGAGACATCCCCAAATTCTGACTACTGGTAAGGATAGTCACCTCATTACGGAACTATGACATTAAAGCTTTGTTATGAATATAGAGAGACTTTGCATTTCTATTTTTCATTCTAATGTGAGTTTGGTTAATCATCTCATTTAAGCAGCCAATTGATTGTGATATTTTACTCCATGTGGAAATTTGCTTCATTTGACCCTCTCTGTTAAGTAGGAGGTGGTCTACATAAGTGACCCTTTACTTAGAGAAAAAAAATGAAACAAAAGAAAACCAGGATATCCATGCATCTATAGTACTGGTGCGGGCTAAAGCAGATGATTCATCCAGTGGATATTTGCTTGGTACTTAGAGAAATATCTAAGCTTCCATTAAAGAAAAGATAACTCTAATGGGGAGTTTTGGGCTGAGGAGATGGCTTATTGTTCCACAAACATGACAGCTGAATTTGAATTTCCAGCACCCACCCAAATCAAGGCAGGAATGGCTGCTGCCTGTAATCCCAGCACTGGGAGACAGAGATGGGGATCTACAAGATAAACTGGCTGGGCTAACTAGCCAATCAGTGAGTTCTGGGTTCAACAGAGAGGCCTTACCTCCACAAATAAAGTGGATAATGATAGATGAGACACCATCATCAATTTTGGGCCTCCACCAAATGAGAATATGTACACCTATGTCAAAATAAAAATAAATTAGGAGAGTTTCAAGTTTCATTCTTGAGAACTGGATATGTTTCAGGGGCTACCTCAGCAGGGAAGGTCAATTAACAATTTCATTAATCAGAACTTTTTAAAAGAAAAATTATGTTATCTTAAAGACACCATCTTCCATTAGTGGGCGGAGCGTTTCCAGTGCTGTGGCAGTGATTAAATAAATGCTAAGAGACCTCACTGCTTAGTAATCCCTACTGCATAAGATAAGTTCATTGTTTGGTTCCTGGATGTGGAATGTAAGGCTGATGAAAGTTCAAGAAAATTGTAGTCTTATATGGTTGTGAATCAATTACCCAGAAATTAAAAAGAAAAATTGAATTTTTCATTAAAAATTTCATTTTCATTAAAACTGAGATGCATCCATCTGATGCAACTCACTCTCATTTCCCTTCCTGGTCACTTGGGACTAAAGAGGTTTGATGTCCCCAGTCAAGGAGGGTATAGGGACTGGAAGTTAGATAGTAACCACCCAGCAAAAGGGAGACTGACCCCTCTTACTGCTATGCCCTACTCCTATTCGTCCATCTACCTTTGAGTCTTTTCTTATATTAAGATCTTCATTTAAGCAGTCTTTTATCTTTGGTCAGGAGGTGACCTCAACAACCAATCAGGATGAAGCCAAGGGCAGTGCAGGAACAGCAAAACTGTAAATAACAACAAACCATAATTTAGAATACCAAAGACCTAAGACCTACAATATTCACCCAGTACCAGACCAGCCAAATCTTCCCATCCTAAAGCTCAGAACCTAGTGAAAGAGGGGGGCAGCAAGATTGTATAAGCTTAAAGATGGGGAGGACCAACAATATGAAAGATACTATACACAAGTCAGGGCTATAGCAATCAGGATATAGTCAAAATGTGATTGGACTTTACCTGACCTGCACAATGGCTCACATGTCAACAACTTCCCAAAGTCTAGCACATATCACAGGGGAGAAAGTTTCAGGCAGTAGGATCCTTAGAGGCAAGGGATTAAACAGTTATAATAGAGTTCCCATATTAACAGGCAGCCCAAGAAGGGGCCCCAAACTATGCCACTGGGTCCTGATCCCTTACTAGTGTAGATGACTCAGGGTGAAATTCAGCGCCCACATAAACAGATGTTCTGAAGGATGGGAGGGAGAAAGCAGGAAGCACCAAAAGAGGAGGAAAGAAGGAAAAGGGGTGGGGGAGGAGAGTGGGAAAGGAAGAATAGTGCAAATGGGCGACAATAAGGGGTAGGAGAGGGAAGAGGGAGAAGGCGGTACTTACTGAGCTTGTATAACTAGGCAAAAAATGTAATAATAATGAAAAAAACTGTGGCTCTTCTAAATTGTTAACTGTAAGGAAGAAGGTACTCAGAGGGAGAGCTCTGAGTTCACAATGGTTTTGAAAGATAGCTGAGAGGAAAGCGTCTCCAGGAAGAGTACGTGCCAAGAACAAACACATAAGAGAATACTTAATTGAACCAAAGCCCCAGTATTGTAAATACCAGCTATTGTGTGTGTGTGTGTGTGTGTGTGTGTGTGTGTGTATGTTTTGTGTACATAAAGAATTGGATATGTTTCAGGGACTACCTCAGCAGGGAAGGTCAATTAACAATTTCATTAATCAGAACTTTTTAAAAGAAAAATTATGTTAGCTTAATGAAGCTGAAAGATATATTAACTCTAGCCATCAGGGGTTCCAGCTCCCAAGTAAGGTTTTGAACAGTCTCCAGTAACCCTGGGAAGAGTAAATGATCTAGTAACATAAGCCAAAGGACTTATTGGCAGGTAGTAGTTTTCACCTTTGTTGAGGACTCTGATATGCTATTAGACCAGAGGGTGCTGGCACCATTATTATTGCTTAATAATGCAAAATACGGGAATTACTTCTCTCACTGAGTGGTTATATATTATTATTGCATTTGGGGTTGGGCACTGACACTCTGACCCCATACTTTGAGATGGCAGACCTGGCTTAGTGGTATTTCTCTAGAGGGATGAGAACTGGCCCATTAAAAGCCCTGGCTTACAATGACTGAGCATACAGAATTAAGCAGTAGGTCTTGAGCCAGCGAAGAACAGACAACAGAAAGCAAACCCTTGCATTACCTCTCACTTGACCTTTTACCTTTCACCCTTAATTAAGGACTTCTAATGAACTCATTGTAACTGGCTACCTGCTTTACCTGCAAATTGAAAAATGAACTGAGGGTGATGGGAGAATCTTCCAGGTTTTGACATTTGCTGTGAGGGAATGTTATACTCTAAACTGTTTCTGAAAGTAAGAGGAAAAGTCGTGAACCTTGGTGTAAAATCAACTGGTATTTCAAAAGAATCATTACCAGTTCCCTCTCTTCTGGGATCAAGGCTTGGGCATATCCAGGTAGTGTGAATCCTTTGTGGGCTAGACTTGGGATGTGGAGAGCACGTGTATCGTTGGAGGAGGAAAAAAGCCATTCATGAGGCATGTTCAAAGGGAAACATTTGTGTTGGAGCTTTCTTCAACTTTCTGCCTTTATGCCCATCTTGACTCATTCAAAGGGATTATACAGGATCTTTGGATGATCCTGTCTTCTAAACAGTGCATTCCATTCCGAAAATTAGTGGGAAGAAGCAGTTTTTTTGAGTAAGATTACTAAGAGTTCTCTGAGGTTGTGGTCTCAGAAAAACCAAAGTGTAAATCCCTGTGATGGCATTTATTGTCATGTGGGACCATGGTCAAGTTCTTAATTATTTGGGGACTTTATTTTTCTCTATCTGTTAAAAGGAATCAAACGAGTGTCTATTATTTATAAGGTTGTTGTATTCAGTGGGACTCACCACATAAATTACTCTGCTAAGTGTCTAGCACGTTGTGGATATTGCATATACAGAGTTATGATGATGAAGATATTGACAAAGAAAACTGAGAATCTGTGAAAACAGATTAGATGAAGAAATGCAGTACAGCCAAGTTCAAGCATCTTGCTAGAGTCTTGAGGTATGAATTTACATAGCTAAAGACCTTCGGCATATTTTATAGTAGGTTCAGATATCAAAGCATTGTTGTTTTTACAAAGTGTCATACCTGGGATCTTTTTTCTGTAGATTTTAAGTCAACTAGTGAAGCCCCAAGTTCTTTGTAGACAGAGTGTTTTGTGAAGCATCGTATTACCAGATCCTGTTCCTTCCTAGACAAGGAGGGGGGAGGCTGATCGGTGGGACTACAGAGCTGAGCTAATAAATTCTCAGACTTAAGCATGCACATGAAACAGGTTGCATACAGGTTTCCTCTGTTACTTTAGCAGATAAATGACTAAATTCCAAAGCTTATTTCCTATTTAAGTGCTCAGTTTCTCATTGAACTCATAAGCTGATATTAAGGAGACTGAGGGCAAGGATGAAAAGTCAGTGGTTTCAGAATAACTCCTTCCTATGTTGAAAAGAAATTTAGGATTTGAGTGAGAAGCCTATGTGTTCACAATTCCCACACTTGTAATTCTATTGTTTCCAAATACTCATAGCATTGACTCCTTAGCTTCAGGGCCAATACAGTACTCACTGTCACATGTTTTACAAAGAGAATTTGACTTGCTCTAATATTATTTACATAATATAATATTACTGCATATAAATTGTATAATATTTGATGGTTTTTCCTAATTCATGTAGGTTCTGGCTGTCCTGGTTAATAGCTGTTGGACATAGCGCAGGTCATGCATGTTATTGACCCCACAAAGTCTAGCCTGGACTAAAAGCACTAGGATCCTTGGAGGCTAAGGACTGACAGTCACAGTAGTGTTCCTAAGCTTAAAGGGAACACAGGAAAGGGTTCTGGGAAATGCCCCTGGGTCCTTGCACCTCATCGGAGAGAAGGACCCAGAGGAGAGTTTGGCATGCACATTAAAGGATGTTCCAGGGATTGGAGAGGGGAGGCACTAGGGGATGGGGAGGGAGAGGAGAGAGGAGGGGGAGCAAGGGGGTCAGGGGAGAAGGTGGAGGGAGGGAGGGGACCGGTGTACCTGTTAAGTTTATATGAGTGGAAATAATAATAATAATAATAATAAAGTTTTAAAAAGATAGATGTATAACTGCAAAACTGAAATGTACTCTATAATATTACTTATTCTCAGTGTGTAATTATTAGCACAATAATTTAAATGCAAAGTTGTAAAACTCTGCTTGAAAGAACCCATTATAAAATGACTGAAGTATGCCTGACATTCTTTAATTATCTGATTAGAAATTTCCAAAACTGATTTTTACTGGACATAGATCTCATGTATTTCTTCCATTTAATTTACTGATTCAAAATAAATATCCAAACCTCAAAAAAAAGATAGCTGTATTTACTCATGTATAAATATTTGTTAGATAAACCTAGTCTTGGCACAGTCATCAAATTTTCTGTGTGAAGAAGTGATCTCTGTGTCTCAATTATCACCATTCCTTGAATAACAGTCCCCATAACAAACTGGATCGATTTTCCCTTTAGTCTTTAGACTCACTTCTCATTCTCCAAATATACAATCCAGTGTGAAACAGACTTGGGTTTTTTTGCCCACAATAGGTACCTTTTCTAAGACTTGAGGTCTAGTTAGTGAAGATGCCATCTTGAACAGTTCTTGACCAGGCAAAGAATCTGTTAGGACCCCATCTCTACATACAGTTGAATCAAGTTATAAGTCATCTTCCTCTCTCATTTACAGTTTGACTGTCTTCCTAGTTACTTGGGCTCCCACATTTCATTAAAATGTAAGTCTCCCTATTATCTTGTTTTTGTCTAGACTAAGAAAGATTTTCACTTGCTCTCACATCATTCATTAGCATGATATTGTTGAACATCTGCATGAGTCACCGACATTTAAAACTTGACATTCTCAGATAAAAATATGTAAATTTCTAACTTAGATCTAGCAAATTCCTAGCCTGCATTCTTCACATGACATCTATCAGATGGATTTGATTAACCACTCTTTCTCAGAGCACGGCCTGGAAGCTACAGGATGCTAATTTGAACATTGCTGTTTGGAAAGGAAAGTCTTTACCATATAAAACTCATTGCACACTTTCTCTCATATTTATCCCATTAAGCAGTGCACACGGTGGCTCTTTCTTAACACTGCTGTGATTTGGCAATTAAGTGTTCTTTTGTTTATCATTATTGTTTTAATACTTTATGGAGTGACTGAACAGAATATTTCAAATTCCTAAATGAATGCAAAGTAGAGCTATTTCATTTTTTAAATTTTTAAATGCTTTATTTCTTTACAATTTCATGTGTACATATATTGTATTTTGGTCATATTTACCTCCCAGTGCCTCCTCATATCTTCCTTCAACCCTATTGGACTCCTTCTTCTGCCCAAGTACTTCTATTATTTTCATGTTTCCTTTTTAAATTATTCTTTTGTTGTTTCATGCATGAATATAGTTACATCGACCAAAAGTAAAGCTTCTCTGTAGTTTCTAATTCAGCCAGTTGTCTCAGATCATGCAGTGAGTGAGTGACTGCAAACAGCCATGTAACTGATGCCGAAGTCCATTCTTTCTTTTGTTCCATGTTGAGTTTTTATTTTTACATTCTTTGTTGAACAAGCAGTCAGTGTTTACTATTTATAATATATGATTTTTATTCTTTGACAATTTATTGCATGAAAGAAATTACTCTTTTTTATCTTTTTGCAATATGTTAACTGGGCCTGTAACCCAGTCCTTATAATTGCCAGTCATCTCTATTGAATTTTAGCTTGTTTTTTTCTGCATGCCTCTTTATGGCAAAGAACCTACTCAATGAATATATATATTACGCTGGGCTATGTTTAGCCTTACTAATAACCATAGGCAGCCTACTTGTGTCTTCTGATTGAACATCTTTTCAAATATTAGGTAAAAATTTGAGAATGTATTAACTTACTACTAGCTTCCACCAGATCCAAAGCTAAGAATATCATCAGATAACTGGTAAAACATATCAGTTTGCCCTACATTGTCTTAACCTGTCAACTTCATGATCCCACCAATATATTTGAAAAAATTACTCTGAATTATAACTTATTTTTAATTGTTCTGTAACTATAGAACTTCATTTAACTGCCTTCACATTGGAACATGTTATTTGGGGTGATCTGAAACTACATTACCAGCCTATGCACACTCATACTTCATCTTACTCCCTTAAAACACAAAATAGTAAATACAAACATAAAATACATTGACAAGACAATATAACATTTTTAATTAGTATGGTTTTCCTAGCTTTAAACTTGTCTTTAAGAGACTTTGAAGTTCATAAAACTCAATGACTTAGTGAAAGGAGACAAAACAGAGTTTGGAATGATGAACAGGGTATGTCTGTCTCCTTCTGTATAAAGGAAATTAGGAAGAATTTTCCTTTCTTTGCATTTTAAAATTCTTTCTACCAATCTATCTTTGTTGGTATTTTTCAGATGAATAGTTTCATGCTTGGAGAATAACTAAGAAAAGTCATTGAATATAAAGCCATTGACTAAGGAAAGGAACCACTATTGAGTTCTCTCCAAGGGACCACGGGCCTGTGTCCAATGTTCCAGATTCTTAGCAGTCATTGCGTGATAACTTATCTATTTACTGATGTGTATCATGATGGTTTTGATCTCCTAGAGTGACTCAAAGAGTTCTCAACATGCCCTTCATCCATTTTCTTCTCTAATCTTCTCTTGCTCAAGGTCTTTGGAGAGGAATTTGTTTGAAATCTTTTCACATAGTTTCCCAAACCTGAGAGATAAGTATAACATGTCTAAAGAATATTGTAACACTGGTGGGACTTCTGACAATTAATGTTAACTTTTCTTGTATTAGTTCCTTATTCTTAAATTGAGATAAATTTAGATGAGACCTCCAAAATCTCAGTTATTCTTACTGTATTTGTGCTGATGAAATATATAATATATTGTATATACATGTATATTGATGTATAATATATACATATTGTTACAGATATAATGAGCATTAGATGGTTTGCTGTAACTCCGCATGGGAGCAGCATCAAACTGTTACTCCTTTTTTCATGCAGTTAAACATTTACATTGTTCACTTTTGGAATGTATGGCTTTAATAATCAGTTTATTCTGTATGTCATATTGAATCCGATATAATCAATACATATGAAGTTTTCCAATTTTTCATTTTAGTAGATAGCACAAAATCAAAACATGCCTTTTCTCAATTGTTTCTTATCTTGATTCACTGGGCCAGTACCCAACACAGTGGCCAGGATGAGGTAAGCATTCAAGATACTGTGATGGATGGATAATTTTCAAGTACTTCTGCACAAATAGGTATCTGACTTTTCTCATTTGTGCTATGATTATACCCATGAGACTGTTTCTCTGAAGTGATCTTTTTGTGTTTAACATTTCTATTAAAATTTTGTTACAGCAGTAAGGGAAAACATTACTACAAGCTTAGATATCTTCCAGGGCATTTTATTACCCACAGGGAATGTTGAGGTTAATTGCTGTGGTGTGAAATATTGTCTCTAGCCTGTGCTACCTTTTGCACTTCCTCTTGCCATGTTTTGCTTCAGACTCTGCATGAGAGCATCATCAAACTGCTATTCCTTCTTTCATGCTGTTAAACATTTACATTGCTCACTCTTGGAGTGCCCTGGAGCTTGGAGATAGATAGCTTCCTTGATCCCTACTCTTGCTTCTAAAATACACATTTTGTCTAATTTTTTATCACCTAAGTACCTATTCTAGTTGTTAGGTTTTATAGCTTGCTATCTCTGGGGGTTGCTGTAAAGTGACTGCTGATCACTTGTCTTCATACATTGTCAACAAACATATGGTTCACTGTGTTTTTCTTTTGATTCCCTTTTTGTGTATATGTATATGTGAATATTTATGAGCATGTGGGTACATGTGTGTGCATGTGTGTATGTGTATGTGTGTGTCTGTGTTTACTGGGGGAAGCTAGGGGACTACTTTAACCATTGTTCCTCAGAAACTATCTACCTTATTTGTTGAGACAAGGTCTCTCCCTAGTTTGGAGTTTGCCAAGTAGGACATGCTTGCTGGTCACTGAATCCCAGGGAATTGCCTGTCACCAACTCTCAGACCTGTGACTGCAAGTGTGGATGCATGGGTTCTTGGAAGCAATTTAGTCCTCATACTTGCAAGACAAGCACTTTACTGGCTGAGCCCAAGTCTCCTTTAGAATGTTTGAATCTTTGCTACTTTGACCATTCTTGGATACATTGTATATTAAGATAGTAAACAGTCAGGTACTGTGACATAGTCACAATCTACACAGTAGTGTAGGATAGTTTGCTATTATTGTTCTCAGAATAGACAAGGATAATAAAAATTGCTAGGAAATGACAGAGAAACAAATGATTAATGCCTGTATTAGAAATTCATCAGCCACAAGGTTGATCCCCTACCTTGGCTTTGTCTCTTCTTGGTTTTCCTCCTACCTTGCCTGATTCTCCTTAGGTATTTTTGATTATTATTTTCCAATCATCTAGCATCTTGAGGTTTCTTAGAATTCTATTTCAGCTCCTTTTCTTTTCTTTAGTTGTGCTAAAGAACTTTATTATATTGCCTAACCTTGTATTTTAAAATATAATTTATAGTTCTGGTATATCACTCCCCCTATCCCCTGAGCTCCAGATTCCTAGACCAGAGTGGCCAACTGTCACTTATGCTATGTTGCTCAATAGATATTTCATACTTAATAGAGCAAACTAAACTGTTTGAATCTTTCCTTTGTTGTCCCCCAAACTGTATCTTCCCAGTATTTCCCAACTCACAAAGTGGCACCAACCATTCACCAAGTCGCTCAGGCTCTAGACTTATATGTCTGTACTCCAAGGAGCCTTTTCTGACTGCCAAGTCTGAGTATTCATGCACTTTCATTCCCAGACCACTGGAATGCTCACTGAAGGAAGTCCATCTTCTCTGTTGCTCTGCACACTGCCTGCCATGTAGTAAGATCACAATAATGTTGGGAAATGAATGACTGGCAAGTAAACATACATATTACAACATGAAAGTCAGTAATTACTTTTTTAAAAATCCTGACTGTAATGTTGTCTTTGTTGTTGACTTAAAAAATTCATTCTAAAAAAAATTGCAAAAAGCAAATGCATTAGTCAATTTTAAATTTAAATAAATTAATTTAAATTAAAATTTAAAAAATTTTAAATTGTCCATGTAACATGTAAAATGCTATCTTCTACAAACATATATCTTCAATATGTTCTTAATATAGTATGAATATTACCTTAATATAATAAAAGTATATTGCCAGCAACATTTACAGAAACATACACATAATGGAAAAACATTAGGAATGTTGCAATACAATTGATCACTAGAACTATTGTGATGTAACATTTCCTGGGAGTTCTAGTAAGTGGAACAATACAATAAGTTGGTGCAGTGGGATAATGGGCTAGACCAAGTATAGGTGATGATGGCTGAGATCCAGGAATTATTTCAGAAGGTATTGTCAAATGCCAAAAAATTGGACATATGGGAATGGGAGAAGAAGATTGATTAAGGAATATTCTGTATTTATAAAGAGGAGGAGGAGTAGGAAGATGTAGGATGAGAAGAGGTAGGGGGATTGTGGAAAAATTAAGTCTTTTCTATCAAACCAAAATGCCTCCATTTTGACCCTTGCCCCCATTTCATAAGGGAATTTCTGAGAATAGTTTATCCCTCTATTTATCAAAACTCAAAAACACTTTCCAAATTTCTTAATACTTGCTAACTATTCCTTATTTCATAGGTTGCATGTCTAATTCTTAGTCAACCATGTTATAGGCTGAAATCACAAGCCTCAAAACAATAAAGTTAAAGGACAAAACACCCTCCTCATCCCCTCAAACACTCCTGTGTTAGAGATAGCAGATCAAATGGATGACTTCTCAGGTGTGCTTGGTTACTCCATTTTAAGAAGGTATGTGCTTTTCTGCAGAAGTAAAAATGTGCCTAGGTCTTTTGACTGTTTTCAAAACCTGTGGGTCTTCATTTTCAGCAGGGTGAACATTATGACAGTAATTATATACAGGTATGAAAATGTCAAAAATGATATCCCTCACTTTGTACAATAAATGTATGTTACAGTTAACAAAATGGCATAAAATAATGAAAAATCTAGGAAACACAGCAAAGCAAAAGAATTCTAGAGACAGAAAAAAGTGGATACAGGGATCAAAGATATTAATTTAAGGGTTATTATACTAGTAAGTATTCATGTGGTGTACATTTTTCAAGATTTAATGAGATCACTAAGTATTCAGAAAATGGATGAAAATCATCCAATGCATCACTGTGATATTTCAGAATGCAGATGAGAAAGAGAATACCATGAGGACTTCCAGGAGAAATTAAACAGATTCATGCAATGAACTTAGAGAAGGCATGCAAGCGCTTCTCAGCAGAGACCCTGGAAACTTGGAGACATTGCAGAAACACATTTAAACTTTAGTACAGAATTCCGTCCTCAGTACACCAGTGTATTATGCAAAGACAGGACAGGGCATTTTTAGACATAGAGACACATATGAAAGATTGTCTTCTATGTTTTTCTTTGCAGGGAGTGGTAGCAAGATACTGTTTGCGGTGACAGACCAATGAAGTGAAGAGGATGGAATGGCACCTAGGAAAAGTGGCTCCATGGAGAAAGGGAAGGAGCAAAAAAAAAAAAAAAAAAAAAGAGAGAGAGAGAGAGAAAGAGAGAGAGAGAGAAAGAGAGAGAGGAAGATGTGGAGAGAGGGAGAGGGAGGGAAGGAGGGAGGGAGAGACAGAGAGAGAGAGAGAAAGAGAGAAAGAGAGAGAGAAAGAGAAAGAGTTTTGTTCATGGAGGTCAGAGAACAACTTTGGGAGTCCATCCTTTCACTATATGGGCTTCTGGAGACTGAACCCAGGTTTCTAGATTGGTGAGCAGGTGCCTCACTCACTGAACTACCCAGCTAGGTCCAAGAGCCAGTAATCAGTGTTGTTGTGTGATCATTTTCATAGTAGAAAAATTTCAAATATAATGAAATGTATGAATAATTCCCTGGTCAAACAAAAATCTTAATACATTCAAATAGTATGCACTCAGAAATATTTAAAACCTTATTGGTAGTCAAATGAAGCTTTTTCATATAGTAAGATTTTTTATTATTTATTTAATTATGCTTGTGTGCATGTGTGTGTGTGTGTGTGTGTGTGTGTGTGTGTGTGTGTGTGTGTGTAGAACCACGGGCGAATTCGAGAACCACCATGGACGCCTTCACCTCCTCCTTATTTACTCTGCCCCGGGATTCACAGGCTCTGCCCTACCAGGACCAGAAACACAGGCCGCCCCCGCTTCCCGTCCAGCGTCTATACATGGGGTCTAGGATCTGAGCTCAGGACCTTCCGCCTACAAGGCAGAGGCTTAACCCCTGAGCCACCTCTCCAGCCCTCATATAGTAAAATTTTTTAAACAACTTTTATCACTTGCATAAAGAAGAATGGAATTACATCATTTGTGGGAAAATGGATGAAACTGGAGACAATCATATAAGCAATGTATGCCAGTCTCAGAAAGACAGATATCATGTTTCCTTTTATCTGTAGCTCTTAGATTTTTATAAAGTCACATAAAATCACATTGCATACAGATTAAATGAAAGTGGAAGTGCCATTGTCTAGGGAGCAAAGGGGACAAACGGAAGGATGGAGAGAAATAGAAGGTGTGGCATATGCTCAGTATACAATGTATCTATATGGAGATTAAAACATAAATGGATAAAAATTTAAGCAGCAGTCAGATTTTATGTTATATATACTGGACAGTGTTCTGTGACTGGTCCTCTTATATACTACTAGCTAGTGTGCACATTTGGAACTTCTGAGGGAAACACTTCATTCAGCAAAAGTATCCAACATGCTTTGCAACATTTCTTCTTTGAATCTGATCGCTCACTTTTAAGTGTCTATTTTATAGTATAAAAGATGGACAATACTTTCAATATAACTTTTTATAGTAAAATTAGAAAGTTTTTATAGAGAAGCAATGGAAATTATATCCTACTGAAATCCAAACCACATGGATTTGAAAAAAAGTTAGATATGCCTGGAAAGAAGGGGAGAAAATAACCTAAGTTCATGTATTCATTAATTAAGCAAAAGAATAAGATATATTAATAAATAAAGAACATTCCAGTCAAATTCAAAGCCCATCAAGCATACTTATCTTGGTTGAAGCTGAGGAATGAAGCAGAATTGGCTACATTATGATTTAAGCACTTGTGGTTTTAAACAAGGACAGTGGCTCATAATATATATTCCACAGAACTTCATTGAATTGTTAATTAAAGGGTCCAATGATGATTGATTGATTGATTGGATAGATGGATGAACAGTAATCTCTAACATGGACAACTGATCCTGATGGTGGTTTAGCATATGTGTTATAGGCAGGTAAGAAGATCTAGAGACGGAAAGAATACAGGGAAAGTTTTATCCTTGGCCAAAGAGCTCTTAAGTGAAGATTGAATTAAGCCAATATATATAGAGAGGTAAGCAAAGGCATAGAGACCAAGAAAGAATCCCAGAAACATGCCATAAAATTATGGACCATTCATGGACTGCTATGGCAAAAAACCATTGAAGTCAAATCTTCGATTATCTCTTAGTGACTTTGAGATGGTGGGCATGTCATAACAAATTCTTGCTCATTACAGATTTTTTTTTCCGGAATTTAGTAGATTTATAGATGAAATGTGACATATTCAAGGGAAGAAAGATAATCAAGCAAAGAAAATGACTTTTTGATGATAGCTCCTACCAACCATAGTTATCAGAAAGACCCTGTTTCAAGGGAGAGTTAGAAGGAAAGCTACTATCTTAAATAATAATGACCCATGTGTGTTTTACCTTTGTGGTATCTTATTGGCTTGCGACTGGACATGTTAACTATATTATTGACTAAGAAGCAAAATCTATGTGTACAATGCACTAAGTCTGTAAAACAAAATCACCTTGAACTAGATTTAATTGTCATCATAACTGTATTCATTGCCATAATGCATTAATGTAGTCCATAAAAGTGTTATAATTATGGTACTTGATTCTTTTTATTAATGATGATTTTGATGGATGTAGAAATGCTGATGTTGGCTGGTAGAAGGAACAGTGGAATGAAAAGAAACACATTAGTACTCTATTGATGCAGCCAAGTGTTCTAGAATCTAGCTTGTGTTTACCCATAGCCCACCAAATGGGGTCTTTTGGTCAAGTGTTTATTTTGAAGATGGTTGGACTTGGCTTCAAATCTAATTCCAGTGTTTATGGAATTCAAGTCATTTCCATCTTTGAGCCACATCAATGAGAGCACATGTAAAAAATCAATGACAATCCACATGATATTTCTCATACATTGTCTTTAGTGACAGTGAAAAGAAGATTCATAGATTTTGTTTGAGTCAGATAGCTAACATGCATTCAAAGAGAAATTGCTTGGAAATGCTTTTCCACATACCATCAACATTGATGAATACCCAAGATTCTGATTTATGTTTTTCTGAACAAGACAGCAAGTGATTTTTACCTACCCTGTCAGGGTTTGATGATAACAGGTTTTGCTTGTGTTCTATTTGTTCTGGCAGTGGTGAGGTATTGTGCCAGTATGGAAAGCAAAACCTCTGATTATGAGAGTCAGCAATTCCTTTCTTCCAGCACATCTTTTGGATATAAAGTGTTAGAAAGACACATATAGTTATCCATCATGCCTTTGTAGAAGCAGATTCTATCATCCTAGAATCAAGAATAAACATTCAACTTGAGGACAGAGAGAAAAATCAATTATATGGGTGGCACTAACATATCATAACAAAGAAATAGAAAGTCACAGAATGAGACCTTACATTTTCTTTAAGTTGAGGAAGCTAAGCTTCCATTCTTTATGCCTGGAAAGAACATCAATGAGATTGATTGGGAAAAGCCCATAGAATGCTAAAATTATACAGTAGTCCTGCTGCTCGACTGTAATTCACACACATAATGGGCTATTACCTATGCATTGTTCTTTGGGAGGAAAAATAAATTAATTGCTTTTTTCCTCCCCTCCCTCCTAAAAGTCTGGTTGGTGATTTATCTTTCAACTTACTGAAATGAATAGGCTCATTATCATTTCTCTTTAATTTTTAGGTCTCTTTCTAGAGAGAAAGAGAGTTTATGGAAATAGGAAGCCTTCGTCAGTTCTTGTGGGGCAAGGCTTCCACAGTGAGGTTAAGATGTCTCCAGTCAGTCTTTCATCACCCAGATTTTCACAGAGTAAATTTAGTTACTTGCTTGGCCCAATGTTTAGAATGGCAGAAACAAAATTGGGCCTTAGAATACTGATTCTCAGGCTGGAGATATGGATCAGGAGTTAAGACTCTGCCTTCCAAGCAGAAGGTTCCGATCCCTGGTCCCACATAAAAACAACAGACAGAAACTGAGGCGGCCTGCATTTCTGACCCTGGTGGACGGATCTTGAAAAATCCAAGAGCAAAGCAAAAAGAAGGTAGAAGCAATTCAGGATGATTCCCAAAGTTATCCTTGGGACTCCACGAGGACACACAGTGCCTTTCCTCTCTCTCTCTCTCTCTCTCTCTTTCTCTCTCTTTCTCTCTCTCTCTCTCTCTCTCACACACACACACACACACACACACACAACTTAAAAATGCTGCTTCTCAATATTTATCATCATGTAATTATGTCTTTCACCTGGGTATGTGTTAAACACAATTTTTGCTACTGGAAAATTTGAACTTTTTTATTTTTTGACATGTGTACGTATGAATGAGCATGTATATGTGTGAGTTTATATAGAGGAGGGTACTGTGTGTGCCTGTGGAGGTTTAAGGATGACTTGGAGAATCATCCTGGGTTGTTCCACCTGCTTATTTTTTTGCTCTAGGGTTTCCCATGTTCTGCCTGTGGTGATTTCAGATCAGAAGTATAGCCTGCTGCCATTTCTGCCCAATGTGTGTGTGAGTGTGTGTGTACGCATATGTCTCAGGGAGCATTATGTGTCCCTGTGGAGGACCAAGAGTGACTTCAGGAGTCATCCTGGATTGCTTCTACTTCCTTCTTGTTTCTCTCTTGGATTTCCCAGGCTCTACACACCAGGGCTGAAAGTGCAGTCTGCCTCCATTTCTGTCTGGTGTTTTTAAGGGATCTGAACTCAGAACCTTCTGCTTGTGAGACAAAGTCTTAATCCCTGAACGTCTCTTCAGCTATGCCCAACATTTTTCTGTGGTATCTGGGATTCATACTCAGATCCTTTTGCTTGGGAGGCAAAGACTTTAACCCCTGAGCCATCTTTCCAGTCCCCCAAAACTATTGTGGACTTTTAAGAGGTAGGATCTAGATTGTGTTTGCAGATAAATCAGTAACATGCTCAGGGGTTATAAGACACTGGGTTTGTGTCTCAGTAGCCCATAAACTGTGTGATGATGTAAGTCATAATCACAGTTTTTGGGAGATGATGGCAGGAGAATGTTAAATTCACCATCATCTTTGGCTACATAGCAAATTCATGGCCACCATACAATGGTGAATCTGCTCCAATGTGGGAAAAAATGATGTGGGGTTCTTAAGCTATAGACAGCACATCCCCAGAGGAATCTATGTGACCTCTCCTGTCCATTTCTTTTTTGCTCTTTGGCTCCTGGTGTAAGTGGCTTGTTGTAACACAGGCCACCACTATGATTTGCCACTCTTGTCAGAGTTTCAAATGTTGCCAGAACCACCAGAACTAGGAACAAAAGCATTTTTTTCTTTGTAAGTCTGAGGTGTTTTGTTGTAGCAAAGGCAACTATTATCATGCTCTTCAAGGGCATGTTATTCCTGCCGCAGAAGGCATGGCACATTGCTTTTTTAGCATACTTATGGTAATTTCCTTTGAAGAGATAGTGAAGAATCACTTAATCAAGCATTTATTGCACATTGGCTGTTTTCCTTTCACTCTTCAAAAAACTCAGACAAAGTCCATTGTGCTATTCAAAGAATTTGCTCTTTATTTTAGTCTCAAGAATTTAGTATCCCCCGTGGATATCCAGATCTCGATGCTAATGTGTACAACAGAGTAGTCTAATGAGTTTACTCTCAGGCAGATGCATGCTCTGATACCACAGATTAACTGACTAATGTGATGTAGTAAATGTGGAAAATGGTGAAATGCATCAACTATCTGGCAGGAGTGACTTTCAGTCTAAATGATGCCCCATCTTCTGAAACTCCGTTAGAAGTTATCATATGCACTTCATGTTTATTAGAGTTTTTAATTTCACATGTTTCACACCTTGAAATCTTTTTGGCTGAGCTCTGCCTCTTATTGTGCTTTACAGTAGAATACTTTGGACAGTAATGTATATATTCTTTTATTATTATTATTTATTATTTTATTCAATTGTGTGTGTGCGTGTGTGTATGCATGTGTGTGTGTGTGTGTGTGTGTGTGTGTGTGTGTATAGAACCACAGACGAATTCAGGAACCACCATGGACTGCCTCCACTTCCTCTTTGTTTACTCTGCCCAGGGATTCACAAGCTCTGCCCTACCAGGACCAGAAACGCAGGCCGCCCCTGCTTCCACCCAGTGTCTATATGTGGGGTCTAGGATCGGAACTCCGGACTTTCTGCCTGCAAGGCAGAGGCTTAACCCCTGAGCCACCTCTCCAACCCCAGTAATGTATATATTCTAAGCTCAGAAATATTTTATAAATTGAAGGTTGTATGTCATTTAGGTTATTGGAATTTAGAGCAATAGGATGTTAGACCTAGAAACTGTAATACAATCAGTAAAATAAAATATTTAAAGCATTTTCTTATTGATGAGTTGCTATGTAGGTTTTGTTAAAATTTCACTGTGATGGTTTTTGTGGTATAGTGAGTATTTGCATTTATATTTTGAAAATACATGATTATTTCCCTAAGACGTATTTTCCCAATAGTAGTATTTTGATTATAAATATTAGATAAATATTAGAGTTTATAGAGTTGCTATCCATTGCTCCACTGTCCTCTAGGAAGTTTGTTTACTCTTTTGTACATAGACTATGCAGATTGATTAGATCCTTAGATCAAAAGGTTCTTTCAACATGCTCCTTTTTAGTTGTTCTCTTCCCACTTGGTATTATGGTTCACATGTGAAATATAAGCTATAGGCTCATGTGTTAAAACTAAGGTCCCCAGTTTTTGGTACTATTTTGGGAAGTACCGTAAACTTTAGTAGTGATGCCTAGTTGGTGGAACTAGATCACTGAGTACAGATTCCTGGAGTATCTTGTCTCTGCCCCTTTCTGTCTCACTCTTTGTTTCCTGTCTGAAAATAAGTGAAAAATTCCTGTTATGTATTCCTGTTGCCATTGCTGCCTGCCCAACCATAGGGTCAAGTGACCATGGATTGAACCCCCTTGTCAACTATGAGTTAAAATATAAATATTTCATCCTCTGTTCATGGCTAATCAAAAATAACTAATTCTCTTAGTACAATGCATTTGTAGTATGCATACATTTATATATAAATATGGGTTTTGATTTTGCCTTTTCCTTTCCTCTCCTTCTTCCCATTTTCCCTCCTTTTTTACTTTCACTCTCTTGTACCCTCCCCCTGTCCCTTTCCTCTCCCTCTTTCCCCTTCCCTCTTTCCCTCCCTCCGTCCCTTCCCTCTTTCCCTTCCTCCCTCCCTTCCTCCCTTCCTCCCTCCTTCCCTTCTCCCCTTCCTCCCTTCCTCCTTCTCTCCTTCCTTCTTTCCTTCCTTCCTTCCTTCCTTCCTTCCTTCCTTCCTTCCTTCCTTCCTTCCTTCCTTCCTTCCTTCCTTCCTTCCTTCCTTCCTTCCTTCCTTCCGATGGGGAGGATCAACGATATGCAAGATACTCATACGAGTTAGGGCTGCAGCCAGGATTGGGCTTTGCCTGACCTGCACAATGGCTGACATGTCAATGACCCCTCCCCCCCAAAAAAAGTCTATCATGGATCACAAGGAAGGAGGCATCAGGCAGTAGGATCCTTATAGGCCAGGGATTTTTTAAGTGAGTTTTTCTCCCTGTGAGTTGCATTGGAATGTTTTTCATGAATCAGTTGATATTGTACATGCTGGCTTGTTTCTGGAGTCAGTATAGTTTTCCATTAGTTTATCTGTTAGTCCATGCTGTTTTGTTAATTTCCCTTAACAATACATTTTCTGCTAGATTTTACACATAATAGGTATTCTCTGTCTGCTGTATTCTACACCTAATACAATCTACAGTTCTTTTGTTCACCATTTCAACTTCAACATTCAGGATAATTGTCAGAGAGTGGATATTTGATAGGTTTAAAGTAACAAAAAACCAATTAAGGTTTTTTTTTTTTATTAAGGACATAGATATATATTGTATGTCCAAACATTTAGTCACCCATTGTCTTACTCTTAAGGAGTTAGATTCAGCTTCATATCTTTTCAAGTAACTGTTTTCTCTGGTTCAAATACTGAATAATCCATCTTTCCTCAAGTAACACAAACTGCTGTTTTCATCAAACATTAAATTCCCCATTTGTCTTGTGTCCATGTATATATCTAATTTTTTTCCATTCCTCTTTAGTAGAGTATTAAACAGCAACCTATATAGCCCGAGTAGCTAACATTCAATGGTTTTTATCAGTAACAAATCTTGCTACCAAAACTCCCAGTTTCAATGGGAGAATGCAATGAACAAACAAAACGAAAATGAAAGATATTAACTTAGTTATTCTCTATTAACTGGGAGCTGAAGCAATTTATTTGTAAGTTTGCAAAGAATTTATTACTGTAGCTCATGGTACTAATTAAATGAAAAACTTCAGGATCCTGCATCTTGTTGTCAAATGCTAGAGTCTAATAATACTTCATTATTTAAGCTTAATTGTTAAATATTGTCAGAGAAATAAAAAAATTCAAAATACTGTCAGCACTTGCAGAAATTCTAGTTTTTGACCATATTAAAATGATTATGTCTATTCATGTGTCTTTGTGTGGATGTAACCCTGTACATATGGTGTGCTTTCAAATTTGAAAAATATATACAGATATAAATTTAAACTTGAGCTTTAATGTCTATTTTAATTTGCAAATAGGTAAATAGTAACCTTTCTGCTATATTAGACAGGCTATATCAACATGGTTGTCAAATATTCCCTTGTGCAAACACATAAGAGAGCATTTGAGTGTGCGTGTCTGTGGAGACCACAGCATGACACTGGGAATCATCCTGGATTGCTCTGCCTCCTTAATGTGTTGCTCTGGAGTTTCCCAGGCTCTGCCTTCCAAGGCTCCCATTACATTTTAGGCTAGAGTTGGTACCTGGGCAATTGGGATGACTGCCGGACCAACAAACAAAGTGACTATCTGCTCTGGCACAGATGGCCACAGCTGCACTGTGTCTGTGGCTGGGAACACTGCTTGGCTGATCTGGAGTAGTCTGCAGTCATCACCCAGGTTGCAGCTGGTGTTTGCAGGCTCCACACTGGGGAACTAAAGGAAGATAGAGCAGGGATCATGGCTTCAGCTTTTCTTCCATCTTTGATGGTGGCGCAAATCTCTTCCATTCCCCTTTCAGGGATGTTCTACTTTTACTTCACTCTCTTGATGTAGCGCAGAAGTAGTTTTAAGGTATCTACAAAGGTTTCTGCCATCTTCATATGGTGATGGCAATGATACCAATCCCAGGTCTCCACTCATGATCTGCTGAATAACCGCTATAAACTTGATTTTGTCCAGGAGTCCCTTGGTTACCTGACTTCCTTTAATTCGGATGGAAACTGTGAGGAAGTTTGAAGTCTTTAAGTTTCAGTATAGACTCATAACTTATGTCCAAAGCAATCTTGAAATGTCTGAGTGAATGGCACCACCTCCTGGGTGCTTGCCAGCCGCCAGCTTTCATATCAATAGAGTGTTTCCAAGTCAATAAACTCTTCCTCATCAAGCCATGTCTTCCAGCCCATTTGTTTAAGCAGGCCTAGGATCCAATTTCATGCATATTCGCCAGTCTGACCTTGCAGCTGCTTAGTCATAATCTCTTCCTTTATTTGACTCACATGCTGAGACTTAGCCCTTAGGCAAAACCTGATGGAAGCAAATCTATCCAGGGGAATGCACGTTTTGCCTCGGCAATGTCTTCCTGCTTGGCATGGGGGAAATGCTTCCTCTTGGGGAAACTGAACCGCTGTGGTAAACACAGCAGATACACAAGAATCTGAGAAATCAAAACATTTCAAAATATCCACATTGACATCTGCATACAAACTTTTCCAGTTTGGATTCTGATTTTGACCTAATGGACCTCACTTAATTAAATGTTTAACTTTGCTTGAAGGTCGCCACTGGGCCTTCTGAAGCTCTAACTGTAGATGTCTCCATACTCCCATGGCAGGAGATGAGAGCTTAACTATGCTTGGGCAATGAAACCTTTGGCACTCACCCCTGATTTTTCATTCCCTGATATTGGACCTTACATCTTTGTTGTAAACCTTTACATAGCATATTGATCAAGGTTGGCAATAGCATCCAATATTGTGAAGGGTGTAACTTAAGCTCTTAAATGGAAATGAATTATTTTTTCCCCAGAAAACCTCCATTCTACTTCACCACTAATGCACACTTTAATAATTGGATAATAGCCTTGTGTTAAAGGATACCTGCCTTTCACCAGCTCCCAGTGATAGGACGTTCATGGCCAATGACTGATGGATCTGACTCTAAGGTCCTATCTTACCATTCTGTTCTCTTAGGTCACCTGATGCTAACTGCTATAAGTTGGATCCACAGGAAGCATATACTAGTTCTTTGGGTATAAGTGGTTTATTATTGAGGAGGTGAACACACCTGAGTTTGTGAGCCAAGCAATTAGGGATCTTGATTAAGAGAAATGTCTACTTTTACTGCTTATAAAAGGAAAAGCAGGGGTGGACAGAGGGAGAAATCAAATTGTGGTGCAATCTTGACAAATTTCAATCCAGTGGGGCTCTGGAGTAAATATTGGCCATTATAGTGTTCGTTGTCTAGCCCTCCTGCCACTGCCTCATTCCACTGCCAGATGCTCGTTGACCCAGAGAGATGCACTGGATTCTTGCAGGCAGGTAGATTCTTGAGGAGCATTGATTGCTGGAAGTTGTCTGCTGACTGCCCTTCCCACAGCTAACCAGCAAGCTGTTCTTGGAAATGGAGAGACACTCTACTTCCCAGGCTCTGCAATAGGTTTGCATTCAAGCTGTGAGGTCATTATTGCACATTTCCTCTAGCATATTGTATGCTCAGCATTGGATGAAAATGCATCGTGTACAATGCATGCACAAGAGTAAGATGGAGAGTCCTTGAATTTTTTTTTTCAGCTTTAATTTTCTGGTGAACTGTCTATAGTATCCCAAGACCTCAGGACTGCTTTTCATTTGCTAGCTTGTATGTTTGTTTGCTTTTCATCTTTAATATGGTAATGGTTTCTGGCCCACACATATCCTGCTGACTGGTTGTGATAATCAAATGAATGAAAACTCATTTTGAACACATACATACTTAGCAAATGGCAAAATCCTGTACAATGTCACATGCTAATGCTTGCGATATATTTTAGCTGATTTGTAGGACAAGGTATCTAGAGGTTGATAAGAGTGAGGTAAGCTTTGATTACTCCCAAATTCTTGTTTTTGTTGTTATTGCTCTGATTTGGAAACAGGGTCAGATCTGGAAAGACATGGTAACTGCAAGAAGGTAGATATAAGCTCTCCTTTTCCTCTCTGAGGTTCTTTAATTTAGAAGTCAAATTCCCTTAGGATAAAAGTACCCATGCTTCTCAAAATGAACTGCATGATAAATCACTGTGGTTTCCCATTTGGTTGGTACACTGCTTTAACTCAGACATCCTCCCTGCCTCTCAGTGTGGTTCACATCACACATTTGTGCCAAAGAAAAGTCCAGCATGTCCCGTCACAGAATCCTTCCAGCCATCATAAAGGGACTCAGGTACCCCAGAATACCATATGCTAACAATCTGTCTAGCCTAATAGCCATGCCAATAATCCCCTCATTGCTTTTAAGTCATTCTTCAGTATCACAAAGATCCCCTCGAAACTGCCAATTAGCTGTCACACATGTCAGCAGAGCAAGCTAAGAGATGATAAATAATGAAACTGCCAGTCGTAACACAGCCACCATAGTCCCTGTCACCTCTTGGTCTCAGCGCACACAGGTCCTACATACCACATCAGCAGAGTGTAGACAAACAAAAGGAGGAAAAGGAAATGTCCCCAGCAGATGTCTGTCTCATCTAAGATCCCCACGTGCTTGGCTCAAAGAGCCAGGTGTGCTCACCTCTTCCAAAAGGCAAGTGAAGGCAATGATATAGCCAGGAGTAGCCTGCCACTGTCTTCACAATAGTGATCAGACAACAGAAGACTATGATTGCCTGAGATAGGCCTATTCTGCTTGCTACCACCAGTGTTATTATTAGAATATATTAGCTCTGTGATGGCCATGTCCCACACTTCATGCAAGCTGGGAAACATTGTGAAACCTTCCTCACTGCTCTAGTGCCCAGCCTCTCCAAAATTCCTTTGCCCTCATTTTTTTCCTACAGAAGAATCACAACCACTGTGGCCTCTGTTGTGTTCTTTAAACCTATCAACCAGAGCCTGCTTCTGAGCCTTGACTGCTGTTTCTCCTGGGCTCATGTCCCTCTTTTTTCAGCCACATGCAATACTTGTTCTTCTCTGGGCTGGTGGTAGAAAGAAGTCTGCCTTCCTTTCCATTTATCTGTCCCTGCTTGGTATTCTTCCATAGCAGGTATCAGCATATATATATTACACGGTTCTCCATTTATTTATTTCTCAGTCACCATGTGGCATTGTCTTAAATGAAAACTTCTAGAAAGGAATGAATATGTATTTGATATATGCATATGTGTATGGATATGTGTATATATATATGAATCAACAATTCAAATATTGTTGAATATGATAGGTTGGACAACTTAGTCCTTGAGATCAGTAAAAAGGCCCCTTCTTCCATTAAGCCCTCTCTCATTTTAAGCCTCTGTGTTAGGCTCCTTCAGTTTGTTTTGCCTCTCTAAGATCTTTTTAGTCAGTGGACACATTTTTCTTCATCACCTTGTTTTAACAAGTATAATAGCTGTTACCATTTTCATCTTATTATACCCTGTGCTCTTCAAGATGTGTCTGTTTGATTTAATTTTAGATTCCCCCACAGTACCAAGATTGTGGCGTGTACTTATTAGATAGTTGGGGAATAAAGGATTGTCTGTAATGTTAACAAGTTCACTCATTTGTTCTTTTGCTTAAAGACGGTTACTGTTCTGGCAGTTATTGCTCTGAGTGCTAGGGATCCTTGGGGAACAAGTCTGAAAACAAAATAAAACAAAACTGAGCCATCATACACTGAGTATTTTGCATAAGTCATTACATGTATTTAATCTTTGTGATAGCTATATATGATAGTTATTATTCCCATATGAAGAATGAGTTAAATAGAAACATAGAGGACTGAGCCTCGTGCCCACACCACTAATTCTAATTGATAGCTCTCAGCATACCTACCTTTAGTAATATGTTGTGTATTCTAGTTCTACACCTAAGGGCAACATTTGCCTTAGGGAAGTTGATGTTTATGTTTGCATGATCTGGCACACTTACTTTGTTCAGAGGATGTTTGCTGATTGTCATGGTTTGAAATGTGAGTTGTCCCTCATAGGCTCCTGTGTACGGATCTTTAGTTGTTTGGAAAAGTCATGGCACCTTCAGGAGGTGGAGCATCGTTGGAGGGAGGCAGTCACAGGGGATGGGCCTTGAGATTGGCTAGCATTACCCTGATTGAATGAGTTCATCTGTTTTTGAACTTGCAGTAGCTTGGAGCCTCCATGATGTCTCCCGTGACTTAGGCCTCATCTAGTTTCTCCTGCCAATCATGCCATTTCTGCTGTGAAAGACTATTACCCCTTGGGTCCTCAAGCTGAATAAATCTCCTTATCCCCATTAAGTTACTTGAGTTTGAATGTTGTCTCACACCAGCATAAAGAGTAACTAGTACACTGACTTAGAATATAGTTTTCTCCACCTACCCTCCTTCTAGGACCCTATGAGGAAGGTCAACTCTGAGGATCAGCAACAATAGACCTGTCCAGTTGGAGCCTTCTTCTGTTGTGAGATTTCTTCTACTTACTTTATTCATTTTCTTGGCTCTGGGCTCTTTTGGCTTAAATGACTTGAATCTGTGGCTCTTCATTAAAGTTCAAACTCAGATCACTTTTTCAATTACTTAAAGAGTGGGAGAAGTCCAGAAATTAGCCTGCTTTACCTAACTATCTATTTGGGAGGATACTTTGCTTATAAGCACAGGTGGGCTTAGAATCTCAAATACCAGCTCCTTTGTGACTGGGTGGAGTGATGCAGAGGCATAATTACACACTTCGAGGTTCTCTGTTGGGCTAGGGAAGCAGTTATGAAATTATATCCTGACATTTGGATTAGGTTTCTCCATTACATTTTGGTTTCTTTTACTTGCTGTCTTCACCTTAAACTTGATCAATAACTGCCTGTATGCAAAATCTTATCTTAAAGATATTCTATTAAGGAACGTAACTTGAGTTGTTCTTCTTGAAGGAAACACTGGTAAAAAATGTTTTTCATGAGAAATGAAAAATAGTTTCTACCTGTGCACTGTTTTCCCTTGTAGGTGGCTTGCTTCTTCCTTGTGTATGTAGGTTCTTAAAGTTTTAGCACAGTTGTCTTTAGAAGGGCATTATAGCTTCATCTAGATTGCAAGAAATAAATGCAGGAAATTTATTTAAAGTATTTTGTTTCAATTTATTTAGGAGAGAGACAGAGAGAAAGAGACAGAGAAACAGACAGAGACAGAGATAGAGAGACAGAGAGGCAGAGAGAAAGAGAGAAGACACAGAGCGAAATGAGAAATGCCATGGTACACAGAGAGAGGTTCAAAGACAATTTTCAGAAGTCAGTTCTACCATGTGAACTTCTGGGGATTGAATTCAGATTGCCATGTTTCCAGGCAGACACCTTGCCCATTTAGCTAGACTCACTGATGCAGAAATTTTTCTTTAGATTTTTTTTGTGTCTACCCAAAATGCACATAGGTTAACAATATGTGATGCAAGAGATACATGACTGAAAAAGAAAGAACGCTTGGAAACATATTTCAGTACAGACTACTGTAAAGTGTTTGGAGACCAGAAGAGGGAGCTAAAAATTCTGGTAGGGAAATAAAAAATTACTAAGAAGGTTTATGTGAAGAGGTGTATTTGAACTTGCTCCATCAGGAAAGTGTAACTAACTTGGTAATTAATTTGTGTTTAAGTTTTGTTATTCACTCCCAGCAAGTATGTTTTCTTCTTCCAAATAATCAATTAATCAGTAAAGGGATTTTGGTGTTTAGGGTACTAAAAGACTATTTGAATGTAACTCTTGAATGTAACAAAGAGGTGTCAATCAGCCCTGAAAGCAGGGCTGGAGTTTATGCATAGAGGGGCTGCTCCAGGGAAGGCCAGGTCTGCAAACCTCTTGGATTTGGAGTAGTCTTAGCCTGTGAGGAAGATACCAGAGAAATGCTTTGCTCATTGGACATCAGACTGGTAACATCAGTGAAGAATTAGATTTTATTTGCTTTAAAGAAGACAAGATAACAAGTACATTTTGCATTTTAATTTTATTTGTGAGAACCTGACACATTTTGAATGGATGAAGTATAGGATGTAAGGGAGGATTGAGCTGAGGCTAGACTGGGAAGTTGGGTGGTACTGATTGAAAACTGTCAACTGCCATTAAATAGAAAACAAAGAAAGGCTGCAATAAAGTAAGATTGTGTGGAAGCTTGTGCATACAGGTAGTGATAGACTGTAGTGATAGAAAAAAGTAGAGGTTTATCCTATATCAAGGATTTCCTGAGAAATGAGACTTGATCTAAAAAAAAGCAATTAGTGGCACTAGTAGGGTGATAGGAAAGAATGGTCATCAAAAGGTGCTTGACTCCTGATTTTGTTTTAATTTATTATTTTCTTCACTCTTAGTATTGGCTACTGTGTAATGGGATCAGCTTTACCTTGGAGGCTCCTTTATCTGGAAATGTGTTGGTTTCTCAATTACCCACATGTGTTTTCATTTCCTTATGTTTTTCCTCAACTTGATCTAGACCCCATTGTTGAGTGAATCATGGATAGTCACATGACCTCCCTTTCTCTATCTCTCCCAAACTCCTGAATCAGTGTCACTTAATTTTTGCTTTTTACATCTGTTGGCTAATTTCTTTTTAAAGTACTTGTCAAGATTTATTCTGGAGTGGAGCTTCCAGAGTAAGCCCCAGAATGAATAATTGGAATTATAACGTTCTTTTTAGCTTCCTCCAGTCTGCATTCCATATTATTTGCATCTTTTCTGGTGCCTTGATACATACAGGCAAATTACTCCTAAGAAGGATTCATCTTAATACTGTATTCTAAATTTATAACATTATGTTGTTATTCTTGAGTGTCTCCTGTTATGATATCTCACCAATGACATATTTTAGGGTGTTAAGAATGTCATGTAATCATATTCTTTTCTTGTAGATCATGTTCCCAAGGATTTCTCCATAATGACTAAATATCCTGGGTTTTGATTGATTTTTTTCTGATTTTTGGTTATATATACAAATTAATAATATGCAAAAGAACTGTGAGTTGGCTGGTGAGATGTAGGACTATGGTTGTAGAAGAGTCGCCTAAAGAAAAAGATGGAGAAATGAAAATCTTAGAGACCATTATTTAATTGAGATTCCCAACAAATACATACTAATTTTTGTTTTTCACTCAGTATCATCACATATAAACAATAGAACTCTAGGCTTCTTGGGAGAAAAATGTTCCGAGGTCTTTGATGAGGCTTTTTTTAATGTGATGGGAGGGGACTATGCTGTGGTAGGACTGTAGTTTATGATGGCAGCATGAAAAGTAGTGCTTGTGCGGATAGTGCTGAGCCAGAGACTGACTTGCAGAATCTGTGTCGTGCTGTTTTGACACTTTAGTAGAGTCTTCATGATGACTTTGAAGCAATAGTGTTCCAAGTTTTGAAAAAAAAAACCCTGAAACTTTGCTGTCAAGGAAGGTATTATACAGAAAATTTATATAAAAATCATACAAGGCAGAGATGCCCAGGCTAAAGCAATTATTGATGCCTAGTGTTGGCCACTTGCTTTTTTCTCTAGCCATTCAGATATGGAGGCACCCAGGGCTGGCACAATGCTGTGTAGCATTCACAGGGCAGAAGCTACAGGCATCCTAAGGTCTGGATCTGGAAAATGTTATGCCTAGTTTGCATCTTACAACATTTTATCAACTCTTGAAAGAATATTTTGTAAGTGAGATGATTCATATTGAAATTTCAGTTTGATATTTTCCACTAAATAGTTTGAAGATCACCCAGCTTTCAGCAGTAATTCTCATATAATAATATTAATTAGAAAGTTACAGTATATTTGCCAAGTTTGTAAGTAGAGTTCTCTAGGGAAACACAATATGATACTGAGAAGTTTTTGCCAAACATACAACATACACATATACATATATATATACACACATACATATACACACAATGTATATATATAAGTACAACATACACTCAGCATACATAGACACACAAAAGTGATCATCTACTCAAAATTTACCAAATTCAATTTTAATCTCATCTAAAACATATCTTTACGGAAACATCTATGAAAACATTTAACAAGCTCTTTGTGCATCATGACCAAGTTGGCACAAAAGGCAAACATGATTGTGCTTTATCATGTTCTATTTATTAAAAAATATTATTGACTTTAAAATCAAGATGCTTTAGTTTTTTTATTTTGAAGTAATTATAGACAGAAACTCTTGAAATGTAGAACAGAGAAATTCATTCTCTCTCAATGATTATACTACAGGCTGCCAATTTGACGCCACTCTTGAAGTCAACCTTGTATTGAATTTTATACAAATCTCATTATTCAACTACATGTCCTCAATCCTATGACCTGAATCAGGAAATTACCATGGTTATATAACCATATCCAAATCTCTGACCCTAGTACAGTCTGACGAATGTCTGTATCATGCCCCACATGGAGAAAGGGACCCCATCAGAAGCAGGCATTACATTTGATTTTCACGTCTCCTTTTCATCAGTGGATTTTTCTTTTTCCTTGATTATTATAATCTTGGAGATGTTGAAGAACATGAGTCAATAATTTTGCAGAATCTCATATAATTTGAGCATGCTGAATGCCTCACAATAATTAATTTTAATTCATTCATCTTTGGCAGGAAAATTAAAGAAATCAGATTTGTCTCTCACTGTGTCCTATCAGGTAATTCACGATTTAGACTTTCCAATTACAAGTAATGCTTAATATGATCACTTGTTTAAGGCAACATTTTGTAAGTTTTACTAAGGCAAACTCATCTCTTTCAATGTAGTTGGTAGGCAGGTACTTGAAAATGAATATCTCATTTTTTTTCTTAACAAACTTTCAATTAGCTAATGATGGACTCATGATTTATCATTTTGTTACCTTGGTTGCAATCCATTTCTATCTCTCTTCATGCCTAGATCACACTTAATGAGACCAATTTGAACCTTTCCAGTCTAGTTTTTATATCATCTTGATATGTTGTCATTCGCTCTTTCTCTTTCCCCTCCTCTCTTATATCTATTTCTAGCCTCTCCTCTTCTCCTCTCCCTTATCATTCCTTTCTTTTCCCTCCTTTTCTTTCTAATTTTTTCTGGGATGAGATAGAAAGGGATATTGCCCATGCATACCTGAGATCTAAGCATTTCTGCTTATAGCCTCATGTGTGAAATCTTGAATATAATGTGAGATCTTGACTCTCTCTATCCTGCTTTCTAACATATTTGAATTATTATTAACTTCTCTAGTTCTTTTCTTCATATTTAAAATACTATGTCAGTATGATAATTAAATAATTGTTATATGAGAATTGTTGTAGCTAATGCCTGATGCATAATAAATTCTACACAAAGATAATGACATCACTGATACTACTAAATATAATAGTAACAGTAGATACCATTGTTCTTTTTTTTACACAACAAAATTTCCTCTGAGTTGCACTTGTGTTTGTGTTGGGGTAGTAATTTAATGGACTGAATTCTATTCTAATGAAAACTATTTACCAAAGCCCCATGAAATTACTTTTCCCTGATATCTGTTTCTATTTCATATATTTTCAGATATTTAATTAATAATTTTAATATAATTAATATTTTCCAGATATCCTATGTAATTAGGCAGTACTGATATAAATTGATGTGATTACATTGAAAGAATCATCAAGATTCCATATTTATACTTTTTTCCACTTAAGTTGTGATGTTAACTAATTTTGAACTTCATCACAAAGCTTGTTTTAAAATTTAATCACCAGCCTTTTCAGGTTTTTATGTTCCTACATGCTTACTTCAACGGCATCCAGTTGAAATTGAGTAGCGTTAGTACATATGTACTCACGGTATGCCATACTGAACTAGTGTGCCACATATATTTTCTCATTTTCTTCTAGTACCAACCATGAGAGATATAATTAGGACTATTTTCATTTTGTAAATGAGGATGCTGAGATTCTGATTGAAACTTGCTAGTGTAAGAAGCGGTTGGAATTGAAACCATAGCCCAACTGAAATGTGTTTCCTCTGAAACATAGACATCTCTTTAAGGGCAGAACTCCGTGAAGCACTGCTGGTAGAGAGTCAGCTCTTACAATGTAGGAACATTCTCCTGATTCTAAATTTGTGATGGTAAACCTTTCTTCCTATTTTAATTGCAGGTAAAAGTTTCTCCCTTCTTCTAATCATTCAAGGAAAGAAAGAAAATTAAATGTTACCATCTTGTTCTTTTTATTCCAGGATTCGGTGTAGGGTACCACCTTAAATTTAATGGTTGGTTTCTTCAGCCTTTGCTGATCTATGTTGTCATAGTTAAGCACAGGTGTCAACTTGACTCTTGAGGGTTTGAGCTCTGGGCACAGGTGTAGAGAGTTGATGGTTGAGTTAAGCCCAGAGCTTAGGCCCTGGATAAATCACAGAGAGCTGGTTGAGAGAGTGGGCATCCTTCTGTATACTTGGCCAGACATGCTGGTCTGGTAAGTGAGGAGTGTCCATCTCTCAGCCGTTATGGTGGACAGTTCCCCCAGCCCTGGTGTTGGTGTGCGCTCTCCCGTCAAGCTGGACTATGAACTGTAACCAGACTGTTGTAAGAAAGTAAACTCCTTGTTCCCTTAAACTGTGTGATGGTCATTTATCAGCAACCATGCAGATGAACTGCAACAGAATTTGGTACCTAGGAAGTGGGGTGTTGCTGATAAATCTGACTATGTGGATTTTGTGGCTTTTGAACGGTTCTGCTGGACAAAGTTGGAAATTCTTGAAAATTTTCACTTTGTGGATTTACAAATACCATTCTTCAGCGTTTAGTGGGACAATTACTGAGAGACATTGTTTGAGCCCAATTTGTGATGAGGGAAACAAGGACTTTGGTAAAACTGAATATGAGGACGATGGACTGGTTTGCTTGACAGAGGAGAGCTGTGTTGGCAACCTTGGAGGTTTGGATGTGCAAAGGGTAGGCTGTTGGACAAATGAGTATCAGTGAAGGAAACCTAGTGACGTGCATAGACGGTGGAGGATGTGGAAACCACCATATGGCAAGTTTGTGGTTTGGAAGCTCAGATTCCTTCAGGGGGTGAAAGCCCAAGTTAAAGCTGTTTCTTGCCCTTTGCAAGTTTGGTTGCCTAGAAGAGAGGCTTTTCCAGTGTCAGTGTGTTGAAGTTGGTGCAGCTGTGGCTCCAGTGGACTAAGCTGCACTTCAACCTCGCTTCGGAATCTGGCAGCATCCCTCAGGTGATACTGGTTTTCGTGTACTACTGAAGGGTTCATGGAGAGCAGCAAAAGCTTGGCACCAAGTGGCAGGCGTAGAGTTCCTGCAAGAGATGGTGAAGCTTAAAGCTGCAGAGGAGAACCCAGAGTTGTGTTTGAGATGCCAGAACTGTGGGACTGCTGCTGAGGACAACTGCGAGTAGAGATTCAGCCTGGTTCAGAGGAACTCTGCTCTTACAACTTCGAGCTGCAAACAGGGACTGGGAATGCCTCGAATCTTTGAGTTGCCTTAACTATGTGATGAGCAACAGAAGATGGACATTGAAGTACAGAATGCGGTGATTTGCTGGACTTTGTTCTTTTTAATATTTTCTTATTAAGATCCTTCTGTTTTAGTGTTTTATCTGTTTTAAAGTATTTAATTTATTCTGATTTAAGAGTTTTAAGGTTAAGAAACTTTGAACTTTTAAAATATTGGAACTGAGGTTTTAATGAGAGAACATTTTAAATTTGTCCATGGAATGTATTTATATTTTAACATCTGTGGGGACAAGGAAAGGTTACAGTTTTAAATGCTATTGTTTTTGTGTCAAGTTGACAAGGGGTGGAATGTCATAGTTAAGCACAGGTGTCAACTTGACTCTTGAGGGTTTGAGCTCTGGGCACAGGTATAGAGAGTTGATGTTGAGTTAAGCCCAGAGCAAACCTGAAGGAGATTGTCTGGCTGCTGAGGAAGATCCAGCCCATGGTGGGTGGGATTAGGCCCTGGATAAATCAGAGAGAGCTGGTTGAGAGAGTGGGCATCCTTCTGTATACTTGGCCAGACCTGCTGGTAAGTAAGGATTGTCTGTCTCTCAGCCGTTATGTGGACAGTTCCCCCAGCCCTGGTGTTGGTGTGTGCTCTCCCGTCAAGCTGGACTATGAACTATAACCAGACTGTTGTAAGAAAATAAACTCCTTGTTCCCTCAAACTGTGTGATGGTCATTTATCAGCAACCATGCAGATGAACTGCAACAGATATGTCTCGTATTTCATTATTGATCTTTTTATTACTTTTTGCCTAGTTATAAAAGCTTTTTAGGTACCCCCTTCTTTTCACTACCCCTTCTTCCTTCCTATTGTCCCCCCATTCCACTCTTCACCCTTCACCACTTTTCCTTCCCTCCACCTCTCTTGGTGCTTTCTGCTTTCTCCTTCCTATCTCGAGAGCATCTGTTTATGTGGGTGCTGAATTTCCCTCTGAGTTGTCTACACTAGTGAGGGTTTAGGACTCATAAGCATAGCCTGGGGCCCTTTCTTGGGCTGCCTGATAGCATGGGGACTTTATTATGATTGTTTAACCACTTGTCTCTAAGAATCCTACTGCCTGAAGCCTACTCCCTAGTGATCTGTGCTAGACTTTGTGGGGGTTGCTGACATGTCAGCCATTGTGCAGGTCAGGCAAAGCCCAATTACATTGTGCCGTATCCTGGCTTCTGCAGTCCTGACTTGTGTGGAGTATCCTGCATATCGTTGTTCCTCCCCATCATTTGACTCTTACAATCTTGCCACCTCTTTTTTTGTAAGGTTCCCTAAGCTTTAGGATGGGAAAAGATTTGGCTGGTCTGTTTCTGAGTGAACATGGTAGAGTTTTTGGTGTTTGAACTATGATTTGTTATTGTTTACAGTTTTGCTGTTCCTGCACTGCCCTTGGCTGCCTCCTGATTTTGGTTGTTGAGGTCATCTCATTAAGTGAGTTTGCAATTGGGATCCAATTATTAGGGAGTGCATATGGCATCTAACTTTCTGTGTCTGGGATACTTTACTCAATAAAATATTTTATAATTACATACATTTCCCAGTAAATTTCATTAGTTCATCTTTTTGATGGCTAAGTAGTATTCTATTACATAAATCTTCCATATTTTCATTACCCATTTGTCAACTGTTGGGCAATTGGGTTAATTACATGACTTTGCTATTATAAATAGGGGTGCAACGAACATGGTATAGCAGAGTCATATGGCATTTCAATCCTTATGTTTTTTAGAAATTGCCATATTGATCTTCAGAGTGGTTGAATCTCAAAATTCATGTGGAAGCACAAAAGGCCCAGGATAAGAAAAAACAATCCTGAGTAATAAACACTGCTAGAGGTATCATGATACCAAATCTTAATCTATACTACAAACATATAGTAATAAAAACAGCTTGGTACTGGTTCAAAATAGATATGTAGATCAATGGATAATGGTTGAAGACACACTAATATAGCCATTTGATCTTTGACAAAGGGGCCCAAAAATCTCAATGAAAAATACCAGCATCTTCAACAAATGTTGCTGGCAAAACTGGATATCTACATTCAGAAGATTAAAGCTGGACTTGTTCTTGTCACTGTGCACAAAAATCAGCTCCAAATGGATCAAGGACCTTTGCAGTAGGTCAGAGACTATAAAAATCCCAGTTGAAAGTGTAGGGAACTCCCTCTAGCAGATTGGGCTAGGCCAACAGTTCCTAAACAGAAACCCAATAGCATAGTCACTGGAGCTAACACTCAACAAATGGGATCTTATGAAATTAAAGAGCTTCTGTTCAGCTAAAGAGATTATAAACCAAACAAAAAGGCAATCTACAGAATGGGAGAAAACCTTCACTAACCACAAATCTGATAGAGCTCTATTATCCAGAGTGTACAAAGAACTTAAAAAAATTAAACACAAAGAGAATAAATAAACCTATTGGAAAATGGGCCTCAGAAGTCAAAAGAAACTTTTCCAGGGGCAAAATTGAAATGTCTAACAAATATCTTAAAAAATGCTCCACATCCCTAGCCATCAGAGAAATGCAAATCAAAACTACTTTGAGATATTATCTCACCCTGGTCAGGATGGCGAAATTCCACAATACAAGCATCACAAATGTTGGAGAAGATGTTGAGAGAAGGGAACTCTCACACATTGCTGGGAATGCAGGTTTATACAACCACTCTGGAGATAATTATTGACCTTGGCACTTGAAAATTTGTTTGCGTAAACACAAAATGTTGGAGAGGATGTGGAGAGAAGGGAACTCTCACACATCGGTGGTGGGAAAGGAGGCTTATACAACCACTCTGGTGATCAGTATGGTGATTGCTAAAAGAGTTAAAGATTTAAATGTCATATGACCTTGCTATACCACTTCTGGTAATAATCCCGCATAATGCAGAAATTCACTACAGTGACGTGAGCACAACCATGTTCAATGCAGCACTATTTATAACAAAGTCATGGAATCAACCCAAATGCTTAACATTAGATGAATGAATAATGAAAATGTGGAACATTTATACAATGGAATACCACTCAGCCATCGCAAAAGATGAATTCATAAAATTTGCCGGGAAATGGATGGAATTAGAAAAAAAATTATATTGAGTGAAGTATCCCAGATACAGAAAGTTAGACATCGTATCTACTCCCTAATAGGTGGATCCTAGTTCCAAACCCACTTAATGACATATTCTAAGGCAAATCTCTGTAATACCTACTATAATTGCAAAGATTATAAGTGGGTGAGAAGGGGAATGTGGGCTCCCCTAAAAAGGAGATAGGGGAATCACACTTCAGTAGAGGAACTAGGTCACCATCATGTATTGCATGTAATTATCGAGATATCTGGTGAAACTCACTCTCACTTCCTTTCCTGGTCACTTGTGACTGAAGAGGTGCGATCTCACCAATCAAGGAGGGTATAGAGACTGGCAGACAGGCAGTAACCATCTCGCAAATGGGACACTGACTCCCCTCACTGCTGTGTTCCTATTCTTCCATCTACTTTTTATCTTTTATCCTAGGTTAGGAGGTGACCTTCAATACCAATCAGGATGCAGCCAAGGGCGGTGCAGAAAAAGCAAAATTGAATACAATTCAGTACACCAAAAACCCTACATTAATCACCTGGAATTAGAACAGACAAATCTCTCCCCATCCTAAAACTCAGGGAGCCTTGGGAGGAGGGGGCAGCAAGATTTTAGAGGGAGAACCAACTATACGTAAGATACCCCACACAAGTTAGGGCTTCAGCAGCCAGGATTGTGCTTTGCCTGACCTGCACAATGGCTGACATGTCAAATACCACTCCCCCCAAAGTATAGCATGCATCACAGAGGAGAAGGCTCTAGACAAGGGATTAAATCCCTTAGGGGCAAGGGATTAAACAGTCATAGTAGAGTTCCCATACTAATGGGGAGCCCAAGAAGGGGCTCCAGGCTATGCCACTGAGTCCCGAAACATCACTAGGGTGGAGATATCAGAGGGAGGTTTGGCATTCACTTAAAGGGATGCTCCTGGGAATGAAAGGAAGGAAGGGGCAAGGCTCTGGGAGAGGGACAGGGAGGGAATGGAGTGAAAGGTAGGGGGAAAGGGGGAAGAGTGCAAGGTAGATGACTGGGGAGGGGAGGAGAGAGAGAGAGAGGACAGGGGTACCTATTGAGTTTGTATGATTAAGAAAAAAATAAAATGTGGGAGAAAAAATGTGGTATGTGTGTATACCACATTTGTGGGAAGGGGGAGTGTGCACCTGTGTATGTGCAGTGTCCAGAGGAAGCAGTCAGGTGTTCTCTATCACTCTCTTTTTTAGTCCTATGAGATAAGGTCTCTTGTTGAACCTGGAACTAGGCAGACAGTCAGCAAGCTCCTGTGTTTGTCCCCTCAGCACTGAGGTCACACATACATATTGTGATCACATCTGATTTTTTTACATGGGTCTTAGGGATTCAAACTTGTGAAGCAAGTGCTTGTGCAACATGTGCCTTTACCCACCTAACAAGCTCCAGTGCCTTAACTTGTCATTTCTGTAGTGAGTAGATGGTATCATGAATATCCCTTAATTTGGATTTCTTTCATATCAAAATCCTGCTGATTTTAAATGTGGAGAAAGAAGATCACAGAAATGATGCTGGCTCATAATAGATATGTATAAGTTCACACTTAGATCAAGAATGACTAAATTAATAAGTAACTGGGGAGGAGGGGACAATTCTTATAGAAGCATTTTTTTGTTATTCTCCAGGGGCATGCACTGTTCCTGGAGGTACTTCAAGGAAAGTTCAATGCATGGAATGGACAGAAAAAGCTCCTATTCCATCTCCTAATTCCAAAAGTCCATTTATTATAGTATTCTCAAATAGAGGATGTATCAGATATTAATGTGATTAAAACAGATACTACACTTGATTTTAGCCAAAAGAATTTTAAATAATAAACAAATCAGAAATAGAAACCACTGCCAGAATGCAGCCACATATTAAGAGTTGCTGCAGGTTACAATCATTTCTACATGCAAAAATTCATGTTCAAACCTTTAAAGAATAACAAATATTTACATCACTTCGAATTATCTTCCATAAAATATTTCAACTACTGTAATTATTTTAATATGTGCCCACAAATCCTTGATAATATTGCTCTATGAAATTGAGTCTTCTTATTCTAGCCTCTGTTTTTAATGGGTAGAAAAGTTCAGATGAAGACAGTAATATTGCTGTGGAAATACCAGTCAGATATCACTTTAACTAATATTGGTAACAATAGTCATGGTGAGAAATATATATACTCAATTATACTTTGATAGGATTGGGACATTACTTAAAATGTCTACGGTGTGCAAAAATTCATATAGTAAGAGCCACAAGGCTTATGTAAAAAAATGAAATTGAGGCAAAAGACCTAAAAGCATCATAAATGACAATAATCAAAAGACTGGAAGGAGTAAACTCAGGTACTTATTATTGTGTGTGTGCATTGTATCTGTGAGTGCAAGTGCATTTGTGCTACAGCACTGTGTAGAGGTCACAGGACAATGAGCAGAGTAGATTTCCTTTTTTTAATATATTTTTTATTATTATTTCAGCTCATACAAACTTAATAGGTACACCAGTTCCCTCCCTCCCTCCTCCTCTTCCCCCCGGAACCCTTGCTCCCCCTCCCCTCACCCCTACCGCCCTGTCCCCCCCCCGTGTCTCCCGCCCCAATTCCCAGAGTCCTTTCTTGTGCATGCCTGAATCTCCTCTGGGCCCTCCTCTCCGATGACGTACAAGGACCCAGTGACATTTCCCTGAACCCTTTCCTGTGTTCCCCTTAAGCATAGGAACACTACTGTGGCTGTCAATCCCTTGTCTCCAAGGATCTTGGTGCCTTTAGCAGAGGCTAGACTTTGTGAGGTCAAAAGTGTGTTGGACATTGCGCAGGGCATGCAATGTCCAATTATGATTGCTTTGGCCCTAACTTGTGTGGAGTATCTTGCAAATCATTGCTCTTCCCATCCTTTTGCTCTTACACTCTTACCACCCCCTCTTCCGCAAATGTCCCTGAGCATCAGGATGGGGAGAGATTAGTCTGGCCTAGTTCTAGGTGGTTGATATAGAGTCTCTGAAGTTCTGGATAGTGGTTTGTTGATTTTCTTTTGCAGTTTTGTTGCTCCAGCAATGCCCTTCACTCCATCGTGATGGGCACTGTATATCACCCCCTCGCCAGAGACAGAAAGCTGTTAAACTGGAGTCTTATTATAAGAGCACATTCAAGGGTAGATGTAATACTTATACCCAAAAGTGGAATCGCAGGGTCATATGGCATTTGGCAATGAGAGGGGTCAATCACCCATTTGCAAAATGGTTACTTTTTAATCTGCCGGACTATATGCCCTCCCCTTCTGGTGAGTTCATACCCCTTAGTTGTAAATGATCAGGAATGAATTGTGAACTTAACTAGGTGTCACATTACTTTCTTGCACTCCTTGATGGAGGCCTATTTTCTCTGCTGTAACATGGTCACTTCTCTCCTTGTTTCTGGTGTGGCCCTCCAACCCCATCCCTCCTGTTCATAATCCTTGCAATTACTGTAGGTAATACATAGATTTACCTATGAGTGTCTCAAGATGGGCTGGGTGGGTTTGGTATTAGGAGCCACCTATTAGGGAGTACAGACGGTGCTTAATTTTCTGGGTCTGGGATACTTCACTTAATATAATTGTTTCTAATGACATCCATATCCCGGCAAATTCCAGTAATTCATCATTTTTGATGGCTGAGTAGTACTCCATTGTATAGATGTACCACAGTTTCCTTATCCACTCGTCAACTGTTGGACATTTGGGTTGATTCCATGACTTTGCTATTGTAAACAGTGCTGCTATGAACATGGTCGTGCTTGTGCTATCGAGGTGAACCTTTGCTGTATGGGGGGTAATACCCAAAAATGGAATTGCAGGGTCATATGGCATTTCAATCTTTAATTTCTTTAAGAATCTCGAGACGGCTCGCCAGAGTGGCTGTATGAGCCTGCACTCCCACCAGCAATGTAGGAGAGTTCCCCTCTCTCCACATCCTCTCCAGCATTTGTTGTTGTTTGTATCGTGGATTTTTGCCATCCTGACTGGGGTGAGATGATATCTCAGGGAAGTTTTGATTTGCATTTCCCTGATGGCTAAAGAAGTGGAGCATTTTTTAACATATTTGTTAGACATTTTAATTTCATCCCTGGTAAAGTTTCTTTTAAGTTCCAGGGCCCATTTTTTAATTGGGCCATTGGTTTCCTTGGAGTTTAGTTTTCTAAGTTCTTTGTGCACTCTGGACAGTAGAGCTCTATCAGATATGTGGTTAGTGAAGATTTTCTCCCATTCTGTGGGTTGCCTTTGAGCTCGTGTTACAATCTCTTTATCTGAACAAAAGCTCTTTAATTTCACAAGATCCCCCAACTGTTGAGAGTTGGTAGCAGTGACTGTGCCATTGGATGTCTGTTTAGGAAATGTTGCCTAGCCCAATCAGCTTGAGGGAGTTCCCTATCCTTTCAACTATGGTTTTTATAGTCTCTGTCCTGATATCAAGGTCCTTGATCCATTTAGAATTAAGTCTTGTACATGGTGACAAGTACGGGTCCAGGTTTAATCTTCTGCATGTGGAGATCCAGTTTTGCCAGCACCATTTGTTGAAGGTGCTGTTCTTTTCCCATTGGATTCTTCGGATCCCTTTGTCAAAAACCAAATGGCTGTAATTTTGTGGGCTTATATCTGGGTCTTCAATCCTTATCCATTGATCTGTGTGTCTATTTTGGAGCCAGTACCAGGCTGTTTTTACAACTATGGATTTGTAGTATAGACTAAGGTTTGGTATGGTAATACCTCCAGCAGTGTTTTTGTTACTCAGGATGGTCTTTGCTATCCTGGGTCTTTTGTGCCTCCATATGAATTTTGAGATTGTTTGGTCAACTTCTTTAAAGAATTGCTTTGGGATTTTAATTGGTATAGCATTGAATTTGTATATTGCCTTTGGTAGGATGGTCATTTTTACGATGTTGATTCTGCCAATCCAGGAACATGGGAGGTCTTTCCACCTTCTGGTGTCTTCTGCAATTTCTTTCTTGAGGGTTTTAAAGTTTTCATTGTAAAGGTCTTTTACCTCCTTGGTTAGGTTTATACCAAGGTATTTCATTTTTTTAGGGGCTATAGTGAATGGGATGGTTTCTCTCAAGGCTTTTTCACTTCTTTCATCCTGGGCATATAGGAAGGCCTCTGGTTTTTGCACATTTATTTTGTATCCTGCCACCCTGCTGAACTTCTCAACTAGTTCCAGGAGCTTCCTGGTGGAGTTTTTGGGGTCACACAGGTATAAAATCATGTCATCTGCAAATAGGGATAGGTTGACTTCTTCCTTGCCGATTTGAATCCCTCTTATGTCCCTTTCTTGTCTTATGGCTTCAGCTAAGACTTCAAGTACAATATTGAATAGAAGTGGTGAGAGTGGACAGCCTTGTCTAGTTCCTGATCGAAGTGGGAATGCTTCCAATTGTTCCCCATTGAGCATAATCCTTGCTGTGGGCTTGTTGTATCCAGCTTTTATTATATTGATAAAGGTTCCTTCCATTCCTACTGTCTCTAGCGTTTTGATCATAAAAGGCTGCTGGATCTTGTCAAAAGCTTTTTCTGCATCTATGGAGAGTATCACATGGTCTTGGACTTTGGACTGGTTTACATGATGAATTACATTTATTGATTTGCATATGTTTAACCAACCTTGTGTGCCAGAGATGAAGCCTACTTGTCCCCATGAATAATCTTTTTAATATATTTTTGAATCCAATTTGGTAAAACTTTGTTGAGAATCTTTGTGTCTGTGTTCATCAGAGAGATCGGCCTATAGTTTTCTTTTTTAAGTGAGTCTTTATTAGGTTTTGGGATTAAAATGATATTGGCTTCATAGAAGGAATTTGGTAGTGTTCCTTCCTTTGCTATTTGATGGAACAGTTTAAGGAGTATTGGTATTATTAACTCCTTAAATGTCTGGTAGAACTCTGTCCTGAATCCATCTGGTCCAGGACATTTTTTGGTGGGAAGATTCAAGATTACTTCCTCAATTTCCTTATATGTTATAGGACTATTTAAATAATCCACAACTTCCTGATTCAATTTAGGTAAGTTGTGTTTACTTGGAAATTCATCCATCTCTTTTGTGTTGTCAAACTTCATAGAGTTTAAGTTTTTGAAATATGTTGTTATAATTCTCTGGATTTCTTGGGTATCAGTAGTGATAACTCCATGTTCATTTCTAATTTTGTTAATTTGGCTTTTCTCTCTCCTGCTTCTGGTTAATTTAGCTAGGTGTGTATCAATCTTATTGATTTTTTCAAAGAACCAGCTTTTTGAGTGGTTGATTTTTTCTATCGTTTTCTTAACCTCTATTTCAGATATTCTCCCCTTATTTTGCTAATCTCCTCTCTTCTACTATTTTTGGGATCAGATTGCTCTAGTTTCTCTAAAGCTTTAAGCTGCATTGTTAAGTTGTTTATTTCTGATGTTTCCATTTTTTTGATGTAGGCATTAAGAGCTATGAACTTACCTCTTAGGACAGCTTTCATTGTGTCCCAGAGATTTTGGTAAGTTGTATTTTCATTATCATTCACTTTCAGGAAATCTTGAATTTCCTTTTTAATTTCTTCCTGAATCCAGTTCTCATTCAGCATCATATTGTTAAGTTTCCAGGAGTTAGTGTATTTTCTCTTGTTTGTTGTGTTGTGTATGTCCAGCTTTAGGCCATGGTGGTCTAATAGGGCACAGGTTAGAATTTCAACGTTTTTGTATATGTGTAGATTCGTTTTGTGGCCCAATATGTGATCTATTTTGGAGAAAGTTCTGTGTGCTGCTGAGAAAAATGTGTATTCTTTGGTACGTGGGTGAAAAGTTCGATAGAGATCTGTAAGGTCCATTTGTTTAAGGGTTTGATTAAGTTCCAAAGTGCCTCTGTTAAGCTTTTGACCTGTTGATCTAACCATGTTGAGAGAGCGGTGTTGAAGTCCCCAAGAATTTTCGATTGGGGGTTGATTTCTTGTTTTAGACGCTGTAGGGTTTTCTTAATAAATGTGAGGGGCCCGTATTGGGTGCATATATGTTCAGTATTGTGAAGTCTTCTTGGTGAATTGTACCCGTGACTAAAATGTAGTATCCATCCGTGTCTCTTATAATTTTCTTTGGTTTGAAGTCCACTTTGTCTGATATCATAATGGCTACCCCTGCCTGTTTTTTGCTTCCATTAGCTTGTAGAATTGTTGACCAGCCTTTTATTTTTAGAGCGTGCCTATCTTTTGTGGTGAGATGGGTTTCCTGCAGGCAGCAGATTGATGGATTGTGATTTTTAATCCAAGTTTGTAATCTGTGTCTCTTGATCGGTGAATTAATTCCATTAACATTTAGTGTTATAATGGAGAAACTATTTTTAAATCCAGACATTTATTATGTTTAGTAGTTTTCATAAGTATATTGCTTTGCTTTTAATGGTGTTATACTTGCCTTCTGCTCTCCTGGATATGCCTGTTTTTTTATTCATGCTCGAGTATCATTTCTAGCATTTTTTGAAGGCCTGGTTTGGTGGACATGTATCCCTTCAAGTTGTCTTTGTGCTGGAAGATTTTTCTTTCTCCCTCGATCATGACGGATAGTTTTGCAGGGTAAGTCAGCCTGGGTTGACATTTTTGCTCATTCAATACTTGAAGTTCGTCTCTCCAAGCTCTTCTTGCTTTTACTGTTTTGACTGAGAAGTCATTTGTTATTTGATAGGTTTACCTTTAAAAGTTACTTGTTTTTTCTCCCTTGAAGCTCTCAGCACCAGTTCTTTATCTTGAATGTGGAGTGTTTTAACTATTATTTGCCATAGTGTGCTTCTGTTTTGGTCATATCTGTTTGGGGTGCGGAATGCCTCTTGTATATGGATGGGCCTGTCTTTTTTTAGATGAGGAAAGTTTTCCTTGATGATCGTTTGAAAAATTTCCTCAGGGGTGGTATTTTGAGATTCTTGCTCTGGTATTCCATGAATACGCATGTTAGGCTTCTTCAGGGTGTCCCATGCCTCTTGGATATTTCTCTCAAGTATCTTTTTGGCTTTAACAACCTCTTCCATTGAGCTGGTTAGTACTCTCACTTTATCTTCAAGGTCTGAAATTCTGTTTTCTGCTTCAGTTAGTTCTGTTGATAAGACTCTTGTGGAGTTCTGGGTTGAAGATAACTTGTCTTGTAGCTCAGTTTTAAACTCTGCTTGAGTCTGTTTTAACTGTTCTATGCCAGTTTTTGTTTCTTGCACTGTTTTTCTCAACTCCTCCAAGTGTCTGTTGTGTTCTTCTTCAAAGCGATTGATTCGATTATGTAATTCCTCCCAGATTTCCTCTTTCATAGTATTGAACATGGTAATGATCATATTTTGAAAGTCGTTATCCTGGGTCAGGCTTTCTTGGCCATTTTCTGTGGGTTTGTTCTTGTTGGAGTCTAACATTATGGGATTAATTCCTTCAGTGGAAATTTGTTTACTTGAGTGTTGCTTCTCATGGATTTGCACTTTGACTTTGGCATTGTCGTTTTAACTCTTAAGATCTTTCAATTTCACTAAACTGAATTATTTGGCCTGGGGTTCTGGGGGTGGGCAGGGACGGAGCTTACCTGGGTCGCAGATGAAGCCTGCCTGGACCACGCGCGCGTCCCGGCCGGAGGAGCGGGGTGCGGAAGGGAGAGTAGATTTTCTTTACTCACCATTATGTGGGTTTCAAGGATTGAACTCAGACTTGTGGGACAAGTGCTTTTACTTGCTGAGCCCTCTCTCTCTCTCTCTCTGGGTCTCTTCCTCACATTCTCAAAAAGTCAGTATTACACAGTTTAAATAGCTGAGAAATATGTGATTTTTTCCATTATTGTGATGTTTCCTTAAAAAGGAATGAATATTTGCTCTGAAAGTACACATTTCTTTTTTAAACATACTTTAATTTACTTGAGGATAAGGGGACGGGAGATGAAAGAGAAAGCGAGAGAAAGAGAGGGAGGAAGAGACAGGGATGCACATATATGTCTCATGGTCAAATGTGGAGGTCTGAGGATAACTTTTGGAAGTTATTCTCTCAGAAGTCAATTCTGTCTTTCCATTATCTGGGCTTCTGGTGATCAAAGTTAGGTTACCAGGATTGTGAGCAGATACCATATTAACAGAACTATCTTGCTTGTCTTTCAAAGCATATATTTTCCAAGGCAGTAGCTCATGAGTTTTTGCAAAAGAGTGGAAAAGCATTGCCTGAAATCAGATGGAGAATTTATCATCATCATCATCATCATCATCATAATTATCATTTCAATGATGTGTACTTAAGTGTATGCTATATATTTGTGGATGCATGTGCCACGATGCACTTGTGGCATTCAGAAGACAACTTTGTGGAGTTGGTTTTGTTCATCCATCTTCATATGGGTTATAAAGATCAAACTCAAGTTTGTCAGGCTTGTATGGGAAGTCCCTTTTATCTGCTAAATTACCTTTCTGGTCCCAGGTCATGTGTGCAGAGCATGACACAATCCATAATGACCCGGAACTTGTGTATTTGTATTTTGTGTGTTTCTCTTCATTTGGGTTTCAAATGGAATTTTTGCTTCACTTAAGACACCTCTAGTTTAAGTTGATTCATGAACAAATATGAGATTTGAATATGCTTTATTCCATAGAATGTCATCTGCATTATAATAAATTATATTCTCACAAATATTATTGAAAGTGACTATAAATATGAACAAATTTTATTTTATTTTATTTGGTTAATTCAACATCTATTTTTCTTGGTAATAATTTTGGAAAAACAGAAACAGAAACAGGAAGCAGATTTTCAGAGAGGGTTGTAATGTCCATTAACAAGAAGACTTATGGTACCCAACATATTTGCCTTAGAGCTTTTCCTGAAACATTTTATAATCATAGTTACTCCTTCAAGGCTACCCATTGAATGTGCAGGCAATAGGAAAAACAATCTCTTTGAAACACAGGTACAACCTGCCTGATAAAGATCTACTAGGGAAAGGAATATTGCAGCATCTTACATGGGAGTATATAATATATAAAAGGAGTTTTGTGAAGAATTTACTACACAGAAAAGATACATTAACATAGATAAAATGGGGTGGTGCTTTTACTTTCCAAACTATCCAGAAATAGGAACTTTGTAAACACAAAAGGAAGCAGGAGACATTTAAGCTTTTTTCGTCTTTTGAGTTCTGATGTCTGTACCACACCTCTCTGAGTTTCCTTTCTTTCTTTTCCAACTGGTTTCAATCGTCCTGTTCTTTCTTTGGACTTTTAACTAGTGGTGAGACTTGCTGTTCCTGACAGCCCTCAAGCTTAGCTTTTACTGAACAAAGTGAGACTTTGGTTGAAAAAGTTGAAGCTCATATTTAGAATTTCCTCTGGTTTTGATGCTGGTTTAGGAGAAATCAGAGAGTGAAATTCTTTCTTCACCAACATCTTTTTTTTTAACCACTACAGAGTTCTATTTAAAAAGAAAGAAACCATATTTCACTCCAGGTTTAAGTCCTGGTCCACCTGAGAGAACTTTCTTTTTTTGCAATTCTTCTTATTATTACTCTTTTTGATAAAGGTACATTATACCACTCAGGAAAAAGAGAGGAGTGCAACAAGCATCCTGAATTTAAAAAAATGCACTTTTCAAAAACAAACTAACTGGAATGTTGCTTAGTCCTGACTTCTCATTCCACAGTTTGGGCTGTGCTACTAAAGATGTCATTAGACAAATGCATTCATTACAACAGCATTCATTATGAGAAGACAAGTTGCAAGATATTCTGGAAGAAAACCCAATGTCTTTTATATCTAATGATATAATATGTATCCACTTAAAATGATATATTTACTTGTATGGAAATATTTCTAGCATGTTTTGAGAGGAAAAAGGAGGACTCAGAAGAGTATTCACTATAATAAGAATAGATGTTTTTGCATATGTTTTGCATATGTTTGTGTGTATGCATATATGTGGAAGGGTATACATGTGTATGTATATATGTGTATATATATGTATGTATTTGTGTATGTATATGTGCATCAAATGTATGTGTAGATGTGTATACATATAAAAGCCTAAAAAGTGAAAATATTCATTAAATTCTTTCATGGCAATTATTTCTAAATGGTATACTATCCAGTTCTCCTTTAGATTTACTTATTGCAGAATCTTTGGGCTCTTTTTGAAAGGGCAATATATATTTCTAGAATAAGAATAAAGCAGAATTATTACCAAGAACATCAAAAGCACATTCATCTACTGTTCTTTCTGAAAACATATCACATCATGGATGAAAACAGACTTTAGGTAATGAAACTCCAACAGCAGTGTTGAGGGGAATGTCAGGAAAGCCTGAAGTCCCCAACAATGCTCATAACTTGCAATTCGGTGAGTGATTTTCCTTTCCAAGCAGGAAGAAAATCAGAATTGTACATTCATGCCCCTCTAGGGTCCAGAAAGCCCACACCCAGATCCCTATATAAGGAACTCCTGAGAAGCTAAGGGTATCCACTTGTTATCATGTAGAAGAGCAAGGAATCTGTGAATGCTCCCTATGTATCAGATGTTTTAAAATATTTCCTGAAAACTAGTTCACTGCACTTCTTTGCAGTTTAATGCTTCAAGTGCTATTATTCCCTTGGTTTTGCAGTGAGTGTACATTCACAAGGCACAGATAGGTGCCCATGGGACATTGGTGAAGCCAACATTCATCTAACACAATCTGGCTCCAGAACCTGTGCTCAGTCATATGTAGGAAGTACATTTTTGGAGACTAAGTCCACATTTCAGGTTGGTGGCAGAGACAGTGACAAAGTAAAAGGTATACTGTAAAGGATCTTGGATTTATCATCTAGAAAGGGCATGGTGACACTATGAGAAACTCTGCTTGGTTGTATCCAAGCAGAATTTAAGTAGATTATATCATTAAAAATCTTATAAGATATAGGAATTCACTGATTACCCCTCTTCTTGACTGATTTGAGACCCCTCCCCACAAAAGGGAGTTCTGAGCACTGAGAAGAAGCATACTCATGGTCAGTGTATGCTTCTGTAAGTATAATACAGTATTTTACATTAAAAATCAGAAATGCCCCACGTTATCTTATTGTGCTCTGTTCTTGAGAAAAAGGGCAGATTGCAAGTTACTTTTACCCCATTGACTTTATTCTTTTTTTGCTGCTATAAAAATGGGGTACCTATTAAGCTTGTATGATTGGGGATAAATAAATAAATAAAATTAAAAAAACACACTCAGACTCAAAAAATTTGAGAGAGAAAGGGAGATTTATTTGGCTCGTGGTTCCACAAGAAGTAAAGTCTATTATGATAGAAGTGGTATGGCAGGAGTCAGAAACTGGGAGACTGGTCTAAGTTATTGCAGACATCACAGAGGCAGAGAGAACAAAAGGAAGCTGAAGTACGGCTGTTTACCACCTCCAAAGCCTATTCCCTATGACATGCCTTCTTCCAGCAAGGCTCCACTTCATAAAGATGCTTCCTTCCCAAATATTAACATCAACTAAGCATTCAAACACATGAGCCAGTGAGGAAAACTCTCATTCAAATAATGATATTCTAAAAAAAAAGCAAAATAGCATATTAATTTACCTCAAGAGGCAAATACAAACATTAAATCTAAACAATTAAACATTACTATTTAAGAAACAATTCAAGAGACAGTATATTCAAGAAAATGCAAGCAAAGAAAGTCACTAAAATTACAGAATGAAAATAAATAGATAATGTGTCAAGAAGACAAAATTAAGGTAAATTGCATGCATAAGAGCCTCATGGAAATGTAAAAAGAATTTGAATAGATTTGACAATCACAGGATCATGGAAAACTGAACTCTGAAAAGTACACAATCTAGAAAGAAAAGCATTGCAACCACAGACAGCCAGAACAGGAGACAGGAGAAAGGATATCCAATATATGAATAATTGCCATCAGAATATGATGATTAAAATAAAAGCTGGTAATGTCAAATATTATTCTAACTAATGTCAACTAAATGGTACACAATAGGTAGGGGACGTTTGAAGCATAACATCTTTACTTTCCATGGAAGAGTGTCTCTAGACATTGTAGTGGCTAAATTAACAAAGGGAATTTAAATGATATTTCAATAGGGAAGAAGCCAATAAACCTACAGATAGGAAGACAGTACATCAAACTGCTCTGTTGGTAGCTATTATTATACCCAAAGAATGGGCACTTACAGTGGAAACCTTTGGTTTTAAAGCTAGATTAGTGAAGGGAAATGCATGTATCAGTAGGGTGGCCTGAAGAGAGGTAACTTGATATATCACAGAGGGCTCAGCTCCCAAAGGACAGAATGAACCCTGGGGCCCACAGAAACACATAGGGGGAAAGGTGGGAGGGACTGGGAGAGAATGGTGAAGGGAAGAAAAGGGAGGGAGGGGTAGAGAAGGGAGGGAAGCTGGGATGAATAACCAATATGATTGTAAAGTAGAAAAAAATTTTTTTTTACATTTTGAATATGGTGTTTTATTTTTTATTTTTTATACATTTTTATTATTATTTCCGTTCATACAAACTTAATAGTTACACCAGTTCCCTCCCTCCAACCTCCTCTGCCCGAACCCCCTGCTCCCCCTCCCCTCACCCTTCCCTTCCCATCCCCCAGTACCTCCTGCCCCCCATTCCCCGAGAGTCCTTTATTGTGCATGCCTGACTCTCCTCTGGGCCCTCCTCTCCGGTGATGTACAAGGACCCAGTGGCATTTCCCTGAATGCTTTCCTGTGTTCCCCTTAAGCATAGGAACACTACTGTGGCTGTCAATCCCTTGCCTCCAAAGATCTTGGTGCCTTTAGCAGATGCTAGACTTTGTGAGGTTAATAGTGTGTTGGACATTGCGCAGGGCATGCAAAGTTCAATTATGATTGCTTCGGTCCTAACTTGTGTGGAGTATCTTGCAAATCATTGCTCCTCCCATCCTTTTACTCTTACACTCTTACCCCCCCCTCTTCCGCAAATTTCCCTGAGCTTCAGGATGGGGAGAGATTAGTCTGGCCTAGTTCTAGGTGGTTGATATAGAGTCTCTGAAGTTCTGGATTGTGGTTTGTTGATTTTCTTTTGCAGTTTTGCTGCTCCTGCAATGCCCTTCACTCCATCCTGCTGGACACTGTATGTCACCCCCTGGCCAGAGACAAAAAGCTGTTAAACTGGAGTCTTGTTATAATAGCACATTCAAGGGTAGATGTAATAAAAGTAGGAAATCTCAGTGAGGGAGGGGTCAATCACCCATTTGCAAAATGGTTACTTTTTATCTGCCAGAGTATATGCCCTCCCCTTCTGGTGAGATCATACCCCCTCAGTTGAAAATGATCAGGAATAAACTTCTGTGAACTTAACCAGGTGTCACATTACTTACTTGCAGTCCTTGATGGAGGCCTATTTATTCTGCTGTAACATGGTCACTTCTCTCCTTGTTTCTGGTGTGGCCCTCCAACCCCATCCCTTCTGTTCATAATCCTTGCAATTACTGTAGGTATTACATAGATTTATCGTTGAGTGTCTCAAGGTGGGCTGGGTGGGTTTGATACTAGCAGCCACCTATTAGGGAGTATATACGACGCTTAATTTTCTGAGTCTGCGATACATCACTTAATATAATTGTTGCTAAAGACATCCATTTCCCGGCAAATTCCAGGAATTCATCATTTTTGATGGCTGAGTAGCACTCCATTGTATAGATGTACCACAGTTTCCTTATCCACTCGTCAACTGTTGGACATTTGGGCTGATTCCATGACTGCTATTGTAAGCAGTGCTGCTATGAACATGGTCGCACTTGTGCTATTGAGGTGAACCGCTGCTGCATGGGGAGTTATTCCCAAAAGTGGAATCGCAGGGTCATATGGCATTTCAATCTTTAATTTCTTTAAAAATCTCCAGATGGCTCACTAGAGTGGCTGTATGAGCCTGCATTCCCACCAGCAATGTAGGAGAGTTTCCCTCTCTCCACATCCTCTCCAGCATTTGTTCTTGTATTGTGGATTTTTGCCATCCTGACTGGGGTGAGATGATATCTCAGTGAAGTTTTGATTTGCATTTCCCTGATGGCTAAAGAAATTGAGCATTTTTAAGATATTTGTTAGACATTTTAATTTCATCCCTGGTAAAGTTTCTTTTAAGTTCCAGGGCCCATTTTTTAATAGAGCCATTGGTTTCCTTGGAGTTTAGTTTTCTAAGTTCTTTGTGCACTCTGGACAGTAGAGCTCTATCAGATATGTGGTTAGTAAAGATTTTCTCCCATTCTGTGGGTTGCCTTTGAGCTCATGTTGCAATCTCTTTATCTGAACAGAAGCTCTTTAATTTCACAGGATCCCAACTGTTGAGAGTTGGTAGCAGTGACTGTGCCATTGGATGTCTGTTAAGGAAATGTTGGCCTAGCCCAATCAGCTCGAGGGAGTTCCCTATCCTTTCAACTATGGTTCTTATAGTCTCTGGCCTGATATCAAGGTCCTTGATGCATTTGGAATTAAGTCTTGTACATGGTGACAAGTACGGGTCCAGCTTTAATCTTCTGCATGTGGAGATCCAGTTTTGCCAGCACCATTTGTTGAAGATGCTGTTCTTTTTCCATTGGATTCTTTGGGCCCCTTTGTCAAAGACCAAATGGCTATAATTTTGTGGGCTTATATCTGGGTCTTCAGTCCTTATCCATTGATCTTTGTGTCTGTTTTGGAACCAGAACCAGACTGTTTTTATAACTATGGATTTGTAGTATAGACTAAGGTTTGGTATGGTAATACCTCCAGCAGTGTTTTTGTTACTCAGGATTGTCTTTGCTATCCTGGGTCTTTTGTGCCTCCATATGAATTTTGAGATTGTTTGGTCAACTTCTTTAAAGAATTGCTTTGGGATTTTAATTGGTATAGCATTGAATTTGTATATTGCCTTTGGTAGGATGGTCATTTTTACGATGTTGATTCTGCCAATCCAGGAACATGGGAGGTCTTTCCACCTTCTGGTGTCTTCTGCAATTTCTTTCTTGAGGGTTTTAAAGTTTTCATTGTAAAGGTCTTTTACCTCCTCGGTTAGGTTTATACCAAGGTATTTCATTTTTTTAGGGGCTATAGTAAATGGGATTGTTTCTCTCAAGGCTTTTTCACTTCTTTCATCCTGGGCATATAGGAAGGCCTCTGATTTTTGCACATTTATTTTGTATCCTGCCACCCTACTAAACTTCTCAATTAGTTCCAGGAGCTTCCTGGTGGAGTTTTTGGGGTCACACAGGTATAAAATCATGTCATCTGCAAATAGGGATAGGTTGACTTCTTCCTTGCCGATTTGAATCCCTCTTATGTCCCTTTCTTGTCTTATGGCTTCAGCTAAGACTTCAAGTACAATATTGAATAGAAGTGGTGAGAGTGGACAGCCTTGTCTAGTTCCTGATCGAAGTGGGAATGCTTCCAATTGTTCCCCATTGAGCATAATCCTTGCTGTGGGCTTGTATCCAGCTTTTATTATATTGATAAAGGTTCCTTCCATTACTACTGTCTCTAGCGTTTTGATCATAAAAGGCTGCTGGATCTTGTCAAAAGCTTTTTCTGCATCTATCGAGAGTATCATATGGTCTTGGACTTTGGACTGGTTTACATGATGAATTACATTTATTGATTTGCGTATGTTGAACCAACCTTGTGTGCTGGGGATGACGCCTACTTGGTCCCCGTGAATGATCTTTTTGATATGTTTTTGGATCCCATTTGGTAAGACTTTGTGCCTGTGTTCATCAGAGAGATCGGCCTATAGTTTTCTTTTTTAAGTGAGTCTTTATTAGGTTTTGGGATTAAAACGATATTGGCTTCATAGAAGGAATTTGGTAGTGTTCCTTCCTTTGCTATTTGATGGAACAGTTTAAGGAGTATTGGTGCTGTAGTTTCTCTAAATCTTTAAGCTGCATTGTTAAATTTTTATTTCTGATATTTCCATTTTTTTGATGTAGGCATTAAGAGCTATGAACTTACCTCTTAGGACAGCTTTCATTGTGTCCCAGAGATTTTGGTAGGTTGTATTTTCATTATCATTCACTTTCAGGAAATCTTGAAATTCCTTTTTAATTTCTTCCTGAATCCAGTTCTCATTCAGCATCATATTGTTAAGTTTCCAGGAGTTAGTGTATTTTCTCTTGTTTGTTGTGTTGTGTATGTCCAGTTTTAGGCCATGGTGGTCTGATAGAGCATAGGTTAGAATTTCAACTTTTTTGTATATGTGTGGATTCATTTTGTGGCCCAATATGTGATCTATTTTGGAGAAAGTTCCGTGTGCTGCTGAGAAAAATGTGTATTCTTTGGTGCATGGTTAAAAAGTTCGATAGAGATCTCTAAGGTCCATTTCTTTAAGGGTTTGATTAAGTTCCAAAGTGTCTCTGTTACGCTTTTGACCTGTTGATCTATCCCATGTTGAGAGGGCGGTGTTGAATCCCCAAGAATTATCGTTTGGGGGTTGATTTCTTGCTTTAGACACTGTAGGATTTTCCTAATGAATGTGGAGGTTCCCGTATTGGGTGCATATATATTCAGTATTGTGAAGTCTTCCTGGTGAATTGTACCTGTGACTAAAATGTAGTATGCATCTGTGTCTCTTATGATTTTCTTTGGGTTTGAAGTCCACTTTGTCTGAAAGCATAATTGCTACCCCTGCCTGTTTCCTGGTTCCATTAGCTTGCAAGATTTTGGACCAGCCTTTCATTCTTAGGATGTGCCTATCTTTTGTGGTGAGATGAGTTTCCTGAAGGCAACAGATTGTTGGATTGTGGTTTTTAATCCAAGTTTGTAATCTGTGTCTCTTAATCGGTGAGTTAATACCATTGACATTTAATGTTATAATGGAGAAATTATTTTTAACTCTGGACATTTTTTATGTTTAGTAGATTTTGTAAGTGTGTTGTTTGATATTTATGTTTTGGTGGTATTACACTTCCCTTCTGTCCTCCTTGATACACTTGTTCTTATCTTCAAGCTTGAGTATCATTTCTGGCATTTTTTGAAGGCCTGGTTTGGTAGACATGTATCCCTTCAAGTTGTCTTTGTGCTGGAAAACTTTTCTTTCTCCCTCAATCATGACAGATAGTTTTGCCAGGTATATCAGTCTGGGTTGGCATTTTTGCTTATTTAATACTTGAAGTATGTCTCTCCAAGCTCTTCTTGCTTTTACTGTTTCCATTGAGAAGTCATTTGTTATTCTAATAGGTTTACCTTTAACGGTGACTTGTTTTTTTTCTCTCAGCACCTTTTCTTTATCTTGAATGTGGAGTGTTTTGACTATTATTTGCCGTGGTGATTTTCTATTTTGGTCATATCTGTTTGGACTGTGAAATGCCTCTTGTATTTTGATAGCCTCTCATTCTTTAGTTGTGGGAAGTTTTCATTTATGATGAATTGAAATATTTCCTCAGGTGTGTTATTTTGGCATTCTTGTTCTGGTATTCCATGAATGTGCATGTTAGGCTTCTTCAGGGTGTCCCATATCTCTTGAATGTTCCTCTCCAGTATCTTTTTTCTTCAGGGTGTCCCATATCTCTTGAATGTTCCTCTCCAGTATCTTTTTTCTTCAGGGTGTCCCATATCTCTTGAATGTTCCTCTCCAGTATCTTTTTGGCTTTAACAATCTCTTCCATTGAGCTAGTTAATTCTCACACTTTGTCTTCAAGATCTGAAATTCTATTTTCTGCCTCATTTGTTCTGCTGATTAGACTCTCTGTTGAGTTTTGGATTGAAGATAACTTGTCTTTTAGTTCAATTTTAAATTCTGCCTGAGACTGTTTTAACTGTTCTATGCCTATTTTTGTTTCTTGAACTGTTTTTCTCAACTCCTCCAGGTGCCTGTTGTGTTCCTGTTCAAAGTGGATGATCCGGTTGCTTAACTTTTCTCGGATTTCCTCTTTCATAGTATTAATCATGGTAATGATCATACTCTGAAAGTTGTTATGTTGGGTCTGGCTTTCATGGCTATTTTCTGTGAATTTATTCTGGTTGGAATCCATCATTATGGGATTAATTCTTTAGGTGGGAGCTTGGTCTTCTTGGGTTTTCTTTCTTGTGGATCTGCACTTTGACTTGGGCATTGTTGTTTTGTTTTGTAGGACCATTCAGTTTCTGTGTGTTTTTCACTGAACTGGTGTATTTGTTATTGTTACACTTGCCAGTTATTACTCGTGCTTGCCTTGGATGGGGTATGTTTGTGTATTTTTATTGTTATATCCTAGATGATGCTATTAGGCTGTTAGTACATCAGTTAAGTCAGGTTAAGTAACCAGGGGGTGAATATTAGTATGGTAGTGCAGTTTTACGATTTAGTATCTTGGTGATATGTGAGGGTGAGTGGTGTACTCCCTGGAGTTGTATGTTTTTGCGGCGGCTATATGAGGATGTTGATCTACAGCAATTGATACTAGAAAGGATCAGGAAGGTGAATGGAAGAAAGAAAGAAAAAAAAAAAGGTTTACTTATCTTTGGGCTGGATGTGAAGAATCTCGCCCACATGATATAATGATTCTAGTGGAGTCCAGATTTAGGCCTGTGTTCTCTTTGTTCCTTAGAGTTTTGCTTGAGTTTCCTTTGGACTCTACTGAATTCTGAGTAGCAGTGTGTCTTCCGTGGATCACGAGTGTAGGTTCCCGATGGTCTGGAGAGGCAGAGGGTCTGATGTTGATGGCAGAATTCTTCACCTGGGACCTTGGGGGGTGGCAGCGAGGCACGCGGAGTCGGGAGGATGCAAGGGGCTGGGGTCGGGGCAGGGCGCAGGCAAAGCTGGAGTCGGCCTTGGTGCTTGCGGCTGGGATGCGTGGGGCTCTGGGGTGGGGGGCTGGGCTGGGCTGGGCTGGGCCGGGCTCTCTCACTCACCTTGGGGAGCTGGTGGGGCGTGGCTGCACGGAGGGGGCTGGGGTCATCCGGGGTGGGGCGCAGGCAAAGCTGGAGTTGGCCTGGGTGCTGGCCGCCAGGACACGTGGGGCTCCGGGGTGGGGGGCTGGGCTGGGCTGGCAGAAAAAAAAAATTTAAAAATGATATTTAAATGTAAATTCTGGAAGTTTTTTTTAATAATTTTAAGTCAAACAATAATACATTAAAATGTATATAAATACTTTGAAGAAACCCATTATTATGCATAGTCAATATATGCTAATACAAAGGAGTTAACTAAAAATAAATCATCTGTAAATCATCAAATTTGAATTTAGAACTTTGAATAGTTAAAGAGAGAAAAGGCAATCTTAGACCCAAAAGAAATGTGCATGGCGAAGAAACATTAGAAATCAAAGACACATTCAAAATTAGACAAAACTCAAGTATGTGAAAATTAACATAGTTCTCTTTAACAAGTTTTGAGGTCAATGAGTCAACCTAACAGTAAAATGTCAAAACATTTAGGTACTTAGACTCATTACTATCATAGGTTTCATTAGAAAACGCAGAACTCTTTCTATTGTCTTATTAAAAACAAGTGATTTTCCATATCTCTATTCCTTTGGCCCATGATTCTGCCTGTGATGGGAAGGTAGAGATTGATCTCATGCTTGCATTAGAACTCCTCTTTGCCAATCAAAAAATTTTTTTTTCTTATTTATTATTTATTCAGTTGTGCGTGTTTGTGTGTGTGTGTGTGTGTGTGTGTGTGTGTGTGTGTGTGTGTGTGTAGAACCACGGATGAATTCGGGAACCACCATGGACGCCTCCACCTCCTCTTTGTGAGTCCTCTTCCCAGGGACTCACAGGCTCAGCCCTACCAGGACCAGAAACGCAGGCCGCCCCCGCTTCCGCCCGGCATCTATACGTGGGATCTGGGATCCGAACTCAGGACCTTCTGCCTGCAAGGCAGAGGCTGGACCCCTGAGCCACCTCTCCAGCCCTCCTTTGCCAATTTTTGTGTGAAGACTGGTCACATAACCTAATTAACACTATTCCCCTCTTATCCCTGTACAGCCTCTGGAAGGTTCTGATTCCGTTTGGAATAACCCTAAGAGTACTTCTTCAGAAGGATGAAACAGGGAACTCTGTATTAATGAAAGGGCAACCACTTTAGAATATAATCTCTTCTACAGAAACATAGAGCCTTAAAACATCACGTAGCTGCCAGAAACCAACCCCAAAGTCTACTTCCTGGTAGGTGAGCCAACACCTTCCCCTGCAGTAGGAAACCATTTTCATTTGCTTTGTGTTGCACAGAGCTTCTTTCCTCTGACTGAAACAAATTGAAAAGTGAGAAAGAGAAGCACATACAAATTAGCCAATTACCTTATTCACTGAAAACCTGTTGAATGGCTCTTAAGTAGCATGCATGAAAACAGAGAAGCCAGCCAATGCGAAGAGGCAAGACAAATGTCAACATATTTAAATGTATACAAATATTTAAATGACAAATGTAAACACACATACTCATATAAAGAGAGGAGAGGTAAGAGGGAGGAAGAAAGATGGGGAGCTTTTGAAATATGCACTTATGTGAATACACATATTTATACATAAAGATAATTATGAGTGTCTAGCATTCCATGACAATCGAATTCTTCAGACATGTACCACTTTAACAGCAAATGGGCCTTTAAAATTTTTTAAAGACTAAAAAAAAAATCCATTTTTCATTTTCACAACAAAGAAATCCCCGCTGCCTCTAGTATCTGCTTTACAAAAAATGTCAACATTGTGTCTTTGGCTGTAATCCACTAGCAAGAAGTTCTCAGCAGGAATACAGCAGAATTCTGTTGTCTGGTTGGGGTTCTTTTTTATCATCTGAAAAAAAAATCATAGAACAAAATGCTTCAATAACTTAGCCTTTGTGGACCACTCATCCGTGTAAGCAGAATAAAGAGGCTATGTAATATTTTAAAAAGAGAAAAAAGTACATCAAGGGACACATCCTGCAGAACTATGTCTCTGTAGGCACACACGTTGTGCTGGTATATAATAAAGATCTTGTTTATCAAGGACAACACATTTTAATGGCTTGCGAATTAAAATCTGGTTTCCACAACCCCTTTGCCTTGTTGCAGTAAATTAGATTTAATGCTGACAGAAGTAATATGCATTAGACTTCAGAGCAATAAATTTAAGCACCATATTTGTGCAACTGGACTGAAATGGAGGGTCTAGGTAACACTATGGACAGTGCCGACTCCTTTGATTATTGTTCTTTTCTTAATGGGGAATCTCAGATCAAGGAAGCAGAGATACAATGTCTACTGCAGGTTCAGAAGCCTCTGGGATTATAGAAGCTGATCAGTGTATTTCTGCTGAACTTCCATTAGCAGTATTTCATCTACTCAGTCCCTTCTCATTTGGGGAACATCTTCGCCTTATAGCTACAACAATGCTGTTCTGAAAGGAGATCAACGGAAGGACAATGAGAACATTGAGAGATGTGGAGGGAAAGGGTCTCCTTTATTAGATGGACAGATTTCAATTTTCTCTGCATTATGAACACAAGGCATTTTCAGAACAAATATGTAAAATCTGGGACAAATGCTTTGAACCTAGGTTTAGAGGTGTTAAGTGCTCCATCAGACTTTTGATGTCAGAGATTCAAATAATCTATTTGCGATCTAATTGAAATACTATCACACTTTATATTTGGTCCTATGCTGGAACAATTCCTTTTTTTTCTCTGTACTATAAAATCTCATTCGTTTAGACAATTATCTTCATGTTCTCCAACACATTCATTTAAATTGACTGCAGTGGTTACTGACGTGAGTAGTGAATTATAATTCTTGTCAATACAATACAAAGCCAGGTCTGCTGAGGAAGCACCGGAAAAATAATTTTCTTATTGTTGTTGCTTAAGTTTGGTTTTGGAGACAGTGTTTCATATAACCCAAGTTGATCTGGAACTCAGTATGGCCAAGGATGGCTCTAAACTCTGGATCTTCCTGCCTCTGTCTTCTAAGTGGTGGGATTAGAAACTACTGCAATTAACACCCAGAAGACAGAAATACTTAAGACCCACCTCATGTACAAATGGAACGTATGAAAAGGTTTTTTTTTTTTTTGTTTCCCATTTTAGGGACTTAAATCAAAAGTACAAAGAAAGCCACATAAGAAGGTACATTGGCATGAGGTTCTGGGACTTAGAAGGCAGAGGATAGAGTTAGAATGGCGTCAGTACAATAAAGAATGTCAAATTCTGAGCTAGCAATACAGCTGTAGAACAGCTTAATTAACATGACAAAAATAATAAAAGGCTTAAGGATTGATAATGCCAGGCCCACCTAGAATTAGGAGGGATAGGTGATGGGGAATTAAAATGTATTCCTGGCTGAAGCCATTTTCCAGAACTACTTACAAATCTAGGTATCTGCAGTATCTATGATGCTGGTACTTTGCCTCTTCCTGAGAAAGAAATGGAGATGTGTCCTTTAGTGAGATTTGCCCTCAATATAACTGCCCTGGCCCAGTTAGATTTGTGAATACAAAGGGAAAAACAGTGGCTAAGTGAGTGTATATCTTTCAAAAGCAAGACCTTCATTTCCAGCTACACACAAGGAATGCAGACCAGTTGACTTCAAATTTCAGGCAGGGGGTCTGAAAAATGTGTCTTTGGGAAATCTAAGAAGCCCAAAGAAATCAAAGAACTAATGTACAGACTGCTTTAGTTATCTGATGCTGCCTAACACACCACTGCAAAACTTTGTATCTCACAATACTATAGGTGTGCTGGATGACCAGCTACATGAGGTCACCTACCTAGAAATTCAGTTGAAGCTACTATCTTTGTAGAGGTCTCCCTACTCATACCATATGCTACTCCATATCACAGAGAACCACTTCTAAGTCATGTTTCACAAGAGAGAGGTTCAAAAGGAATCCCAGACAGTACTAAGGTCAGGAGAGTCTTAGTACTGGTGGTTGGCATAGTCTGTTGGTCCAGTTAATCAGAAGTTCATCCAGTCAATGAGGACATTTATGGAGAAGGCATTTATGGAGAGGCAGCATTCCTGAGGTCTGCATTTCCACAGCCCTTCATTCTGAGTCAAGTGTTCATTAACCAAAAGCCTGAGCAGACCATCCTAAAGTAAAGTGCAAGCTGAAGATACCCATCGACAGCCTACAGACTCCACTCAGGTTTTTAGTTTCTGATTCTTAATTATGTTCAGTAAAAACCATGATGTATTGATATACACGAAAGCTGAGGGAAAGTCACCACTCTGAAGAGCTCTAAACAAGTAAAACTAAGATATGACAGGGAAAAAAGGAAATTAAAGAAATCAGAAGCAAATTAGAGAGGGCAAATCATATACCTTCTCATAAACCTGGTGATCTGAGTTCAGTCCCAGGAAACCTGCATGGTAGAAGGAAAGAACAGAACTGACTTTTGGAAATTAACCTCTAACCTTCACTTGCATGCTCTGACATGCACACATCTGACTGTATTCTTTCTGTCTCTCTGTCTTTGTCTGTCTATCTCTCTCTTTCTCTCTCTCGATCATACTCTCTTTCTCTCAAATAAATTAATTAAAAAATGTGAACATTAAAAATGAGCTAAAAATCTGGCCAGATGGGATAAATTTGGGGTCTTCTCATAGTAAGTCTTATCACTGCTCTATGTCATAGGCACAGTTCCTAACACTGGGGTATTCCAGGTCCTCTCTTATTCTCCCACATCTATTCTCTACTTTGTCTTTATGTACTTCTAATACATTTACATAAACCACAGCTTTTCACAACATCCTTCTCTTCTCCTATCCTCTGCCTTCTCTTTCTCTTTTATCTTCTCTTTTTCCCTTTCCCATCTTAATTCCCTTCTTCCCCTCCTCTCTTTCTTCTCTACTCTTTCACTCCCTTCCTTTTTCCTCTCCTTCCAGCCCTTCTTTTTAAATTTTCTCTCTTCTCTCTTCATTCCCCTTCCCCTTCTCTTCTCTCACAAATCACGAACAGTTTTGTTAGATCGAAGGAACTCTTTCAGGTTGCTCACACATCTGCACCACTTTGGCAGCCACCTCTTCCCTTCCTACGTTTGACTTGCCTCTAGGGAGGTGCTTCCTTCCAGTCTCTATGCTCCCTCCTCTTCCCAATGATTATTCCCTGCTTTCCAAATGCATACCTTTCATTGCTCGCTGTTGGTTCTCATCCTCCACACTTCTGTTCTTTTCTAATATTTATTTTTGAATGTCTAGTGCATGCAGTGAATTTTTTACTAGGCCCCCATGGAGGATGCTTAAATAGTTTAAATGCTTAAAAGACTTAAAATAAGAAAGGAAAAGATACCAATCACTGTGCATGATGAACCATTGAGAAGGAACTACTGTTGCTTTGAAAATTTCCAGAGAGGAAAGATTTTCAGCTGAAATGCTCCCCCAACATCGCTGTTCCTTGATGATGCTTTTATATTAAGTCCTTGGGCATCTTTGTTAAATGCCCCAGTTTCATTCCTTCTTGAGTTTGGTCTACATTACATAATTACACAGTTGGTTTCCTTGGACAAGGGATGTTGCCTTCTGCAAGACTTCCCATATAGCCTAGTGTATACCAGATGATTTTTAGGTGCTGATGGAGTGAGTCTGGACTGAATTTGAAGCCCATGCTTTTGCTTGGCAATTACAGGATTAAATGATCCAACTCTGAGAAACTTCACTACACCACAGTCTCCACCCAGTGGACAAACTGGGAATTGGAAGTAAAAATCTCATTAATAGAGCATATTAAAACAACATGCGTATTTAATACTTTAGTTCAGTCTAATAGACCATCTACCATGCTTTTGCTAAGATAAGGAAAATGATACATAGTTTATTATAATTCCAGGAATGAGGATGTTAGCACTTTAAGGACACCTTCAATCCAAGTAGTAAGACAATCAAAGATGCAGGTATTGTGTTGAAATTGGATAGAGAAGTTTTTGTGATATTATGGGCTTTATAATAGGAACAACCCCATCATGTATCTGAATTATTCTCTTCTGGTGTTATTCAAGCTAATGTTAGTGTAGAAGAGAATTTTGTGAGTACTACAGAAAACCCATAATCTGATCCTTCTTAAAAATGAGGCTTAGTTGTGGAGAGTGAAGTAACGTATTAGGTAACCAAGTTTAAGTTGGAACACTGATAATTGTTCTTGCCTCAGCCCTCTCTATTGTGTCTCAGATGAACAGACTCCCAACAAAGTTAACATATATGTATATAATGCTCCCTGTTGCTGCCAGTCCTTTTTTATCAGTGGGGACCACCTGGAAGAGAAATATCAGGGCAGCTTTTGCCATTTTACCAACAGACTGCTCTCGGGCTTTGGGGGAAGGAGTAACCTTAGAATGATGAATGTTTGTCCTATTAAGAGCTCCTCAGCACAAGCGCTATTGATAGTGTGTGAAAAGGCCATCCATTTAGTGCAGATGGAAATTGAAACACAGAGAATCTTTTTTTAATATCTGATCTAATGCTGGCTCATGAACAGTGTGATTGTTGGAAGCTGGACACAGCTGTCCAAAGTCCTTACGACTTTTCACCTATCTCCCAGTGGTGATCTCAGGGACAGTAGGTTAAAAGCTGGCTCGCTAACATTTATGCAACAAATTCACAACTGTTAGCAAGACATTCAAGCACCTTTATGATCTACTGCCAACCTACACCTTAGATTTATCTTCTGTCTCTTTCACTCTCCAAATGAATGTATTATGCCTCTGGAATCATCATCATTATTCTCAGATCATACTATGTTCTTCACAGATACCCTCCTGCTTATACCATTTCCTCTGTCCAAAAACTCTCCCCATCTTTTTTTCAAGGCCCAACAATTTTTTATCTTCACAATCCAAACCGGATTCACCTCTGGCTCCTTTCTCTCTCCTTTCCTTTCTTCAGATTTCACAGTCTACTTCTTCTTCAGAAAACCTCTAATGGTTATATTTTTATTAAAGATGTTCACATGATATGGAATGATGGTCAGATGTGTGTCTGTATCCTCATTTTGAACATGTACTTCTTAAGAGCAAAGTGTCTATGTATATTTGCATTGCCAATGCCTGGTGCAATGCTTAGAAGAAGGCAGAAAATGGATCATTTGCTTAAATAATGTACCGATCAGTGAGTGGTGAGCGAATAGGGAATGCATATCCAGTTAGAAGGTTTCTTGCCTGTGATTACTCCCTTAACAGGCCTATCTCAGAAACAGACTCAGTCTTAGCTACAATCAGTGGCAGTTCTCAGAAACTGGGAGCATTTGCCTGGGCAATCACTGCAGTTGCCAGGTTTGTGTCATTTCTACAATGATCCTGTAATAATTTCCCACTGAGTGATACGGTTCTATCCTGAAAGACCTTTGTTTAGTAAAACGACCATCTTTTTCAGCTGCATGACAGAACATTGGACCCTCATGATGGGTAATTAACATTCATGCATTAATCTTTCTATTTTTGTCACTAGGTTTGAATCCTGTGCCAGTGATCATTATCTTGCGATAGAAGAATTTCAAAGTAAACTGGAAGTTAATTTAAGAGCATTTAATGTAATGGGAGAGTAAAGATGTCAGAATGATATACACATTTCCTTGAAAACTCAGTCAACGATTACAGCTATTTTGCAATTGAGTTAAGGATACAAACCTTACAAGGGGTTGGGGATAGAAAGAACTGCCAAACTGTGATTTAGATCAGACAAGGAACCATTAGGGAAGAAGCATGGACAAATGCAAAGAAGACTAGATTTGAGGCCAAGTGGCCTGGATTGAAAATCCAGCTTTATTTATTCTTAACTATGTTGACTCTGCTATGTAGAATTTTTTATAAACTGCATATTAATTTCTATATAACAGCATTTGTAAAGATCAAATGAGATAATATCCAGTTGGTCCTCAATAATTAGTTTTGCCTTTACCTCTTAAAAGGGAACATTCTGACTGAGCCTCTGTTATATTTCTGTGTCCTTCATGGTCATGATACTAACAATGGGATTGGAAATGAGAGGAAGTGGAATCATGTGTGTATAAGAAGCTAAGAACACTAAGAAACTTAGCAAAGTACTTCCCACTTAATTCCAAATGGAACGAAAGCAGAAAAGAGCCTTTACTTAATCTTCCTTCTATTTCTGAATTTCTTAAAACTGAATAGCTATAATGAAGGTGTATCTAATATTATGTGTAATACAATCTTTGACTTACAACTAACACTCTTAGTTGTATTAAGGACCAAGTGCTTTTTCAGGCTCCGAGAAATAAGCTTTAATATAGACTTAGCTACTTCTTAGTCTTATCTTCCTGAAAGATTTTGAATGTCCTTGAAAGGAAGTGGCCAGCCTTTCTTGGTCACAGTTATTTTGTTTGTAGATTTGTGCATAGAATTTACCTCATGGGATAAGGTACTTACTTTGGTGTTGCAAATGTACAGCTAACATTTCCTGTAACCAGAAGTTGGGTAGCTTTTTTTTTTTTTTTTTTTTTTTTACTAATTTTCTAATGTTATTTCCACATTGGACTTTAGAATTAGATTTTCACAGTCACAAAGCACAACTTTAAAGAAATGGATACTACTATCAAGCAACCAATGTAAACTAAAGAAATGTCTGTGGAACAGTGGCCTGGTCTCAACCCTTCATTTTGAATGAACTGAAGACAAAGATGGATAAGGACTGACCATATATCACCTTGCAGGGATATAGATGATGATATATTGTAAACTTCAGATAGAGTTTGAACATAGTCTAAAATCTAGGTCACGGGAGTTAAATGACTAGAAATTCCCCAGTGAAAATGTTATTTCCTTTTTAATGTCAGGATCCCCAAAGAATCCTCTCCTTTCCATTTGAAACAACCTCATCATTTTGCAGAAACCTAGATATGCATTTTACCTCAGTGTTATTTATGTAGTTTGTCATAAGGAAAGGAATATTTTACATGCTATAATGATGTATAGGAAAGGTAGGAATGGGCAGTGGATTCTGTGTGGAGAGAGAGAGAGAGAGAGAGAGAGAGAGAGAGAAGACACTGATTTCAGTGACAATTTGATCCATTGTTCCATGGACTATGGAAGATGGTCAAATCAAAAAATCAAGAAACACATAGGAACAAGCAGGCTGGACATCCAGTTTTAGAGTGGAAGATTTGAGGTCTGACTCTCACTAAATGTCTTTGGGCCTTGAGAAAGCCTCTGGATCTTTTGTGTGTGTGTGTGTGTGTGTGTGTGTGTGTGTGTGTGTGTGTAAGTGTGCCTATAGTGTTCCAAGGGTGACATCCTGGATTGCTCTACCTCCTTTTGCTTTGCTCTGGGGTTTCTCAGGCTTGACCTCCTAGGACCTGAGTTTCAAGCTGTGCCATTCAGCCTGGCATTGGATCAAAACTCAGGTCCTTTTGCTTGTGAGGCAAAAGCCTTGACCTATGAGTCATCTCTCCACCCAGCAGACAGATTCTTGAACAAGGGTTTCCATGGTTCTTTCAAAGTCTAACATTCCTTGTTCATAATTGGAAATATTATCATTCTTCCCCAATCCTTCTTGAATGCTATAAAACGAAAATCGCTATAGAGGTCTCCTCTCTTTTTTTATTCATTCCCAAGCTTTTTAAAGCTAATTTTATTCAAGTTGGTTGATTATGTTGCCTGGACACTGATTCATTAGAGGACACTGTGTTTTGTCCCTTGTTCTGTCCCATGTGACAACAGCAGCATTGAAATCCATCAATCAGCCTGTAAAAAGTGCTTTTATTAAATTGTCATCAGTCACCACATGGTCGTTTCCTCTTGGCTTCACCTCCTCCACCACAGCCATGAGTTCTTGTTTGAATTCATCAGATGTTTTCTCCCCATACTGAATTAAATGTTCTTATTCTTACTACTTTGCAGAGTTTATTTTGGAGTGCTTATGTATTCTAAGCAAAGAAAACACTAGCTAAATATGATACATAACATTGCTGTTTATATCATACATTAGATTGGGTGATTATGTGAACAACAATCATTATGAGATATTGACTTATTGTCTAATGGTTATTTATTTTTTGTTCAGTGCCATACATGTTTATGCTATTGTTTAGCGTGCACGCGCGCACACGCGCACACACACACACACACACACACACACACACACACACACACACGGATTCTCCCCATAGTTTAGCATGCAGAGGAAAAATAATTGCTTTGGAAAAATTAAAAATTTGATAGGGTAGGTTTTCCTACATTACTTTGCTAGATGGGAGTATGTCTTAGATAACTTCCAGTTACACATGAATTTACTTTCTTGATGTTTATGGAAAACAAGAGAACACAGAAGAAAAATCAATATCCCTGTTTTATGCACAGTTAAAATAGGGATTAAAAACCTGTCAGTGAACAAACTTCTTAAAGAAAGGAGTTCTGTCTAGAAATGAGGAGTGCCATATCTCTGACATACTGACCTTTTTAGCAGCATAACCTCTGAGTCCTTACTGAGATCAGGAATTTCTAAATTTTGCTCTACATTTTTATCTGCATTTGTTCTTGACTTCTTTTCCAGAATGAAGGCTATCCTCTGTCCCTTAGTTTCCTTCTCTCTTGCTGGCACAAGACCTGGACCATATATGACTAAACTCTAATACCATTAATTCTAAACAAATGATCTGTTTTCTTGAAGGTTCTCTGCTTCTTTTGTCCAAACATGGATCATCATCCCTCTACCCTTTCTCACCTGATTCTGTGCTTTTTTTCATCATAATTTCCCAGTAGTCTTCCTATAATCATTCTGCCTTTTTGCAACCATATAAGCTATATAGGCAATACCTATGTCAGGAACCATGCTTGCTGTCTTATCTGCATGTCCTATATCTATATGTAATTATATTGAATAAACATGACCTTTCTATTATTCATTTGTACAATCTTTCATTCAGTCTAGTAGGTAACGCATTACTATAAAAAGACAACAAATAAAAAATTTAATTTTGTAATAATATCACTCAAGGTAATATTCATTCATCTAACAAAGGTTGAATCTGGTTGGAAAGCCAAAAGGAGAGCTGCTCTTCCCAACAGTGCGCCCATTGGTATATTATCCTTGCTCTAGCGAGGACACATGTATTAACAGTAATGTTATGTTAATAACAGTAATCCAGATGAAACTTAGTCAGACACATAGAAGGGTACAAGACGGAGAGGGAAAATATTGGGGAGGAAGAAGGTCTGCAAAGAGTTGATATTGGGTAAATAGGGATAAAAATGACAAAAATTCATATGTAAGGCCTGAAAAAGATATGGATTAATAAATAAAATAAAACAAAATTAAATTAATTATTTTTATTTTGAATGATTATTACTAATTATCCTTGAGTGACTATTTGGTAGAAAAGATGATGAGGTTCAATCATAATAGTACACAGTATAAATATTGTATAAAATGGATGAGGGATGATCTCATGGAATCGGTTTAAGAAAACAGAACTGCCTCTCATGAAACTGAAGTGTTTTAGGAAGTCTGTCCAAGTTTCCTTCAAAGGTCTATTGGTAGATGTGGAATAATGAAGATGTTAACTCATGTTAACTCATATGTTAACTATTTAGTGATCAGAATTGAAGGAACTTCAAGGAACTGGTAACTCCTTCCTTATTTAAGTTCTTTTATAAATAAAAGAAAATAAATGATCAAAATCTATATATATTCTTTTTTACTTTTTATATTTTTACATTTTTATTTCATATGTAGTTTGTGTGTGTGTATTTATGGCATGTGAGCGTTCAGATGTACATACACACGTGTGCTGCATGTGGGAGTGTGTGTGCTTTTACACTTTATTCTTTTCAGGTTGGGTCTCTAATCAAAGCACAGTTTGCAGTGCTAGGATAGTGCTAGTTTGGCTACTCAGCCTGCTCTGAGAATTTCCAGTCTTTGTTTCCAAAGTTAGAATTACTGGCAAGCTGCCATATCAACATCATGTTAAATGCAGATTCCTGGAATTCAAATTATAGACCTTTACTTGCTAAGCAAACAGTTTAACTATTGAACAATCTCCTCAGCCCCGATACATTTTTTGATAGTAGTATAATCTTGACCACAAAAAATGTGAGACAGATCTTAATTTCATTTTCAAACATTGATAATAAAAGTCTTTTAAATATTTAGTGATCAGAATCCAATTGTTCCCACACAGAGGTGGATTTATCATAAAGAAAATAAATTTAAGCCTCAATGCCTTTCAGTTACAAAATGATAGTATCAATTTGGGTTTTTATGTTTTGGAATGTTTCTAGAAAGATGGCTTGGAAAAATTTCAAGTTCTGTAGGACTCCAATCATTCCTTTTACTCCCACATATACACCAACACACATGTATAAATGTAAACTTTCCACAAGAAATTAGTGTACATTAAACATGTAAGAATTGATTAACTTAATTTTCCATAATAATGAAATGGTCATAAAATCACAAAATACATGATCAATGTTTTTTGTACATTTAATTTTTTTATTTACTTATTGAGAGAAAGAAGAGAACATGCATGCATATCTTGGTGCTCAGGTGAATCCAGGGAGCTGCTTTCAGAAGTCAGTTCTCTTTTTCCATGATACGAGCTTTAGGAGATTGAACTCAAGTCACTGAGTTTTGTGAAAAAGTGCCTTATTCACTAAACTATCTTGCTACCCTTTGTATTAATTCTTGATAATGAAATAAGATTTCTTAATCTGATATTCTTATGGAGCCTGTCCACCACATACTGTAATTCATTATGAAATTTTGGAATGTTGCTTTGAGGAACCCAGAGGAATCTCTCTCCCATTAACTATAAGGTCATTGATAACCAGTAACACATACTATAAAGATAAATACAAAACAAAGAACAGACTGTTCTTTGAGATAAGTAATTGTACACAAAGAAAAATCTGAGATAAGAAGCATTAAATAAAAAATTGGAAGATCATTTGATTTAAACTTAATATGTTAAATCAAGGGCATGCATCATTATAAAAATCTAGTATCCAAAATCATGAGGTACTGATGCAAGAAGTAATAGCTAAGTAAACTTAATATCAGTGGAAGTACAACAAAGATGCAGATAAGAAAGCATAGTTTATGAGAGGGAAAACTGGATACATCTGTGAGAATATTGTACTTGTTTGATTAGTGATACTAAGACAGTTCAGGCAACATAGAGCAGAACAGGTTCTAGTTCTTTCTTCCATGAGATACAGAAGTCAACTCCATATAAACTAAAATACAAATGTGAAACGGAGATAAGGTATCTATATTACTCTCACCCAAAAGTTAAGAGGACAATGTGAAAGTGGGCTTGATAAAAATGTAAGAGCTTGAAGATGGGGTGGGGTTACAGAACATAGTATTTTGTGGACATGCATTGCTATTACATGCATAAATTCTCTGCAACTATTTGCACTTCCACAAGATTTGCACAGATTTGACCTACCAGCATTTCACCATGGAAGCAGAAATATTTCAAGAGGCTCCACACTGCCATGAGAGACTGGGAGAGTTCATATTGGATGGGAGAGAAGAGGAGATGATTTCCTCAATGGTATACCTATTGTTTTATGATTAATACTCCAACAAGTGTTCAAGCACTTGCCATCAAAGGCAACTCAAGTGAAGTTCAGCAGATCACACATGAAAAAAGATATGAAAAGTAGGAGAAAAAGGTAGAGAAAAAAGGTATGTAGTGGGAACAGCAGAGGAGGGAGGGAGATTGGATTATCAGAGGTGAAATTAACATAAATTTACAATATTCATGTATGAAACTCTAAAAGAACAAAAATAATCTAAAAAAAACAAAAATTGGAAGATTTTAGCATTGGGAAAGGATCTTGAATAAGTCACACAAAGAACAGATAAAGACACGTCTGACAGTCAGCATATAACATTATGTGAAATAGAGCTTATAGAGCAGAGTTACAGGTGAGCTGTGTACATGAAGCAGATGCTGGTATCACTTAGGGGTAGCATGCGATCAGTGAGACGGTCCATTAGCTGGGTCCATCTTGTTCAGTATACTTTTCCTGAATCTTGGGCTTTTTCCCCGTTGTTTGAGTTCTGCTTCTTCCAAAGCAGAGACCAGTCAGGTCATAGACAGGGGGGCCTATATTTCAATGATCAGATCTACCTAGAGCAAAACTTTGATTAGGAAAAATGCCCCTAGCTTGAGGGAATATCATGCAGGGTCTCCAGCCTTCAGTCTCTGGGTTCATTAGCAATACCTTCTGTATTTGGTCCCAGCTGTGCAGCTGTTGGATCTTTGCCAGGACAATGGGCAGTATAATTTGGGAAACCCACAGGGCTTCTAAGTCTTACTTTCTGTCTTTCCTGAGATTCTCTTAGCTGCTCAATATTCTTTTACTCTATAACTTTTCTGTTAAAAATGATCAGACTAAATTCTTCTGCTTGCAGATACGAGAAATGACCAACACCACTCACATGCAAGTTCTATAAAGAATGCTTCCCAGTCAATATTTTAAAAAAGCATAAAATGAGCAAGAAAGACTAAGAAAACATGAATTGAATTGCTAACTAGAGTATGAAAAGATGTTCTCCACTTTTAGTAATCAGGAAATGCAAATCCAAGAAGCAGGATGATGCTTCACTGTCAACAGGTAGGCAAACATTACAAATCTACTAAGATCTGCTCAAGAACAGAAGTGAGGCTGTGATCAACAGTAAAATTGATGAAATGATCCATTGGTGTGAGAGAAGGAATGGTCACATCAAGTAGAAGTTGTACAGGCCTGTGATGAACAAGATCTCATTCTGTACAAATCCTTTCCTATATCCTCTAGGAGGACATTTACATAAAGGCTCATTAGAGCTGCATCAATACCAAAGATTTCACAAGGCCCAGAAAGTCAAAAGAAGGACAAATATATATGAATATATGTTATTCAATGAAATTTCATGTTGAAATTAAAATGTACTGGCAAAATAAATACATACTGGGGACGAATATTCAATCAGTGTTGAATAGCTCCCTCAAATGAAATGTAATAAAGAACAGTGGCATATTCATATCTGCACACACAAAAATGCATCATAAAGTACGTTATAGGGATATTTATATGGCCAACCTGACAACTAGGTGACCTACTACTGGTCCTACTTTAGAGGAATTTTCTAGATCAAGGTTGACTTCTGGGAATGCCTGTGTGGGATTATTCTGAATGGATTGCCCAATTATTGTGGAAGACCCAATCCATTGAAGACAAAACCATTCCTTGGTCAGGTGGTCAGAGGTTGCATAAAGATGGAACAAACTAACTGAATGAAGGTAGGAGACTTGTGTACATTGGTTCTTGCTATCTTTCCTACTATGGATTTGATTTGATCAGATGTGTTAAGCCTTTGTTTATTATTATTATTATTTATTTATTCAACTGTGCGCATGTGCATATGTACGTGTGGCGCGCGTGCGTGCGTGCGTACGTGCGTGCGTGCGTGTGTGTAGAACCACGGATGAATTCGCGAACCACCACAGACGCCTCCACCTCCTCCTGCCCCGGATTTACAGGCTCCGCCCTACCAGGACCAGAAGCGCAGGCCGCCCCCACTTCCGCCTGGTGTCTACACGTGGGATCTGGGATCCGAACTCAGGACCTTCCGCCTGCAAGGCGGAGGCTTAACCCCTGAGCCACTTCTCCAGCCCGCGTTAAGCCTTTTTAACTGTTAATTTCCCTGCAATAATGGATGTACCATGGAATTATGAGACAATTAAATCCTTTTCCCTCACTAAATTGCCTAGGTCAGGTATTTTGTTTCAGCAATGTAGAGTGAAACTAAAACAATGCATATGCTTTGTAGCGCATTGTTTATTAAATACTAACAAAATGACTTTTTATCCTTGGCCCCTTTCCCTCCTTGCTTATACCCTTGAATCCTACCATCTCCTCTCTTCACCAATCCAGCCATATTCCTCCAGTCTTTATGTCCAGTCTGCATGGATGAATCACAAGGCTCCCTACTACGTATGTGTTTCTATATAATGGCTGACATATCAACATTCTACTATGAACCAGAGAGGATCTCAGAAGTAATAGCTCACCCAACAGGAATCTCTTGGGAAGGTTCTAGACCAAAAAAAAAAAAAAAAAAAAAAAAAAAAAGGAGCTTCCCCACATGTGAGTTTACCCACTGAAGAACAATTTATTCTAACATAGAAGCCTTGTCCCTTATTAACACTGTATAATGTTTTGACAGATATTAAAATCATGCACATAAAGGATACTTACTGATATCGATCAGGCATGTTCAGAGAAATATGAGTGTATACATGGCCATAGACTCACTGATTTTGAGGTAATACTTATCTCTGGACAGAGAAGATGAGCTTATGGTGAAGGAATAGGACTGTTGCTGTCATTTCTATTATTTTTTAAATATAGTTCTAATATAAATGTGGGGCTGGAGAGGTGGCTCAGGGGTTAAGCTTCCGCCTTGCAGGCGGAAGGTCCTGAGTTCGGATCCCAGATCCCACGTATAGACGCCAGGCGGAAGCAGGGGTGGCCTGCGCTTCTGGTCCTGGTAGGGCGGAGCCTGTGAATCCTGGGGCGGAAGGAGGTGGAGGCGTCCATGGTGGTTCGCGAATTCGTCCGTGGTTCTACACACACACATACCCACATGCACGCAATACATACACACACACGCGCAATTGAATAAATAATAATAAAAAAAATTAAAAAAATATTTATAAATGTGCCAAAATCATAAAGTACTCAGTAAGATTGGTTCATCGAGTTACAATAAATTTGTCATTATTCTTCTTGAATACATATGTCCTATTCAAACATATAATTGAGAATTATACATATATATTGAAGCAGGAAGGAAGATATGGGGAACATAGAAAACCAGACAATAAATATAAACAGCAGAGGCCATATCTTCAAGAGGTTTCAGCCAGCACAGCAGAAAAATGTGCAGCTGTAACACTCTGTCAGCTTCTGCTTATTAGTCTCCACAGGCATGAGTGTAAATCCTCCAAGTCAATTACACTGGTGTATAACAGGGGGTTCTGTATCACAAAATGTGGTTCTGTGAGGCTGTATCCCTTCATATACACACATGATATAGACACTTGGAATTGCTAGTTCATTGACTAGACCAATTCATCACCATCTATGTTGGTTAAATCATGAAATAGTGGCCGTAGGTGTCCTGCATGGTGGGGCTACAACATTAAATGTCAAAATAAAAAGTAATTTTAAAAGGAAAATGAAATATCATCAGAATTACCCTTGAAACCTGCTCGGACATAAAAAATAACCTCATATAATGGGAAGTTAGTTTTTCTAAACTTAAATACTATACCTTTTTCTCTTATCCTAAAAACTTTAAAAAATAACTATTTTATTTCTATTGAATGCAGTTAAACATGTTTTTAAAATTGTCTTGTATTTCTAGGTAAAGTTGTGCCAAAATATATATCTTTAAATGTTATAATCACATTCAGGGAAGCAAGAACTCTGTGGTGCCAGAAACACAGGGAATGTGCTCCTAATTGTATAGATTTGAATTTCTATAATTTTGCAATAATGAGTGGAATCAGGTAGTCATATTTTATTAGTCATTGTTTATCTTTCCTCTGACGTTATAGATCAAACATGATAACTGAATTTACAAAAGTTGATTGAAACATTGTGACTCAACCTTAAATAGAATGGTTACATCATTCTGGTAAAGCATACCAGATCTGCTATTACACTGGTTTATCATTATCTCAACATGCTCCTATTGAAGTTCTGGTATCCGTAGTCATTGCTTTATTTTGGACCAATCCACAAGGGGAAAACTTATTTCTATTGATACCCTGTTACAGTTCACTTCTATTAACTGTTACACCTCTGCTTGAAAAAGACATAGGTCATCCCAACTCCCCAGTACATATGTGTATGACATGTAAATTGTTCCTAATATCAATCCAGGGGAAAAACATTTTTAAAAACAAGATACACAGTATGTTTTGTGATGAAAGAATCATTGCAAATAGCTCCCTGAAACAATAAAAATAGTAAGGCGAAGAGATATGTTAACATTTAAAAGGAACAAGTTTGCATGACTCAACCAGAATAAAAAAAAAATGACTTCAAAAACATACTGGGACAAATACATGTGGGAAAGTACTCATTTTGAAGTGACAGTTATGGTCAATAATTTTATGAGGATAGCTTTTTTTTTGTCTTTGCATTTTTTTTATTTCTACTCATACAAACTTAACAGGTACACTGGTCCCCTCCCTCCCTCCAACCTCCCACTGCCCTATGCCCCCCTCCCCTCTCCCTTCCCTCCCCATTCCGCAGTGTCTTCCCCTCTCATCCCCGGAGCATCCTTTAATGTGCATGCCAGACTCTCCTATGAGGATAGCTTTATGTCTGCATGTGCTAGAGAAAGCAAATATTTTAAAAGCAAATATTTTAATAGGAAAGAATGAGCTCATAATCAGAAGATTACTCCCACATTGCATTGATGTTGGTTTTCAGCCATATTCACAAGGCACTGTTTAGAAATATTGTACAGTTACATTTCTATGTAAAACTTTTAGGGAAATAAACTAGTGTAACACATAAGGCTGAAAGGCTAATACTTCAATTATCTATTGGTGGGGGATAAACAGCTAAAACTTGGTGTCTCAAATTTCCTCAGGGGTATGAAAAAAATTGTTAGGCTTCAGTTGGATAGTTCTACCACTTTAAGAGCAGTAGAAGTCATTTATTTGCTCAGTTTTATTTAACCAATACCAGAACTGGGCCACCTAAGTTTCAGTGTCTTAAACTCATAGGTCTGGCATCCCCGATTCTGCATGATTGGCCATTTGGCTAGATAATTCTTTATGGGACAATATAGTAGAGGGCTGTCTTGTGTATTATATAGCTATGTAGCAACACTTGTGGCCTCTACCACTAGAGATATAACAGCTCTACCTCCAAGTTGAAACAGCAGCAAGCATCTCCAGACATGACTGTGTTACCAAATATTTTCTGAAGTAAACTTGTCCCTGATGAAGAACTAGCCATCTCATCCAATGCTTTTTTAAGCATGGCATCTAACTTCCCAATCAAGAGAGAGGAATCTCCCGAGGTTCCTCTCCAGAAATTATAGACCACCGTATTTGTCACATATCATTAGTCAAAAAACATCATGTGCTACCCAGACTGAGAGAAGGAAAAGAGATTCCACCTCTTAAGGTAGGATAAGCCAGTTCTTTGTAGTTGACTTCAAACAATAACATATAGTATTTACTTTTGTTTTGTTTGGGCTTTCTTTCTGTTCTGTGAGTGGGAAAACATGTCCTGTTTCATTCATATGCTGTACAGTCTTTGATGGTCTGTCACTTCTTGCACATTGCAGAAAGCACTCAACAGCACAGAGTCAGTCAATGAATCTGGGATGAGGAGACCTAAGCTTCCACCTTACCATGACACTAATTGTGTGACTTTGGTCAAATTTTGAAGCCAATATGGCTACACTTCTTCATATTTGTATTCTTTGTGTATTCCTTCACATTGTTACAACTTTAGACTGTTGAAAATTTTTAAATAAAATAACAAATGCTAAGGCATATAGTTCCTGGTATGTTGTGCATATATATATATTATTGATAGAAAATAACTATAAAGATGTTATTTACAGATTCTTCCCATGACTTTTCACAAGGCATATTGTAAAGGTGGTCATTATGAAGTGATATCATTGCATGTCAACCTGGAAAAGCTCATCTTTCTGAAGGTTCTAATTATCATTGTTGTTTTCCCAGATGGTTGGATTGTTATTTCTGTTGTAATGATTCCTTCCTTCCAGTGGAATGTGGAAGAATTACTACTAGGACTTGAATTCAACTAAACCCTGTATTCCCATTGATTATGAGCATGAATAGCCATATCACATATCAATAATAATCTTTCTTTGGACTAAGGCATCTTATGATTTGAAAAGTTAATTATTTTAATTCTGTCATCTATTAATATAAAACTTTTAATGATGGGGTTTGTTCTTAAATGCAAAGTCAAATTAAATGAAATACTTAGATTAATATGTAGAGATGAAAGGAGAAGATCCTAGTTTAATTCCACGGGTAATATGATTTAGTATAATTTTATAAAACATTACAGTTATCCAAACATGATTTATTGGTCACATTCAGTGACAGTCCTTAATACATGTAGAACATAATCATTAAAATCCATTTGAACTGGAACAATAGAATTCCAATATGATTTTCAGGAAAGTATACAGCTGATATTATGTTATTGTTTTGTTAGAAATATCCTCAAACACACCAGGCTTTCAGATTTTCTTTAGAAGTACAAAACAGAAACTTTACCTAAAATAACATTGGGGAATGAACAGAACTCAGAGTAGGGAATATGAGAATATTGAAGAGTTGACCAGGAGTTTGGAAATGTGATTTGCCCAGGGATGATTAAGAACAAAGACATGGTTATACTCAGTCCCTCAAAGGGATCTTAGACATGGCAAAGTCTGGAATTATAGCAGATGTATTTGTTTAGCTGCAGCTACCATAAGACAAGATGCCCTTCCACACTTATAGAAATGGAAGATGAAAAAGAATATAAAAAATATCCTCAAGCTGCCATTGGATAGATGAAAGAAAACAATGAAGGGAAGGTAAGTTACAGATTTACAGATGTGTGTGTTCTGGAGAAGTGTGACAAGAAGACAACTGCAACCAGAAAGCGAGTGGATTGATCTAAGTAGCCCGCTCTGCAAGTCATTAAAATGACTCCACAAAATGCAACATGGCTCAGTAGAACTAGGCCTAATCTCTCCCCATCCTGAAGCTCAGGGACATTTGCGGAAGAGGGGGCGGTAAAAGTGTAAGAGCAAAAGGATGGGAGGAGCAATGATTTGCAAGATTCTCCACACTAGTTAGGGCCGAAGCAATCATAATAGGACTTTGCACGCCCTGCGCAATGTCCAACAAAGTCTAGCATCAGCTAAAGGCACCAAGATCCTTGGAGACAAGGGATTGACAGCCACAGTAGTGTTCCTATGCTTAAGGGGAACACGAGAAAGGGTTCAGGGATTTGCAAGATTCTCCACACTAGTTAGGGCCGAAGCAATCATAATAGGACTTTGCACGCCCTGCGCAATGTCCAACAAAGTCTAGCATCAGCTAAAGGCACCAAGATCCTTGGAGACAAGGGATTGACAGCCACAGTAGTGTTCCTATGCTTAAGGGGAACACGAGAAAGGGTTCAGGGAAATGCCACTGGGTCCTTGTACGTCATCGGAGAGGAGGACCAAGAGGAGAGTTAGGCATACACAATAAAGGATTCTCTGGGAATTGGGGGCAGGGAGGCACTGGGGGATGGGGAGGGAGGAAGAGGGGGAATAGGGGGTTGGGGGGAGGAGGAGGGAGGGAGGGAACTGGTCTACCTATTAAGTTTGTATGAGCGGAAATAATAAAAAATGTATTAAAAATGCAAGATGGCTCAGGTTGGGAGAGAAAGGTTGGCAACTATAGGTAGAAAAACAACAACAAACACATTGTAAAAACAAAACACACACTTTTAAAAACTGTGCCCAGAGCTCTAACTCTCAGAATAAACAAAAATAATAAAAAGAAGACAGGGAAGAACAGAGCATAAGAATAGCATTTCCCCTCCATTTTTATACTTATAGAAATAAGGTTGATATAATATCTCCCCATCCTGAAGCTCAGGGAAATTTGCAGAAGAGGGGGCGGTAAGATTGGATGAGCACAAGGATGGGAGGAGTCAAGATATGCAAGATACTCCACACAAGTTAGGGCCGAAGCAATTGTAATAGGACTCTGCATGATCTGCGCAATGACCAACTTATCATTGACCCCTCAAAGTCTAGCATGGACTAAAGGCACTAGGATCCTTAGAAGCAAGGGATTAACAGTCATAATAGTGTTCCTATACTTAAGGGAACACAAGAAAGAGTTCTAGGAAATGCCACCTTATCAAAGAGGAGGACCCAGAGGAAAGTTTGATATACACATTAAAGGATGCTTCAGAGATGGGGGAGGGGGCACTGGGAGAAAGGGAGGGAGGGGGGACAGGAAGAGGAAAAGAGGGGAGGGAGCAGGGAGGTCCAGGAAGGGGTGGAGGAAGGGAGGGGACAGGAGTACCTATTACGTTTGTATGAGTAGAAAAATAAATAAATTTTAAAAAAGAAATAAGGTTGATAAATATATGGTTTGGTTTTTTTGCAAAAAATATAAATATGATTTGTTTTTTCTTCCCTTCTGAAAAATTCCCTTTGTATTTTAGCAGTATAAAGAAATGTTTTGGGAAAAATTTAGATTTTTCTATTTGTTACTTTGTAACTTAAGAATAAAGAAATGTGTTGTTCATCAATACAGAAAAAATAGACAAAGATGTGATTCATCCCCCTAAGACAGAAAAAGATGTTCAGGTATTTGCAAAGGCATTCAGTGTCATCATTCATCAATAAAGTAAATGCAAATAAAAACTACAATAAAACAGTATCGCATGTCTATTGCTACTTTTGCTGCTGCTGCTGCTACTATTACTGCTACTATTACTATTACTGCCATAAGATGGCAAGGTGAGGACAAGGAGAAAAGGAACAATCATACAATATTGGTGTGAACAGAAATGGGGACAGGTACCTTGAATAACGATGTGGAGGTTTCTAAAATATTTACAAGAAAGCAACCATAAAACATATTGTTTAGCAATCCAAGATGCCTCTGTTAAACATTGCCTCAAAAGAAAGGAAAACAAAATCTTAGAAAGATATCTACACTCCTATGTTTCTTGCAGCATCATTCATGTCAAAGAATGTGTGGAAATCTAAGTGTCCATTGGAGTAGAATGGCTAGTGAGATGGGTGCGCGAAGCAGACCAGTCTGAAGTCTTCCTGCCTTTTGTGATAATGAGTTTGGAGGATATTATGTTAGGTAAAACAAGCCACACAGATAAATAACGCATAATTTTATAAAATTTAAATAAATTTGAATAAAATATGGTGTCATTTCCAGACTGTTTTAGTTACTTTTTTAATGCAGTTTAGAAGAGAAAGGTTTATTTTCTTTCACAGTTCAAGGATAGAGTCCATCATGGAGGGGAAGTCAAGGCAAGAAGAACTTGAGGCTGTTGATCTCATTGTATCTCTTACCAAGAAGAAGTGAACAGGAATGTAGATGCTGAACTGCTTTTATCTTGTTATGTAGTCCAGATCGCAAACCCAGGGAATGATGCTGCCCACTTTTAGTTTGGGTCTTTCTTGGCTCAATTAACTTAAGCAATGTAATTGTTCACAGGCATGAAAAGATGCTAAATAATCCCTTACAGAGAGACTTATCTCTTCAGTCACTCAAGATCCTGTTGATTTGCTGGTTGGTACTACCTACAATATATATGGAATCTCAAAGAGTTGAACACAGGGCTGGTGAGCCAACTAAGTGGGTAAGATGTCTACTCACAAACCTGGTGACCTGAATTCGAGTCGTTGCAGTTCACCTTCTTGCAGCAAGGAGGAAAAATAACTTTCTTTCTTTCTTTCCTTTTCTCTTTTCTTGCGTTTCTGTCGGGTAGTCTTTTGGGTCAGTTCTTTCTTTCTGTTCGGATCGGGGGGATGATAGCGATCTATGGCGGTAGGTCGAGCGCGAGGGATTTCTTTCTGGCTTTCTTTCAGGTTATTCTTCTTTTCTTTCGTTCTTTTTTCTTTTTTTCTCTATCTATTTACTTCTTCTTCTTTCTCTCTTTCTCTCTCTCTCTTTTTTCTCTTTCTCTCTTCTCTCTCTTTCTTTCTCTCTTTCTCTCTTTCTCTTTCTTTCTTTCTTTCTCTCTTTCTCTCTCTTTCTTTCTTTCTCTCTCTCTTTCTTTCTTTCTCTCTTTCTCTCTTTCTTTCTCTCTTTCTTTCTCTCTTTCTCTCTCTCTTTCTTTCTCTCTTTCTTTCTTTCTTTCTCTCTTTCTCTTTCTTTCTTTCTTCTCTCTCTCTCTCTCTCTCTCTCTCTCTCTCTCTCTCTTTCTCTCTTTTCCACTCATACAAACTTAATAGATACCCCGGTCCCCTCCCTCCCTCCACTCCTTCTTGGATCCGCTCCCTCCCCCATTTCCCCTTCCTTTCCCCTCCTTCCTTTTTCCCAGTGCCCCCATCTCCCCATCCCTGGAGCATCCTTTAGTGTGCATGGGGTAATGACTTCTGATCTCTATCTATGCATCATTGTACATGATATATGTGTGTGCATCCTCTCTCCTCCTCTCTCTTTCTCTCTCAACAGAACACATAAATAAAAAGTTAAAGTAAAAAAGATTATCATCATAATAAAAATCATCAAATACATTATAGAAACAGAAAGAAGAAAGCTAGATACCAGGGGCAGGAAAGGAGAAGAAGTAGGGAGATACAGGGTATAAACTTGCAGTTAAATAGAAGAAATGATTCCAGAGGTTTAAGATACTGCATAAAACCTATGTATTATAAAATGCACACTGAACATCTTCAGAGTATTCCCTTGCAAAATAGTTAATTGCAAGGGGAAAGTTATCTGAACTTGATTATTATAGTCACCTTTTTAACACATTTGCAAAATGGGAGCATTTATTGTATACCTTAAATATATGGCAGTGCAGACTTCAAAAAGAGAATTTTTGTGTCTCCCTTAGAATTACATATTATACATTGTATTATAAGCTGCTTTGATTTCAGTGACCATGAAGAAATATATAGTTCTGAATAAGAAAGTAAGTACTCTTTTGGTACTGAAGTGGAGGTATTTACTTGCTTTTGGGTTCATTTCAGAATGGATAACTGCATATTGCATCCTTTGCTATGGTTGTGATAAAATACCTGGACAAAATCAACTTGAGGGAGAAGAGGTATATATTGGTTTACAGCTCAAGGGTGTAGCCCATCCTGTTAGGAAAGTTATATCTGCTGGTCACCTTGCATTAAGTGATTAACACAAGTGCTAGGTTCACTTTCTCCTTTGTAATTGTCTGTTGGTTAGAGTTGGTCTTCCCACCTCAATCTACATAATAAGATTAAATCCTCAGGGACCTGTTTACAGGTTTTCCTAATCTAGATGATTTCTAGATTTTGTCAATTTTTTGAAAATTTATTTTTATTCTTTGACAGTTTCATATACAAATGCCATAAATTTATGCCTGCCTTCACCCCTTACCATCCAATTTTATACTCCTCTTTCCTACTGTAAAGCTTCTTTCCAACTAGTCTTTTTCCTAACTTCATGTCTTTTTGCATGTGTCTGATCACTTGCTGGGGCATGGATGAAATATTCACCTACGTAATACCATTAAGAACAGAATCTCCCTTTCCTCATCTAGTATTAATTCTCAATAGTATTTAATGGAGGTGTGGTGTCACTTAAGTATATCTTGCTAATTTGACAATCAATATTGAGCAGGAAGCACAGAATATCATGATAATAATGATATCTAACAGTTGTAATCAACCACACATTGAGTCAAACATTTTTATGTATTTTAATGTAGTCACCTCCACACTGACATTCTGCAGGAGAGAATATAGGTTAAGGGAATTGATAATTGATTTGATTTTAAATCTTACATCTACCTTACACTTGAACTATTTTTCAGCATTCATACCCTAATCCTTTAAGAATGGCGACCTCATTCATTCACTTTTCCTTTCAATTTGTTTATTGACAACATATTTTTTCATACGGTACCTACCGTAGCACCCAAGATAACCAAGAACTTGGGCTTCTAGGATCTGGATTATTAGCATCAGGCTATCTAATTCTCTTGTAATGCCATAATAATATATAAATTTAAAAAAAGACTCTCTCCTATGGGAATATTTTATGTTTTATGTGTGGTGGTCTAGAAGAAGGAAGACCCCACTCTCTATGCATTATGATGAAACTGTGTGCAGTGTGCTATAGAAAATATGCTGTGGAAAAATTTTGACCTTAGACTAATTGCTCCTTTGACTTCTGTAAACTGCTTACACATGAAGATGGTCACTGCCTTTGCATGAAAATAGACAAAACTTGCTCTTGCTGTCTGCTGACCACTTGTTTTCATAGTTACAGCCTTGGGTCAAGAGGACCACCACTCAAGGTTTTCACCCCTCCCCTCACCCCTATCCAAGTTCCAGCTGCAACCACTATCTGAAACTGCCAGCTTGCTATAAGAACTGCCTCTTGCCCTTTACTCAGGGCTCCAACATGAGGTCCGGAGCTCTGGTGGAGTCCTGGAGTCCTAAGGCTCCATCTAAAGTCCTGAACTCAAATGGAATCCTGAGACTTCAGTTCTGTTCGATCCACTTTCAATAAACATCCCTTTCAGTCAAGTTCATTTGTCTGTGCTCATTGGGTGGACTTCTGAACCCTGTAACATATGATTGACAAACTGAGAGGGACATTTGAAAAAACTCCTGTTATTTTGGACTTACTTAAATGTCTACAGCTGTCCTGGGAAGTGGAAGCACAGAATTTCCTCCCAGCTGCTCTGCTGACACCTTGTGACCATGAGCTCGCCAATGAATCTCCTCACACTTCAGGTTTCTCATTTGCAAAGTGACAGAGCTGGACCACATGATTTCTGAGCCCCATTTGCAATCTTCTGTGCAGTAATTTTTTCATCATTGATATTCATTGTGATTTGCAAAGAGATTAGAATTTTGAGCAAAGCTTTTGATTTAAAGTCCATGCTCAGAGGTACCGCTTACCAGGTACAGAGAATACTAATGAGATTTAGTTGTTTCAGAGGATGAGTTCCAGAGAGTGCCATAGTCTTCTTCCTCCTAAGTTCCAGACCAAAGAATCTATCTCTTCCTCAGACCAACTCCTCATTCCTCATGGTGAATATGAATAACAAAGAGGGATGATTTTATTTTAAAGAAATAAAGCTGTGATACATAGCACGCTTTCACACACATTTGCCAGCCCTCAGAAATGGCTTTTAATAATCTTTATTCCAAAACATGCCTAGAAAGGGAGCAATTAGTTTGTGACTCATGAAACACTCCAATATCTAAAACTTAAAAATGGTAACATAACTAACTGATGTTACTGATTTTGTCTGTCTCTCATGCTTTAGTCAATATTAAAATCACTTAGAAAGTTTGTTGAAATATTCATTCTTGGCCTCTTTCTACCATTCTTGTGAGAGTTCTGAGATGGGACTCAAAGATTGATCTTTCTCTTCATATGCGTATGTTGTTGTGTTTGTTTGCACATGGGCATTCGTACATGTGAATACAGGTTTGTGTGCAAGTGTCTGTGTGTGCTGTGGAGGGATTTATACTCATTATTGAGTGTCTTCCTCAGTCACTCTCTATGCTACTTTTTTGGTATTTAAAAATTTTATTTCTGATATGTTTTGATTTGTTTTGGGGATCAGAGTAATACTGGTTTCACAGAAAGTGTTGGATAGTATTCCTTTCTCTTTCATTTTAAATTCATTTTTCATTTTCCTAGTTTTAGAAATATAATGAATGGCTGTCCCTGCCTAACCCCCTTCCCTTCTTCCCTTCCTCCCATCTTCATCTCTTTTCATCAAGCCATCCCACTCCCTCCCACTCTCTTGCCTATCTGCTTTTGTGAGCCCTAGGGTTCTATGCTCTAGTGGGGACTCAGTGTGGTAGATAAAGTAGACCCACTGATAGGGATACTCCCCTTCACCTGTCTAGGCCTATGCCCTGAGGTTCCCCCTGTATGTAATTCTTTCTCCTGAGTTCCTAGATAGTCTGTGGGGGGAATGTTGATGTGTTAGCCATAATACATGTCTGGAGAGGACAAGTCTCATTGCGGTGAGTTTCTTGATACAACAGTCTTGTCCTGAGTGGAATGTCTTGACCTGCAATGGCCCTCCCTGTTTTTAGGCTGTTACAGCCCCCTATTCCACAAGATTCCCCTAGTCTTAGGATGGGAAGAGATTTAGTCGGCCTGATTCTGACTGAGTGCTTTAGGGACATCTGCACATTGCATTCTGGTTGGTTGTTTTTGTCTATTTCACTGCTCTTCCACGCACCAGGCTACATCTTGTTTGGTTGTTGAGATCTTTTTTTTTTTTTTTTTCCAGATCTGTTTTACTGTGTCTGGTATAATTCACTTGGTATGATTTCTTCTACTTCCATTCATTCATCTTTTATCTTTAGAGACAGCTGAATAGTATTCCATTGTGTATATGTACCACATTCTCATTAACCATTTGTCCACCGTTGGACATTTAGATTGGTTCCATTTCTTTGTAATTGTGAAAAGGACTGCTATGAACATAGTTGTACACACATCTCTGATGCAGAATGCAGTGTTCTTTGGAATATTCCCAGGAGCAACATAGCTGGGTTGTATGGAATTTCGATTTTTAACCATTTTAGGAGCCTCTAAACTGATCTCTGAAGGGACTGAATGAGTTTACAATTCACCAGCAACATAAGAAGGTATCCCCAGAATATCTATGCCAATATCCCACTTTCTGAGATTGAGTCTCATTGAACCTAGAACCAATTCAGCTAGACTGGCTCTCCAATGGGCTTCAGAAAACTACTTCTCTCTGCCTTATCATCAATCAGAGTCCAGATATATGATGCCACACCAAGCTTTTTTGTGAATCCTGGTATCTAAATTTCTATGGCAGACAGTTTAACAGCAGGCCATCTCTCTTGCTTCCATGTTCAGCTTGTTAAATGTCCAAGTATTGATGCTGCTGGTGTCATAAGCCTATTTTGAATAACACTTATTCAGGTACTTACTAATGCTTTGCCTTAGTTTTGCATAGAGATCATCACAGTAACTCTTTCTTAAGTTCATAGACTATAATTAAACCTCAGTGAAATGTTTTCTTTCGTTATGAATTAATCTTAAAGTATCACCTCAGGTTCCCAATTTATAAAAGTGACAGAAATGACAAGTTCTAATGTTTAACTCTTGTAGACTTCTGAAAATTAATTGAGATGATTTATGTGTGAGCACATTTATAAAATCAGAACTTTTTAGTGAAATATCAGATATGGAAAATTATAGTATTAATGGAAAGAGAATTTACTGAGATTTGATAACATTAAAAAAGTTGACCACTGCATGGAAAAGTGAATAAGTCCTGCACCAGATCTTAGTATATTTCTTTTTTTAGAATAAATAATGTAAATTTATTTTTTTGCCCACATTTTATTTTTTTTCTTCATCATATGAGCTCAACAGATAACTCTATCTTCTTCTTCCCCTCTCCCCTCCCCAGTCATCCATCCTTGCACTCTCCCCTTTTCTCCTCTTCCTTTCACACTCCTCCCTTCCTTCCCCTCTTACAGTGCCTCCCCTTTCCTCCCTCCCATCTCCTGGAGCATCCTTTGTGTGAATGTCAAACCTCCCTCTGAGTTCTCCACCTTAGTGAGGGGTAAGGACTCAGTGGCATAGACCAGAGCTCCTTCTTGGGCTCCTGTTAGTGTGGGAACTCTATGATTACTGTTAATCCCTTGCCTCTAAAGATTCTGTTGCCCAGAGCATTCTTGCCATGATCCATGCTAGCTAGACTTTGGGGGATCATTAATACGTCAGCTATTGTGCAGGTCAGGCAAAGTCCAATTCTGTCTACTGCACCCCTAACTTGTGTGGAGTATCTTGCGTACGGTTGGTCCTCCCCATCTTTAGGCTCTTACAATCTTGCCTCCCCTTCTTCTGTAAGGTTCCCTGAGCTTTAAGATGGAGAGAGATTTGGCTGTTCTGGTTCCAGGTGATTAATGCAAGGTCTTTGGTGTTCTCTGAATTATGGTTTGTTGTTGTTTTCAGTTTTGCTTTTCCTGCACCTCCTTTGGCTGCATCCTGATTAGTATCAGAGGTCACCTCTTAACCAAAAATATAAGACTGTTTACATGAAGATCTTCATATAAGAGGAAACTCAAAAAGAGATGGAAGAATAGGAGTAGGACACAGCATTAAGGGGAGGGGGGGTCAGTGTCCCATTTGAGGGATTGTTACTATCTGCCAGTTCCTTTATCCTTCCTGATTAGTGAGATCAAACCTATTCAGTTGCAAGTGACCAGGAAGGAAAGTGAGAATGAGCTATAACAGATGTCTCTTTACTTACATGCAATACTCGAATGAGGCCTATTTTCTCTACTGATGCATTATCCCCTATCTCCTTTTTATAGGGGGGCCCTCCTTAACTTTCCTTCCTATTTAAAATGTTTGTACTTACAGTAGGTATTACAGAGATTTACCTTTGAATATGTCATTAAGTGGGTTTGGAACAGGGATCCATGTTTTAGGGATTACATGAGGTGTCTAACTTTCTGTGTCTGGGATACTTCTCAATATAATTTTTTTCTAATTCCATCCATTTCCTGGCAGCTTTCATTAATTCATCTTTTTTGATGGCTAGTATTCCATTGTATAAATGTACCACATTTTCCTTATCCATTTGTCAACTGTTGGGCATTTGTGTTGATTCCATGACTTTGCTATTATAAATAGTGCTGCATTGAATATGGTTGTGCTCATGTCACTCTAGTGAATTTTTGTATTATGGGTGATTATTCCCAGAAGTGGTATAGAACGGTCATATGACATTTCAATCTAACTTTTTTAGAAATTGCCATACTGTTCATCAGAGTGGTTGTAAAATCCTGCATTTCCAGCAGCAATGTATGAGAGTTCTCTTCTCTCCACATCCTCTCCAGCATTTGGTGTTGTTTGTATTGTGGATTTTTGCTATGCTGACCGGGGTGAGATGATATCTCAGAGAAGCTTTGACTTGCATTTCCCTGATGACTAAGGGATGTGGAGCATTTTTAAAGATATTTATTAGACATTTCAATTTTGTTCCTGGAAAAGTTTCTTTTGAGTTTCAAGACCTATTTTTCAATTGAGACATTTATCTCCTTGGTGTTTAGTTTTTAAGTTTTTTGTGCACTCTGGATAATAGAGTTCTATCAGATATGTGGTTAGTGAAGATTTTCTCCCATTATGTGGGTTGCCTTATTGCTTGGTTTACAATCTATCTGAAAAGAAGCTCTTTAATTTCATAAGATTCCATTTGTTGAGTGTTGGTTCTAGCATTGTGCTATTGGATTTCTGTTTAGGAACTATTGCCTACCCTATCAGCTTGAGGGAGTTCCCTACCCTTTACCTAGGGTATTTATAGTTTTTGACTTAATATTAAGGTCATTAATCCACTTAGAATTAATTTTTGTGCATGTTGACAAGTACGGGTCCAATTTTAATGTTCTACATGTGGATAGCCAGTTTTGCCTGCACTATTTGTTGAAGATACTGCTCTGTTTCCATTAAATTTTGGGGGCTCCTTTGTCAAAGATAAAATGGATATAATTGTGTCTATTTTGGAGCCAGTACCAGGTGTTTTTCTTACTATGGACTTGTAGTATAGATTAAAGTTTGGTATGGTGATACCTCCAGCAGTGTTTTTGATACTCAGGATTGTTTTTGCTATCCTGGGCCTTTTGTGCTTACATACGAATTTTGAGATTTTTTTGTCAATTCTCTAAAGAATTGCATGAGGATTTTGATTGGTGTAGCATTGACTCTGTATATTGGTTTTGGTTGGATGATCATTTTTGTGATGTCGATTTTACCGATCCAAGGAGCATGGGAAGTCTTTCCACCTTCTGGTGTTTTCTGTAATTTCTTTCTTTAAAGTTTTAAAGTTTTCATTATAAAGGTCTCTCACTTCTTCAGTTAGATTTTTAACCAAGATATTTCATTTTGGGGGGGGGGAGTAAATGGGATTGTTTCTCTTAGGACTTTTTCACTTTTTTCATCCTTGGTCTATAGGAAAGCCACTGATTTTGCACATTTATTTTTTAACCTATCACTCTGCTGAAATTATGTATGAGTTCCAGGAATTTCCTGGGGAGTTTTTAGGATCACTCAGGTAATACAATCATGTCATCTGCAAATGGAGGTATCTTGGCTTCTTCCTTTCTGATTTGAATCCCCTTTATCTGCCTCTCTTGTCTTATGGCTTCAGCTAAGACTTGAAGTACATTATTGAATAAAAGTGGTGAGAGTGGACAGCCTTTTCTAGTTTCTGATTGAAGCGAAAATACTTCAAGCTTTTCCCCATTGAGTATAATTCTTGCTGTTGGCTTGTTGTAAACAGCTTTTATTATGTTGATATAAGTTCCTTCCATTCCAACTGTCTCTAGGATTTTGATCATACAAGGATGTTAGATCTTGTCAAAAGCTTTTTCTGCATCTATCAAGTGTATCATGTGGTCCTGAACTTTGGATTGGTTTATGTGATGGATTGCATTTATTGATTTTTGTATATTGAAGCAACCTTGTGTGCCTGGGATAAAGCCTACTTGATCACTGTGAATGATCTTTTTGAAGTTTTTGAATCCGATTGCTAAGATTTTGTTGAGAATCTTTGCATCTGTGTTCATCAAGGAGATTGGCCTATAGTTTTCTTTCTTAAGTGTATCTTTATTAGGTTTTAGGATTAGTATGATATTAACTTCATAGAAAGAATTTGGAAGTGTTCCTTCCTTAGCAATTTTATGGAACAGTTTAAGGAGTATTGGTGTTAGTTGTTCTTTAAATGTCTGGTAGAATTCTGTGCTGAACCCATCTGGTCCAGGACATTTCTTGGTGGGAAGATTTGAGATTACTTCATTAACTTCCTAATTTGTTATAGGACTATTTAAAAAATTCAAAACTTCCCGATTCAATTTAGGTAAGTTGTGCTTACTCAGAAATTGACCCTTTTCTTTTTTGTTATCAAATTTCATGGAGTATTAATTTTTGAAAAATGACCCTATAATTCTCTGAATTTCTTGGGTATTAGTTGTGATAACTCCATTTTCATTTCTAATTTTGTTAATTTGGGTTTTCTCTCTCTTGATTTTGATTAATTAACCTAGAAGTGTATCAATCTTATTGATGTTTTTGAAGAAACAGCTTTTTGCTTGGTTGATTGTTTGTTATGTTTTCCTTACTTCAATTTTGGATATTTCTCCCCTGATTTTGCTAATCTCCTCTCTTCTACTGCTTTTGGGATTTGATTGCTGTTGTGTGTCTAAAGCTTTAAGCTACATTGTTAACTTATTTACTTGTGATGGTTCTATTTTTTGATATAGGCATTAAGAGCTATAAACTTACCTCTTAGGACAGCTTGCATTGTGTCACAGAGATTTTGATATATTGTATTTCCATTCTTGTTTGCTCTAGGAAATATTGAATTTCCTGTTTGATTTCTTTCTTAACCCATTTCTCATTCAGCATCATTGTGTTAATTTCCAAGAGTTAGTGTATTTTCTGCTGTTTGTTGTGTTGTGGATGTCAAGCTTTAGACCATGGTGGTCTGAATAAGGTACAGGCTATAATTTCAACTTTCCTGTACATGTGGAGATTTGTTTTGTGGTCCAATATGTAGTTTATTTTGGAGAAAGTTCCATGGGCTGCTGAGAAGAATGTATATTCCTTGGTGCTAGGATGGAAGGTTTTATAGAGATCTATAGATCTCTTTCAGTAAGAGTTTGATTTAGTTCCAATATGTCTCTGTTGAGTTTTTGTCCTGTTTATCTATCCCATGTTGAGAGTGCAGTATTGAAATCCCCAAGTATTATCATTTTAGGATTGATTTCTTGTTTTAGATTTTGTAGTGTTTGCTTAATTAATGTGAAGGAGCCCATATTAGGTGTATATATATTTAGTATTGTGAAGTCTTTCTGGTGAATTTTTCCTGTGACTGAAATGTAGTAGTATCTTTCTTTATCTCCTATGATTTTCTTTGGTTTGAAGTCCACTTTGTCAGATGCATAATTGCTACTCCAGGTTTGTTTCCTGTTTCCATGAGCTTGAAGAATTTTTGACTAGTCTTTTACTTTTAGAATGTGACTTATCTTTTTGGTGAGATGTGCTTGCTTAAGGCAGCATTTGAATGTGTTTTGATTTCTAATCCATATTTGAAACCTGTGTGTTTTGATTGGTGAGTTACTTCCATTGACATTTAGTGTTATAATAGGAAAATTACTTTTAATTCCTGACATTTTTTGTTTTTAGTGGCTTTCATAAGTGTATTATTTAGCTTTTAGGTTGTGGTGGTATTGTTCTGTCCTCCTGGATATGCTTGTTCTTTTCTTCAAGATTGAGTATCTTTTCTAGCATTTTTTGATGGCCTGGTTTGGTGGTCATGTAAGCCTTCAAGTTGTCTTTATTGTGAAAAAATTTTCTTTCACCATCAATCATGATTGATAGTTTTGCTGTATATAGTAGCCTGGGTTGACATTTTTGCTCATTCAGTACTTAAAGTATGTCTCTCTAAGTTCTTCTGGCTTTTACTGTCTCATTGAAATATCACTTGTTATTTTAATAGGTTTGCCTTTAAAAGTGACTTTTTTTTCTCTTGAAACTTTCAGCACACTTTCTTTGTGTTATATGTATAGTGTTTCGACTATTATTTGCTGTGGCAAGTTTCTATCTTTGTCATATATGTTTTGGGTGCAGAATGCTTCTTTCTTTAGATGGGTTAAGTTTTCCTTTATGATGTTTGAAAAATTAACTCAGGTGTGTATTTTAGGATTCTTGTTCTGATATTCCTTGAATGTGCATGTTAGACTTCTTCAAGGTATCCCATAACTCTTGAATATTCCTCTCAAGTATCTTTTTGGCTTTAACAACATCTTCCATTGAGCTGGTTAGTTCTTCCACTTTGTCTTCAATATCTGATATTCTATTTTCTGCTTCGTTAATTCTGATGATAAGACTGTTGATTTCTTGGCTAAAGATAGCTTGTTTTTCAGTTCAAGTTTAAACTCTGCTCGAGATTGTTTTAACTGCTCTATACCTATTATTGTTTCTTCAACTGCTTTTCTCACCTCCTCCAAGTGCCTGTCGTTTATCTGTTCAAAGTGGTTGATGTGGTTATTTAACTCCTCCCAGCTTTCTTTTTTCATGGTTTTGATCATAGTAGATGTCAGTCCTTGAAAACCATTACTTTGAGTATGGCTATTTTCTGTGAGCTTGTTCTGGTTGGAGTCCATTGTTATGGGATTGATTCTTTTTGCAGAAGATTTGTTATTTTGCCTTTTGTTTTTCATGGATTTGCCTTGTGACCAGGGACCAGGTCACAGGTTTTACCTCTTATGTTCTTCTTTTATTTCTGTGTGCTTTTGGCTGAACTGAATTAGACAGTATTACTACACTTGAGCAGTTATTGCTTGTTTTTGCCTTGGAGTTGGGTATGCCTCTCTGGTGTTGGAATTATTTCCTAGATGAGGATACTGGATTGTTAGTACATCAATTAAGGGAAGTTTAATATATAGGGATTGAAGGTTAATATGATAGTGCACTTTTTAGGTTTACTTCCTTGATGACATATGAGGGTGAATGGTATAGTCCTTGAAGTTGTATGGGTTTTTGGGTGGCTATATGGACATGTTGAACTACAGTGATTAATAATTGAGAGGAAAAAAGATGGTAAAAAAAAGTTTATTTATCTTAGAGCTGTATGTAAAGCTTCTCTCCCGTATGATGGGATGATTTTAGAAGACCTAAGATGGATGGTGTTGGTTCCCTAGCCCTTTGCTTGGGCTTTCTCTGGATTCTGTTGAATTCTGAAGAGCAAGGAGTCTGCTGTAAGACTGAGGAGCAGGAAGTCTGCCCTGGTCCACTTCTAGGTCTGGGTCCAGGTTGGAGGCAGAAAGGCAGAGTGGCTAGTGGGGTGCACAGTTAACCTGGGGCATGGGGCATGGTCTAGGGACCTTACCTGAGGAGCAGGGAGTCACCCTGGTCCAGATTAGGGACAGAAGGATATCTTAGTATATTTCTATAAATTAGCTTTAATCTAGAATCCCATATGTAATTGTAAACCATCTATGTAATTATTTCTATGGGAAAATTCATCTGGGATGAATTTTATGGCTCATTTTATAGAGCATATTTATTCATAAATTGAAAATACATGATGTGATGATTAAAATCACAATGATAAGATTATAGTGTTGGAGAAAGAATTTTCAAATGAGCAAGAGTCAAAATCTGGAACACCTCCTTTGGTATCAGATCACTGTCAAGTTATATATGGATACTCTTGTGATTAGATAAGTGGATAGCTAGAGATTGAATAACAGATAGATAGGCAGATAGATGATATAGATATGTGTTTATATAAGTTAATATTGTGTGTGCCTGTACATGTGTGTGTGTGTGTTTGTGTCTGTGCATTTTTCCTAATTCTATCAACTAAGAGTACTTGCAAAAATGGGGTATCAGTGATAATATGTAGATCTTTTCTTCATATTGTTTCTACATATCATTCTCCAATAAAAAAATACAAGTCCTTGGATAAATAACTGATACTAGGGTATGGAACCGTCAGAAAGAAAGAACATATGCACACATACACACACACACACACACACTATATATATAGATACATATATATGGAGAAAGAATTTTCAAATGAGCAAGAGTTGAAATATGGAATACATCCTTTGGTATCAGATCATTCTCAAGTGACCTGATTCCTATATTTGTGATTATACTGGGAACCTTCAAAAAGAAAAAACACAGACACTATACATATTGTGTGTGTGTGTGTGTTCCTTCTATATTGTGACCCAACAAGGGAAAGCTGCTAATGTGCAAATCTAGATAAGTTTCAGTAACAAAATAAATATGATAACAATGTTAAGTTGTAATCCAAATAATAAAATAAGACAACTGAAGATGAATTTAAAATAATTTTCCTCTCTAACAACCTCTCTATATCTTTAATGAAAGGAAAATATTAATATCATGTGGTGGATAAAGGGTCTGAAGTCAGGAATCTAATCTAAAAATATGTCTCTAATACTTACCACACAGCCTTTGGCAGATGGTTTAACCCAAGCCCTGATCTCTCAGCTTATCATACTCCTTGTCTGAGCAATTATGAAAATCGCCTGAGATAATGAATCCAAATCTCTGGGACAAGAGCAGAGTGACAAGAAGTATTAGCTCTTATCCGTTTGCTCCAGAAGTGTTCACAGCTCAGCATGGATGTCCTCAGGGACCCTGGGACATTTTATGAAAGTTCCTGGCACCAAATTATTTTCACAATAATTGCAATGTGACACCTTTTTCATCAAATTGGGAACATTTGGAATTAAGCATAAGGAAAGAGAAGAAGGAAAATTTTGGAATTTCAGTTTCAACTAGAATTCCACTCATTCCAGAAATCAGCCAGCTTTGCTCAGCATTAACTAAAAATCTCCCCTATGTAGTTTCCTCTGAAGTAGAGTTTTTGTTTAACCTGCATAGCTTTATTACCATTTTTAAAAAGAGTCACACTAATATTAAAATAGAAATTTCATGGAATATATCTGAGTAGGAGTCAAAACAGCAAACATCTCCTTAGAAGAATTTTTTAACAAGGGAAAAAAGTAATATAATAAAAAGCTTTTGTTTGTCTTCACAGCAAGCATGTAGATTCCTATATTTATGATTGTACTGGGAATTTTTGTCCTGGAGAGTTGAAGTGAGTCATCCTTTGGTCAATGCATGCTTTTTCTGTTGCAAATTGTGTTGTACCATCACTTCAGAGCTCTCTTTCTGTGATTTCTTTCCTAAGAACCTTACAAAGACTAAGGTTCTACAGAGCAGGTGAAATCTGGTGCACGTTTCCACTGTATATTGTTGTATTGAAGGTAAGAAATAAATTGTCTTTGATGGTGAGCTGACTTCATGCATATGTGGGAAAAGAAAGGTGTGCTTTTTTTCATTTTCACACACTATTTAAGCCTAATGGTTTTCCCAAAACTCTAACGACATTTGCTATGGAGCGATGGTCATTCAATATTATCAACTGCTCCTTTGTCTTATAGATACCTTTGTCCTCTTTGAACAAGATTTTCCTGTGTTCTTCACATTTCCTCATTCACAATATGAAGGAGGAAGACATCAAAAATGTACAAGGCATTTTGCATAGCAATTTTAACCCTTCAAATGTCAGCCCTTACCTCTCACATCGGTAAAGAGAAAGTAAAATCCAGGGCTTAAGTAGCTTTAACTTTCCTAGATAACTTTCTGGTAGATATGAACATACAACATGGGATTGACTAAAGACTGATTTTTAATTAATTTTTGAGTTTTTTTTATTTGTATGGTTTTTATTTTAGGACTAGGCATTGATCACAGCACCACCCCAAACCCCTGTATGCCAGGCAGATTCTGACACCCGAAATTTCAAACAGCAATATCTAGGAAGTTACAGACAGAAGCACAAAGTAATGGACAATGCTGAGATCTTATTTAGGAGTTTCAGTCTTCTTCCCTTTGTAATCGATCATCTGCCTGAATAACGTAATTATGCAGCATAGCTCCAGCAAGAAAGCCAATGACCTGTATGAAATTCCTTGATCCTGAAAAATGCAACCCATTGATTTTCAGATTGCTGTGGACAATTCACAAACAAATGTTCTAATAAAGAAAGTTGTTTTGAATGTTAACATAATAACCATGATAGGCAGCTCTTTATAATCAGAGGCTAATCATTATTAATTTCTTTGACATTTAGAGCACTGACATTAATTATAAAGAACTCTTTTCCACAAGCATCCTTTGCTGTCCAGAGCTTCCAGAAAATTTGCTGTTGTTTGGAACTCATTGTCACATTTGTATTATACAATGCAGTTGTATTATACAATTCTGAGTATCTTATGAACAAAAGTAAATAAATGACTTTTCTGTAAACTAAAAACAGTATTGCTTTGACATATTCAGTGAGTATAGCTTACTTTTCTTTTCTTTCTTTTTTTTGTTTTTGTAAAAAAAACTTCAGCTTTATTTCACCCCTCCCCCAGTGGAGTACCAGAATTATTTTATTTTATTTTTTAATTAATTAATTTTTTTGCTCACACACCCCTCACTGGACCTCCCTGCTCCCTACCCCCTTTTCCCCTTCCTTTTCTCCCTCCCTTCCTTTCTCCCAGTGCCCCCTCCCCCCGTCTTTGAAGCATCCTTTAATGTGTATATCAAACTTTCCTCTGGGTCCTCCTCTCTGATGAGGTGTAAGGACTCAGTGGCATTTCCTAGAACTCTTTCTTGTGTTCCCCTTAAGTATAGGAACACTATTGTGACTCTTAATCCCTTGCTTTTAAGGAGCCTAGTGCCTTTAGTTCATGCTAGACTTTGAGGGGTCAATGATAAGTTGGTCACGAGTATAGCTTACTTTTCTTCTGCTGAACTCTATGATTTTTGAAATTTTGGGTGATGTTATAAAGTCTCCGTGTGCCAAAGATGTACTTTCTAGATGTGCTTAAATATCTCCATTTGATATTTGTACATTCTCAGTTTTTTTCTGGTTCATATAAACTTTTAAATTGGGGGGCTTTATATATATATAAATTATAAATATGTAAAACTTTCATAAATCATGAAAAATATATATATTTTATGATTCGTAAAAAATTAAATTAAGGATTTTTCCAATTGTTGTATTCTGTAGGTTCAACATTTGTTGGCATAAATCTTTAATTCACCTTTTGGTGTATGATAGTAGGGATTGAAACTAAAGTCTCATACATGCCAGGCATATGCCTTATCCTTGTGCTGTAGACCCAGCCCTCTTTTAACTTTTTGTTTTTTGCTAACTGGTTTTATTAAGTTGCCCATGTTGTCTTTGAACTTTTGATTCTCTTACCTCAGCCTCCTGAGCAGCCAAAATTATGAGCCTGGACTATCAGGTCCAGCCACCTAATTGCCTCTCAAGTTTATTTGTACCAGAAAAAAATTGCATAAAAATATGAATACATTGTCCAATTCCATGCTACCTTTTGAAAGACAAATGCGTCTGTTAAATCCTCTTTGAGTGGGATTCTTACTCCATCTAATATTATCTGCTCATTAAATTTTCATATTCAAAATGTGAATTAGCACTAATTTATTTTGTGGTTTATTTTGTCTCAACCACATAAATTTTGTCATCATGATGTTTATGTTCTTTTTTCTAATTAATTTTGTTAAAACATCTTATTCAGGGGTCTACAATGTAATAAAAAAGATATACATCTGGGAATCAGACTAGTGTTATTTATTGTGTGATATGGAGAAAAAGACTCCCTTTATTCTAATGAGAGAATCAGACTTGCAAGCTTATCTGTAGTGGAGCTCAGAATATATGATGGAATGCTCATTCATGATGAAGAATCACAGTTCATCTACTGGTTAGTTCATTTATATGAGATCATAGCCATTTTCAGGTCACAATTAATCTAATTATCAGAACATAGTGAAATAAAAAGTCATCATCCTCACTTAGAGATAAAGCAATTGGAAAGGGAAAGCTCCTACAGCAACTATCTTTCTATAGTACATGTGTTTGTGCAGCTGTCCACAAGCCAAATCATATGCAGAGAGCTGAGTAAGTCAGGCCAGAGAGCACAGTGCCTGATTTCAGTGTAAGACAAAGAAAATAGACTAAAAAAATGAAAAGGCATTACAAGCATCTTTCCCCCTTCACTCCAAATGGTGTGGAGAGAAATGATTAATGTTCAGGGAAGGGAAAGACTAGAATACATACCCCAAATCTTAATCACCAGACAATGTCTCATGCCAGTCATCAAGAACTTTCAAAAAACATGATCAAAAGGTGATAGAAAATGATCAAGTAGTACCCATGGGTGAGTTCTTAAATGGAGACTTTCTAATGGCTACTTTAAGAGAAAATATCAGTCCTTTTAACAGTGATACTTAACAGAGAGATGGAAGTAATTATTAATTAAACAAATCCTTAATTGTAAAAATATGGTAAGGGAAGTTGAAAAGGTGATAGAAATATCAGTATCAGAATACATCAGTCAGAAGATGGAATTAGCTTCATGGCACTTAACTAGAGGTGTTAACTTGACAATTGAGGGCTTGATTCTGGTCACATTAGTAAAGAATTAGTTGTTTAGTTGAACCCTGAACAAAACTACAGGACATTGTCTAATTGATGAAGGACGACCCAGCCCATGGTGGGTGGGACTTTTCTCTGGGCAGGTAGACAATATAGTAGGGGCTGATTCAGGGAGTAGACATTCTTTGTCATATTTGGACATATATGTTGTCTGGCAAGTGAGGTTTACCCCTCTCTCAGTAGTCCTATGGATATAGTATGGCCAGTTCCCTTGGCCCCTGGTGTTGGTATGAGGTCTCCCTTTAAGCTGGACTAAGAAATTAACTGGATAATAGAATCACTACCTCTTGTCCCCCTGCCAAGCTGTCTTCTGGGGACTTTGTCAGAAACATGCAGACAACTACTCCACACAAGTTAGGGCCAAAGCAATCATAATTGGACTTTGCATGCCCTGTGCAATGTCCAACACACTATTGACCCCACAAAGTTTAGCATTTCCTAAAGGCACTAGGATCCTTGGAGGCAAGGGATTGACAGCCTCAGTAGTGTTCCTATGCTTAAGGGGAACACAGGAAAGGTTTCTGGAAAATGCCACTGGGTCCTTGCACCTCATTGGAGAGGAGGACCCAGAGGAGAGTTTTGCATGCACATTAAAGGATGTGCCAGGGATGGGAGGGGGAGGCACTGGGGGATGGGGAGGGAGGAGGGAGGGGAGGAGGCACAGGGCAGTGGGAGGTTGGAGTGAGGGAGGGGACCGGTGTACCTGTTATGTTTGTATGAGTGGAAAAAAAAAAAAAAGAAACATGCAGACAAGCTGCCACAAGGTCACATACATGTGTTCTGAAAATACATAATAGAGAGAAGCAAAGAGGAATCAGGAAGGTATTAGGTCACCATTAAGAGTGAACACTAAGGTTACAGGGACTCAAGGGGGACTGGAGAATACTAAGATTCTAAGATATATAATATAACAGAAAACTCCACACTTGGAGATAAGAGGTCACCTTTCAACAATGATTCAGCGAAGTCTACACTGAGGCTTCAAGCAAGTTATCAAAGGCAATAGATGGGAGATTCTTAGCCTTTCAGAAATAAAATGTACTAACCTATCAAAGTATCCCAATTTGCCTGATGATAAATATCTCAGGAGAAAAGTATGGTTTAAGAGAGAGTGGCCTGAATTTTCACTGTACTGAAAGAAAAACAAATGACCGGTGAAGAATACAGTTCCCATCAAAGCTCTTTAGAAGTAGAGAACAAAAAGATATTCCCAAGCAAAATCCCAGAGAACATATCTCTACCAGACCTATCCTGTGAGAAATGTGACAGGGAATTTATCACACTGAAGAAAAAGGATGTTAATAAGTTAAAAGTAAACATTAGTATGAATAAAACTCACTAGTAAGAGCAATTCCATGGACAAACACAAATGTTCTAGAAATTTAAACATGATGCATGAATCATTTATGTGCTTCTTATGATGGAAAAGACAGAATTATGATGATTATGCTAATTTTAAGTGATAAACAATATGGAGAGATGTAAAATAGGACATCACACATTTAAATGTGGGAAAGAGGCCTGGGGAGATGGCTTGGTGGGTTAGAGTGCTTGCATGCAAACTTGTTGATCTGAATTCAAAACCTGGGTCCAACATAAAGGGAGGAAAGAACAGATTTCCAAACATTGTCCTCTCACCTACACATGTGTGACATGTATGTGCTTGTGTTCTATGTGTCTCTTTCTCTCTGTGTTTCTTTTCCTTACTTTTTCTATTTTACAAATAAATATATAAAATATTTAAAAATTTAAGAAGGAATGGAGTTCAAGTATAGAAGTTTGTATGAACTTTTTTTGTGTATTTTCATCTGTTCTTTTAGATTTAGGATGAGGTTACCTTGCCATTACAACCTAATTCTTTAATTAAAAGATAGTTTGTGAAAACAAAAATACATAATAAATAAGCCCACAATAATACTCGGGGTACCAAAATATAGAACTGGAGTAAATCACTTAGGCACACAGAAAGACTTGAACAATGTGAGAAATAAATAAATTGATAAAGCAAATGCATCAAAATTAGAAAATCCACATACACAATGGCTATAGAAAAGTCTGAGCTATAAATGGATTTAACTATACAATTAGGAAACCTAGAACGGATTAAAAAATAACACCTACTGCAAAAGAAGTTAATGAGAAAAAATAAACATGGAAAGAAAAGAAATAAAATTCATTGGCAAGAGCAATTATGTGGACAAATTAAGATAGCTTTAGAATTTTAAACATGGTGCATGAATCATTTATATGCTCTATAAGAGGAAGAAACAAAACAAAAGTAAAATTATTATGCCTTGAGCATCAGAAGTATAGGGCCTAGCATATTGTCTTTGTTTAAATGACGTTCACTCTCAGCATTACTGGTTCTAAAAATTGCAATTTGGATAAGTAACACCACTAGTTTCCCTTGTTTTCCAGCTTATAAAATCCATATTGTGGGAATTCTCAGCCTGCAGATTTCCCTGAGATACTTTATATATAACATAATTTATGTCTATATTATATATCTCTATGCATTTATCTTTATCTATATGTATAAATAGATGCTGCATGGCTATGTCTATTAGCTAACCCAAGCGCATCATCCTGCTTACTAGTTTGTGCTTCACCTCATCTTAGACACAAAGCTCAGTCTTTTCATCAGTTTCTTTAAACCAGCTACATGCAACTCCTGGTAAACTGAGTAGATTGCTACCAGGAGAAAAGAACCATATCCATGTGATTCCGTGGGAATGGCATTATCTCCCTTCATGTTCTCTTTCTCTACTTCCAGGATGATTTCTATCTGTTCTCCTTACTAAGCTTAGCTCTTCAATTTTCCTCATGTCTACCTTTGAACTTATCCACTGAAGAGTAAAAAAACAACAACTTAATACTATCACTTAATATACATCATATGTTTTTTTTGATCCACTTGGAAATTAATTTTTTGTTACAGATTTTAAATACTTATTTTGGTGGTGCTGAGTATTAAACATAATCCCTGCACAGGTTATTCAAGATCTCTCCCTCTCTCTCTTTCCCCCTGTTTTTTTTCCCCTCTTTTCCATCCCATACGTCCACAGATGCTGAAGAATTGATGGATATGGTCTTCCTTTTAATCATATAACTTGTACACAGCAAGAATGATCCATCAGGTTGTTAGGATTATTTTCAGCCTTGTGGGATTTGTACATAGGGCAGCAAATTCCAAAGTTTAAGATGGACTAAATCTAAGAAGAGGGACAAACAAGAAAGCAACAAATGTGCATCTTGCCACACAGCATGCTGAGCCTTCTGTTCTATTTCAAACTCTCTTTTCTTGCACAATCTTTAGCTCAGTCCTTGTCAGTGTTTCCTTGCATTTGGTTGAATCCGGAAATCCAGATGTGAACATTGTAAGTTGATAAATATAGACGTTAACTGGAAATTAGTTTACTCATCGCTCTGACAGGCTCTATGTTTAATTCACAAAGCCAGTTAAACCCTGAGGCACTCGCTTTATCCACAAAGGTAATTTGGAACATGTTAAAGAAAGGCTAGCCTTGGATTGGATCAGTTGTCATGGTGATATCACAGGGCACTGAAATACCTGTTTGGCTATATTGTAGGGGAAAAAAATCCAAGGCGTAAGTAAAAACTGCTCATTGTTCTATATAATTATAATTTTATTCAATGATCTATGAAAAGTACAAAATTTCATAGGATAAAACCAGTTCTACCATTTAATAATGACTTAGTTTTATTAGATTTAGTAATGAACCTATATGTGATTTATGTGTGTGTGTGTGTGTGTAGAAACATATACACAGAAATTAAGAACACATTTTTTTCAAAACACTAAAACATAGCAAAAATATTAGGCACTCATATTAATTTTACATATTTCTTGTGTACATATATTAATGATAGCTTCCAAGGTGTTATCATGTCCATTATTTCATTAATCCTATGATCTCTTTTGGACATTAGGTTATGCAAAAGAAAAAAATAGAGGACCTCAAGAGTTTTCTTAAATTCATCTTTGAATGTAGCGATAGAGTCATTATGTTACATTTCTAATACACAAGCCTAGATCACCCACAAATGTGAAGCATAACTTTTCTGTCTGTGGTAGATTTTCAATAAACCTAGCTGAGGATTCCCTCCATCAAACTGGCATACCATATCATGAGAGTCATCTTTCAAGGTTGCTTTCATTTCCTTTCCGCTGAACAGGGACTCAGGAGACGGACATGCTTTCTTGACAGTAATAATCTTTCCACTGGTCCGAATGGATTTCTTGAGCAAAAGGTTCTCCCTTGAGGTACTGCTCCCTCTCTTGCGGGTTCAGCCATGGAAACCCTTTGCCTGAACTCTCAAGGTCTTTAGTTGCTGGCTTCCCTGGATGGCCCACCCCACAGATTTTTTTCTGTTGCAGAGGAACCAACTACCCCCAAACACATTTCTGCTGTGGTAACCCAGGTGGCCTGGATTCTTGTCTGACCTTTGTTGCGACCTTAGATTTTTTTCGTAGCAGAGCAGCATCTGAGTGATGGACGCGCAGGGGCAGACTGTAAAACCTACTCCTTCTGGCTAATTCCAATAATAGGTCCACAGCATCACTTTCTATTGGTCAAAGCAGCCCACAGCTTTCCCAGATTCAAGACAAGAATCTGTGTGAATGGCATGCTCAGCATTTGTGTTGACCTTTATTTTGCCACACTTTTTTAGGTCCCCTGACCTTTCTTGAAGAGCAGCATCTTCTTTCCTAGGGCATTACTTCGGGCGATTGTAATATCCTTGGAGTGGGTTTACCTTTGGAAAGCAGTTCCTTTATTTCTAACGAGAGGTACTTTGCTTCATGGCTATGGACGTTTAATTACTTATTACAAAGTTCCTAACATTCAGTCACACATCCATGTTCATTTTCTAAAGATGTAAGGGTCTTCCTCCCCATGGGAGTAAGAAATTTTTTTTTTGGTTAGGTGATACATTAATTTTTTTTGAAAAAATAAAGAATTGGAGTTTTTTTCCTTAATTCCAATTCTCATTGACACTTACTGCTAGATAAAAGTGTCGTAAAAATTGATTGACTGACTGCTTGAGTTAAAGAGATACACATCTGTCCCTTCTGACGAGGATAGTATTACTTCTTTGGCTTCCTGTATTAATGTGGATTCCTCTCCCAAAAATATCCCAAAGATGCTTACACATGGTCTGCTAAGGGCAACATACAATATTCACAGGTGATGTTCTCTGGTGTGGATTCCCAAGAATAAGTGTTTTCTCTCCCATAAGACTTTAAATTCCAAATCACTGTGATAACAAAGTCATTGTTAATTCTTAGGTGGAAGCCCCTCAGGCAGATCTCTTTAAAGCACTAATTTCTGAGAGTGCACAAATCAGACATCAAATTGTACTTTTCATAAATTTTCAAAAGAACATCAAGCCAAAGGCAGGACAGATGTTGCCCTTATGAGATGATCAGTGGAACGCTTGCTGAAAGTTCACTGATAGAGATATCACTTTATCCAATAAGCTCGTTAGTTGTGATCCCAATGTCTAATGAGCAGCTGAAGTAATTTCTGGATGTGCAACTTAACTTATCATGTAGCAAACTCCTTTTGAGATTCTATTCGTGCTAATGTTTGAATATCAACACAGGTTATTCTCCTTCCCCTCTCCTTGGCCAATAAATTTAGAAGTAAGGAACCAAGAAAAGGTGGAATAGGATTGAGAGGGTTAAACAGAAAGGAACTTCTAACTAATCTCCTTTCCTGACTTTAATTTTAATTTCTTCCTAGGACATTCTCCATTTGTCAGTTACTTCCCCATTCCACAATTCTAGTCATACAATTTGTTTAAACTTGGATAATTTAGGGAACAAATTCTGCTTATGGACCATAACTTTAGTTGAGAGCCTTCTTTGGATCCCAGGGCCCATGTAAAAACGCCAGGCAGAAATGGCAGCAGCCTACATTTCTGGGCCTTGGTGGGCAGAGCCTGAAAAATTCGAGAGCAAAGCAAGAAGGAGGTAGAAACAATCTATGCTGATTCCCTAAGTCATCCTTGGTCCTCCACAGGGACACACAGTGCCCTCTGACACACACACACACACACACACACACACACACACACACACACACACAAATAAATAAATAAATTTATTTATTAATTATTTGAGAGGAAGAAAGGGGAGGGCAGGAATAAAAGAAGATGGAGAGAGAGAGAGAGAGAGAGAGAGAGAGAGAGAGAGAGAGAGAGAGAGAGAATCCATATATGCTGTGGCACATAGGAAGAGGTCAGAGTATACATTTTGGAAGTCCATTCTTTCTTCCATGTGAGTTTCTGGGATCAAACTCAGATTGCCAGGTTTTTGTGAGCAGGCACCCAACCACTGAGCAATCCTACCAGCACCAAGATGGGTTTCTTGATATACCAGGCTACCATCATCAATACGTCAAGGAACACTGACTTGAAGGACTTTCTAATGGATTTTTCTAGTTATTTTCCTGTAATGGTTACTCTTAGCTATTGCTGTGAGAGAACATCCAAAGTCAAATAATTTAAGGGAGAAAGGTAGACATGGTGGTGGTGACATGGCTGGTGGCTGAAGCTGTAGGCAGGCTAAGTCACAGCAGACATCTACATGGCTGGAGTATTCCTGGAGAGTCTCTCTTCTCTTCTCAATCTTCTGTTCTATGGTTCCTTTTAACTGGTCCACGACTGGGAGATTCCAATGGGATCTATGAAGGTTCTGATGGGATCTAGGACTGATCTTTGTATTATCCAGATAATCTCTTCAGGTGGTCCAGTTGATCTTAGTTAATGCTAGGTATGTTAAGCTGACACCTAGGGTTAACTAACATAGTACCTGTAATCACACTTCTCCAAATAAAATGTAAATTAATAAATACAAAAATTTTCCTTTATTTACTTTTCTTCTGTTTAGTTGACTTTATTTTAAACTCCACCCTTTTATGTGCTCTGATCATCTTTTTTTGTTATTAAGTTGTTTAGATTAGCATACTAAGCAATTTTTTCATTGTAGAAAATAACATTATGCACATGTGTCATTATATCTGTCTGTTCTCATGTGTTCCCCTCTTCTACTGCCCAACACTGTGTCCTCAACCCTTTTTGAGTAGTTGTTTTCCTTCCTTCATTTCATTCACCCATCTCTGCATGCATGCCATATATATTCTCTGAGCTCTCTTTTCTCTGAGCATTCTTCACATTTAAAATGTCTGTTGAGTGATTCACTAAGGCAATTCATGTGGAGCTGGAAACAACATCAAAATTTTTACTCACTAACTTTTTAATCAATACAATTTTTGTTTTCCACCAAAAAAAGTTTGGCCAAAGAAATGATGGCTTCTAAGTAAGAAATCTTATATTATCTAAACAGTGTCTATCTTGGCAAAAGTATGGAATGATTATGTGGGATATGATTTCTCTGTGCATTAATGCTTCCTAACCATCTTAGAAGAGATGCCACATTGCATTCTAATCCCATTCTAATCTAATCTGATTTTCAACAGTCCTGTTTTGCAAACCTGTGCTTTGGCATTCTTGAGTATTTCATGCTTCCTAAGGACTATCAGATGACCACAAAGCACTAGATTCCCTGAAGAGAACTGCTAAGGCCTGGGTCCTAAAAAGTACTCAAGTGAGGTTGACATGCACTTGAGGATAGACTACTTGCCATACTTCACAGCATGTAACTCTCATCCCCAAAGACAGTTGCTTTCATGCAAGTTATTAAAATAATTCCTGAAGTGTTGGAGAGGTGGCTCAGGGGTTAATACTCTGTTTCACAAGCAGAAGGAACTGAATTTGAATCTTAGTTTAAAAACACCAAGCAGAGGAAAAAGAACGTGGCGTCCGCAGCCTCGAAGGCGAAGGTAAAGCGCTGACGGCAGCCTGCACCTGACGGCGTGACCCACCCAGCTGGAGGAGGTTCGACTTCTTTTGCTTGAAAAAATGGATCAAAATCGCCTAACTGGTTAAGGAATGGAAAATGTTAGACAGTTTAGTTTTCAAATTGGACACTTTGGAGGCCAACGTGGAGACGTGAAGGGCTGGGCTGGGCAGCTGTGCCTGAGCGCCCTGCAGCCCAGGCTCGCCGCCCAGATGCCCGCACCTTGGCCGGATGCCCGCGGAGCACGTGGGGCTGCAGCGCGGGAGGGCGCGGAGGCTGCACTGCCCGCCAGGCCCCAGAGGGCAGCTTTGCCGCTGGGCGGAGCAGAGGCCCCAGCTGTGGAATCGGAGGAGCAGCACAAGACCACGCTGCAGTGCGTGGGCTTCTCGGACACGCCACCACCCGCAAGGCCTTGCGCGTGGCCAAGAACGACATCAACGAGTCCGTAGCGCTGCGCACCAATGAGCGCACGGGCCTGGACTATGGCGGCTAAGAGCCGGTGGACAGCAGCGGCCCCAGCACCGGGCTGGGCGGCGGCCCGCAGGGTGAAGGCGGCAGGGACAGCAGACCCTTCCATGGCGAGAGCACCAGGGGCAGCGGAAGCTTTGACCCACTGCCCACCCACCAC